>OU426979.1:139999673-140332881 GCA_911387785.2 Aelia acuminata | reverse complement strand
TACATGTCATTAAAGCACTCCAAATATAAAAAACGCTATTTTTCGTTTAGCATATTGAAGTCGGTAAAGGACATCGATGCACCCAATTTAGGAATAATCAATGTTGCCAACCCAATCACAGCTCATGACGCTGCTAATAAAGTGTATTGTGATACGCTAGCGGCTACTTACACTGATTTAAACAATTGGCCTGGTAATTGGATTGATGGAAAAAGGAAAAGATTGTCAACTTTGCACCACCTATAAATAAACAGGATGTTGTTACCAAAGAATTTTTAAACAGCGTTGGTTTAACTTTGGTTGAAGGTATATATGACTCTCTTGATAAGAGAATAACAAACGTAGCTGAATCTGAGAAGGAATCTGATGTGGTCACACTTGGTTACCTAAACAAAGTACTTGATAATGGATTCATCAATAATTAAAAGAACTGTTGTAAATGAATTACATAAGCCAGCTCGCAAGAAATATCCTAGGAGAAAGACAGTTTTGAAAGGAATAAATGACTTGTGGCAGATAGATTTAGTAGAGATGATACCTTATTCTCGAGAAAATAAAGGGTACAAATATTTATTAACAGTTATAGACTGCTTTACTAATTATGCATGGGTCATACCAATAAAGAAGAAATCTGCTGAAGATGTAACTAAGGCGATGGAGAGCGTGTTTCTTTCGAGTAGACAAATTCCAAAAAATATTCAAAGTGATCAGGGAAAGGAGTTTTACAATTCCAAGTTTAAATCTCTAATGAAAAAATATTGTATTAATCATTATTCCACCTTTTCTAATATGAAAGCTTCCATTGTAGAAAGGTTTAATAGAACATTAAAAGGGAAAATGTGGAAAGCCTTCAGTATGCAAGGAAATTACAAATTTTTAGATATTCTACCTCAGATTTTACAAGAATATAACTCATCATTTCATACAACAATTGGTATGAAACCAATTGATGCTTGTAATAAAAAATCGGAAAAATACTTGCTAAACAATGTGTATTCTTCTGTTCGGACTAAAATGCGAAAGCAGAAGTTTGAAGAGGACGATTTTGTAAGGATATCTAAACAAAAAACAGCATTTTCAAAAGGTTACAAGCCAAATTGGTCAAGTGAAATATTTAAAGTAGTCAAGATTCAGAAGACGGAACCATATACATATTTACTTGAAGATCTAAAAGGTCAACCTATCAGTGGCTCTTTTTATGCTGAAGAGCTTCAAAAAGTAAAATATCCAGATGTATACCTTGTGGAAAAAGTTTTAAAAAGAAAAGGAAATAAGTTGTATGTAAAGTGGCTGGGATTAGATGAACGCAGCTGGATTGACAAAAAGGATATTGCATAATGTATTAAAAGAAAAAAACACTTACTGTTATAATATACATTTATTATTTTTTTTACAAAAACTGTATATTATATGTATTTATTGTACCTCTACATTTAAAATATATTTATTCCTCACAAACTGTTGTTTTTCTTTAACCTTAACTTACTAAATAGTACTAGTGCTAATGTTACAAATAGACATTAAATTGTCTTCTATTATCATTTTGACATATTACATTTAATGGCTGTTTTTTTTTTATTCATCAAGGCTATATATAGTGACCATAACGGAGTGTTTGCACTCCATAGCTTAATGTACGCCTTTTGTCATCCAATGAGCATAATGACTTTTTTTACTTTCACTTACCTATATATGAAATATATAGTAAGTGGAAGTATTGCGATCGTGAAAAATTTCGACTTCCGGTTTTCAACGGAAATACACGTTTTGGGGTCCCCTGAGTCCAATTAACCAAGTCCCGCGAAATGGTCTGTGTGTGTGTGTGTGTGTCTGTGTGTGTGTGTGTGTGTGTGTGTGTGAACAGACTAGCTCAAAAACTATAAACCGTGCGAACCTGAAATTGGGTATTTAGTGTATTTATATGCCCGCGATATGACAGCGAAAATTTCATCAAAATTGCTCAAAGGGAGGGGGTACTTTATTTAATAACTTTTTAAGTATTTTTCGATTTTCTCAAAAACGGCTCTAACGATTTTGATTAAACTGAGTATTTGATCCATTTATATGCCCGAGATACGACTGTAAAAATTTCATCAAAATTGATCAACCGGAGGGGGTACTTTACTTAATAAATTGTGTCCCACTTTTATGTGTTTTTTTTCATTTACCCAAAAACGGCTTTTTTGATTTCGATCAAACTTGGTATTTAGTATATGTATGTGCCCGGGATGTGACAGTAAAAATTTCATCAAAATTGATCAATTGGTGGGGGCACTTTACTGAATACATGTAGACTCATTTTCACGTGTTTTTTTTTATTTACTCAAAAACGGCTTTCACGATTTTGATCAAACTGGATATTTGATGTATGTATATGCCCGAGATATGGCTGTAAAAATTTCATCAACATAGATCAAATGGAGGGGGTACTTTACTTTATAAATTGTGTCCCACTTTTATGTGTTTTTTTTCATTTACCCAAAAACGGCTTTTTTGATTTCGATCAAACTTGTATTGTATTGTATTGTATTGTATTGTATTTAGTATATGTATGTGCCCGCGATGTGACAGTAAAAATTTCATCAAAACTGATCAATTGGAGGGGGCACTTTACTGAATACATGTAGACTCATTTTCACGTGTTTTTTTTATTTACTCAAAAATGGTTTTCACGATTTTGATCAAACTGAGTATTTGATGTATTAATATGCCCGAGATATGGCTGTAAAAATTTCATCAACATAGATCAAATGGAGGGGGTACTTTACTTAATAAATTTTGAATAATTTTCACATGTGTTTTCAATTAATCATAAAAGGAAAAAATAAGAAATGAATGTGGAAAGATTTGTGACTTTGTGAAGTGGCAATTAACAAAACACGTCAATTTCTAATCTAAATAAGTTGGTAAGTGAAAGTTGTGTGATGCGCGCACGCACCAGATTTTTTATTAATGAGGTTGTAACGTTATGTTTTTTAGATTGAATTATATAAAACGAAGAATATACTCTTTTACTCTCTTTAAGTGTGTTTAAATAATCGTTAAAAGTAAATTGCTGACAGCTGATTTTTTTATTCCCTTTGACTTTTTAACCGTTATATCATTGTTTGTTATGTAAGAATACATTTTAGGTCTCAACCCGACAAATTCGACAATAGGATATCCAAAGGTTTCATCTTTCAACAGATCGACTACTTTTTACTTTCACTTACCTATATATGAAATATATAGTAAGTGGAAGTATTGCGATCGTGAAAATTTTCGACTTCCGGTTTTCAACGGAAATACACGTTTTGGGGTCCCCTGAGTCAAAATAACCAAGTCCCGCGAAATGGTCTGTGTGTGTGTGTGTGTGTCTGTGTGTGTGTGTGTGTGTGTGTGTGTGTGTGTGTGTGTGTGTGTGAACAGACTAGCTCAAAAACTATAAACTGTGCGAACCTGAAATTGGGTATTTAGAGTATGTATAAGCCCGCGATGTGACAGCAAAAATTTCATCAAATTTGCTTAAAGGGAGGGGGTACTTTATTTAATAACTTTTAAAGTTTTTTTCGATTTTCTCAAAAACGGCTCTAACGATTTTGATTAAACTGAGTATTTGATCAATTTATATGCCTGAAATATGACTGTAAAAATTTCATCAAAATTGATCAACCGGAAGGGGGACTTTACTTAATAAATTTTGTATCATTTTCACGTGTTTTATTTTATTTACTCAAAAACGGTTAAAACGATTTTGATCAAACTTGGTATTTGATGTATTTATATGCCCGAGATATGACTGTAAAAATTTCATCAAAATTGATCACCCGGAGGGGGGACTTTACTTAATAAATTTTGTATCATTTTCACGTTTTTTTTTTATTTACTCAAAAACGGTTAAAACGATTTTGATCAAACTTGGTATTTGATGTATTTATATGCCCGAGATATGACTGTAAAAATTTCATCAAAATTGATCTACGGGAGGGGGGACTTTACTTAATAAATTTTGTATCATTTTCACGTTTTTTTTTATTTACTCAAAAACGGCTTTAACGATTAACAAAAATAAGATATGAATGTAGAAAAATGTGTGACTTTGGGAAATGATATTTAGCAAACCACGTCAATTTCTGATCTAAGTAAGTTGGTAAATGAAAGTTGTGTGTTGCGCGCACGCACCAGATTTTTTACTTTCACTTACCTATATATGAAATATATAGTAAGTGGAAGTATTGCGATCGTGAAAAATTTCGACTTCCGATTTTCAACGGAAATACACGTTTTGGGGTCCCCTGAGTCAAAATAACCAAGTCCCGCGAAATGGTCTGTGTGTCTGTGTGTCTGTGTGTCTGTGTGTCTGTGTGTGAACAGACTAGCTCAAAAACTATAAACCGTGCGAACCTGAAATTGGGTATTTAGAGTATGTATATGCCCACGACGTGACAGCAAAAATTTCATCAAATTTGCTCAAAGGGAGGGGGTACTTTATTTAATAACTTTTTAATTTTTTTTCGATTTTCTAAAAAACGGCTCTAACGATTTTGATTAAACTGGGTATTTGATCTATTGATATGCCCGAGATATGACTGTAAAAATTTCATCAAAATTGATCAACCGAAGGGGGGACTTTACTTAATAAATTTTGTATCATTTTCACGTGTTTTTTTTATTTACTCAAAAACGGTTTTAACGATTTTGATCAAACTTGGTATTTGATGTATTTATATGCCAAAGATGTGATAACCAACATTTCATCACAATTGATCAACCGGAGGGGGGACTTTACTTAATAAATTTTGTATCATTTTCACGTGTTTTTTTTATTTACTCAAAAACGGTTTTAACGATTTTGATCAAACTTGGTATTTAATGTATGCATATGCCCGAGATATGACTGTAAAAATTTCATCAAAATTGATCAACAGGAGGGGTGACTTTACTTAATAAATTTTGTCCATTTTTACTTTCACTTACCTATATATGAAATATATAGTAAGTGGAAGTATTGCGATCGTGAAAAAATTCGACTTCCGGTTTTCAACGGAAATACACGTTTTGGGGTCCCCTGAGTCGAAATGACCAAGTCCCGCGAAATGGTCTGTGTGTGTGTGTGTCTGTGTGTGTGTGTGTGTGTGTGTGTGTATGTGAACAGACTAGCTCAAAAACTATAAACCGTGGGAACCTGAAATTGGGTATTTAGTGTAGGTATATGCCCGCGATGTGACAGCATAAATTTCATCAATATTACTTAAAGGGAGGGGGTACTTTACTTAATAACTTTTTAGGTTTTTTTAGATTTTCTCAAAAACAGCTCTAACGATTTTGATTAAACTGAGTATTTCATCTATTTATATGCCCGAGATATGACTGTAAAAATTTCATCAAAATTGATTAACCGGAAGGAGGACTTTACTTAATAAATTTTGTAACATTTCCACGTGTTTTTTTATTTATTCTCAATCGGCTTTAACGATTTTGATCAAACTGGGTATTTGATGTATTTATATGCCCGAGATATGACTGTAAAAATTTCATCAAAATTGATTAACCGGAGGGGGGACTTTACTTAATAAATTTTGTATCATTTTTACGTGCTTTTTTTATTTACTCAAAAACGGCTTTCACGATTGTGACCGAACTGGGTATTTGATGTATGTATATGCCAAATATGTGATAGCTAACATTTCATCAAAATTGATCAACCGAAGGGGGGACTTTACTTAATAAATTTTGTATCATTTTCACGGGTTTTTTTATTTACTCAAAAACGGCTTTAACGATTAATAAAAATAAGATATGAATGTAGAAAAATGTGTGACTTTGGGAAATGATATTTAACAAAACACGTCTATTTCTGATCTAAGTAAGTTGGTAAGTGAAAGTTGTGTGTTGCGCGCACGCACCAGATTTTTTACCTTTTTGATCGATTATCTCAAAAACGGCTTTAACGATTTTTATCAAATTCGTTATGTTTAATGAAAATTAGTTGTTATTTAATATCAGGTAAGCTTTATCATTATTAAAATGTTCTGAGGGGGGTTAAATGGGGAAGGGGCTTTTTTTGTTTTTCTATAAAGTACCTTTGTTTTAGTTTATATTGAGAAATTAACTGTCTCTCATCTCGCTTAAAAATAAGAAATGGCTAAATATGATATATGAAGAAAATTAAGTAAACATATACAGGAGAAAAAAAGAAAAATATTCCGTCAACTCATAAAACACCTTGAGCTCACGCATGCGCCTTTAATGACAAACCAATGCGTTATAATTAAACTGTTCTGTTCATTTGAAACAAAACGCATTAATTTCTAATCTAAGTAAGTTGGTAAGTGAAAGTTGTGTGTTGCGCGCACGCACCAGATTTTTTATTTTTTTCATTATAACAGAAATGAGAAGTGGGAAAATTGCTTGTATCAAAATATTTTTGTAACTCTCCAGACATATCAGAATAAATATCTTCAGTCTTAATATTGTATAAAAATGAATCGGTATCGGTATAACATAAAGTAACATTTTCTATACCATATTTTTTCAAGAAAACATTGTAATGGTAATGATACATCAAAACTTTGCTCAACTCTAACACTGAGAATCCTACATACAACGGTTTATCAAAAATAATGCTTTCTTTTTCCAACTGAACCGCTGTAACATTATCTGCAAATATAATCCTGCCTTTAAAATTTGGTTTATTAACTTGACGATATAATGATTTTTCATTTGTTACCATTTTTAAATCAATTCTGTTGCGCACGTTTTCCATAAATTTGCCGAAGCAACTATTATTCATTAATTTGTAAAAATCAGACTCGAAGGTATTTTTTGCTGATGCTCTCATGTTTGAATTAATTTTTATATATGGTGCCAACCAATTCTTTTGTTTAAACTTTAATATCCTGTGAATTTTTGTAATTTTTACCCCCAGTTGTAAAGCTTGTTTTAAATTCACATAATGTACTATATAACGTGTTTTGGGTAGCAGAGAAGTTAATAATTTAACATTTTTAGTATTAGGTGGCTTATTTTTTTCAGGTAGTGAAGGTAGTTGAGAATGTTTATCATGAATTTCTATAGGGTATTCAATGTCAACATCTAGCACATAACCGGTTTCTGAATCGTTTTCTAGATCTAATACATTCAATTTTTCATCAGTCCACTCAAATTCGGCATAGGGTATGGGAAGGTTCATAGCGTAACCATAAAGATTGTTAACGTCTACATATAATAAATAATTACTGGGTTTTGTGGAATCATACTCATTTAAATATTTATTGTTAGCTTTAGCATACCGGGAAACGACTTGGCAAATACCTCCCCTTATCCCCTTTTCAAAAAACTGTACTATATCAATACCTTTTATTACGTCTAATTTTATTTTTGTATATTTTAACATTGCATTCCAAGACAACGGCGGTAAAGTAAAAACCATGCAGGGTCAAGTTGATAAAGTTGTTGACAGAGAAGTCGGAAGTTTGTATTTTAAACGTTTCCCAGACATTTTTGCATGATCATAATCTACATCGCTAATGGATTGTTTTGTTAAATCATTAAAAAATGAATCTTTAGATGGTAGTTTTGTTTCATTTAGGCATTCAAACGAACTAAAATAATTATATGGAAATACACCTTTCCTT
Organism: Aelia acuminata; assembly: GCA_911387785.2. NCBI lineage: Eukaryota > Metazoa > Arthropoda > Insecta > Hemiptera > Pentatomidae > Aelia > Aelia acuminata. The sequence continues at coordinate 140,325,265 of OU426979.1, read as the reverse complement.
GTCAGCAATTTAACTTTGTTTTCATCATTAATAATTCTAGCCATATTTGGAAATATTTCACTAATTGATTTTGATTGATTTTTTAAATTGTTTACTAATGTATCCAAACTTGATGAAAGAAATTTAAACGAGTCAACAAATCGTATTTTGGTTCTACACCCTTTAAATTTTATGCTAAAACTTATATATTTTTCAGTATTACTGGGGATTACAAAAACATTTTCACAACGGTCTAAGAAAGGGATTATAAAATGAGAATCATAGCCTTGCAAGTTGTGCATGAAAACGGGTATAAAATCAGGCTTTTTTGCCCTTAAATTGCATGCATTATGTGCTGGTCCAATAAATTTTCCTGTAAAGTGGCAATGATGACGCACGCGATCGTGTTCATCTAAAGGGTATTGACATAATATACAGTCTTTAGCAGAATAAAAGGCTGACTCTTCACTCATTTCTTCCATCGGAAGCGGATTAGCATATATATTATCCGCTTCAACAGCTATTTGTTCAAGTTTTTCTAAAAAAACTTGCAAACAGTTTTCTCCTGTATAAACAAATGGTTTCAAATCAAACATATTAGACTTGACCAGAAGTGAAACAGAAAAGGCTCGATGCTCGTGTATAGCTTTGTTCCAAGGTGTTGACGGATTCGGACAAGCCCCTGAAATTGGTATTAAAAGAAATTCTATATCCGCATAAACTACAATTGGAATGGGTTGTGTATATTCCACATGTTTAAATTCAATTTTATCTTCTTTCGGAAAATCAGATCGAATTGGTTTATGATTACGACAAAATAATTCATGTTCTCGCTTTCGCTCATCGCCATTTTTCCCAAACTTGTTTACATACGTCTTTGGAAATGTGGTCAGACATCTACGACATATAGTATATGCATGTCCTTTCAACGATATTTGAGAACTTACTAATCGTGAAAGATTCGTAATCAAACAATAGTGAACATTTTCCCCATTTTGTAAAAACAATAAATCGAACATTTTATTATATTTTTCCTTTTTAATAATTCTAATTGGATACACATTATTTTTCTCGTCTAAGCCATAAACATTTATAGACACATTATTTAAATTTTCAAATCGCTTTACCTCCTTTATTGGAGTCGGGAACGATATCGAATCAAAGGGATATGTGGTTTGAATATTTTTGTATTCATTAAATTTATTTGATCTAATATCATCACTAAGTATAGCTAAACGGAAGCAATCATTAGTATTATTTTTTACATTTATAACACAACGTTTATCCTTAATTTTTTTAAGTAATTCAATACACTGGGATCCTCCAAAAGGTCTATATTTTGTTAAATTTAAGCATATGTAGTTTGATGAAATATACATCCAACCAGAACCTTTTTTTCAAACTCGTCCTGTTCAGCTAAAATTTTTTCAAAAGTTGTTTCAGCATAATTTTCAACATTTATGCTAACATCTATCGTATTACTTTTCGATTTAAAATTAAAATCCGTTCTTTCACTAATAGAGTTTCCGTTTTTCTTAATATATGAACATTCTAACATTACATTTATTTTATACGATTTCCAATCTTCAACATAAGAATTTAATAAATTTACTAAGAGTTGAAAATTCGGTAGCTACTAATTTTTTATTATCGTTAGGTATGTTATTCATTTTATTAAATCCTTAAATTAAATTAAACATAAATTATAACTAGGTCTTACACGATAGTAATATTTACATAAACGTTAATTCATATGAATTTTTCTTTTTCCTACAATATTTAAATTTCAGTTGACCTAAAAACATAAAACATCAATTAGCTAAGTATAGTAATGTTTTTACAACTTTATTAAGTATTTTAATAATAATTACCATCATAATGTGCTATATCTTCATCAGTTATAACGAACAGATATCTTTTCAGCAAATATGTCGTCCTCGTCAACTTCCAAGTTCTCAATAATGGCCTCAATGCTTAAGCCATATTCTGTCTCATTTTTTCTTAATTTTGTATGTTTTTCATATAGTCAGTTCCCCAATGTTTCGTTCAATTTTTTAAGGAGAGACATCTGTAATATTTACAAAAATTAACAATTTTTTGTCATCTTTATGCAAGTATTAGTTCAAAAAAGTTAAAATGACTCACCTTTAGGAAACTGCAGGTAATGTATAAATTGGAAAATTTTAATTATATCCTCACACGGCGGCTGTTATCTGGGCGGCGTCCTTTCAAACAGATAACAGGCCCGTCGCGAGCTAGCTCAAGGCATCGTAATCAGTGCCGGCCCATGTCTGCCCCCCTTTCAAGTAGATAGCAAGTAGCGAACGTCATCTCCCCACCACTGCATGCGGGCTATAAAAGAGCGACATGGATAGGACGGTAGGGGTTTGGTCTTGACCGTTGTTCCTCCAACATCAAGACGACAATTATGAATAAACTTGAATGAAACAGCTGAACCAGTAAACTGGTTTATCAGTACTATATAAGGCTTATGTATGTGGTGGGGGGAGAAAGCTTGATCAATGAATTCAATTGATAAATCATGAATGAAACAGCTGAACCAGTAAACTGGTTTATCAGTACTAGGACTATGACGAAGGCTTATGTATGTGGTGGGGAGAGAAAGCTTGATCAATGAATTCAGTTGATAAATTATGAATGAAACAGCTGAGTAAATATCAACATATAGCCTTGCTACAGCACGATGTAAACAAAGCGCTGTTGCCACATCTACAATCCAACGTTGCCATGTTGGGCATCTCACATCCGTTGACCCCTTGAAACCCTTGGCCAAATATAACTACTCATGACGGGGTATTATATATTTCGGAGGGCTATAGTAACGAATCATATGTCCCTTGCTCTCATAGTCCTCCATACATTGGACATAAAGCCTCTTGAACTGAGGGTCCCGTTCAAACTTGCGCTCTAAGGCGCTAAACCTGGTCATGGCATTGCGATATGAATCGCCTAACGGCATTGAAGGATCAACCTTAAGCGGCAATCTCACCTGAAACCGTCCAGAGCTTAACCTTACGGTAGTAGCCTTAAAGAACTCTTCTCAGTATATTTCATCAGGGGATAGTTTGGTACATTGGGGAGGCTCCTCTAGGGCCCAAAACCTTTGAACAACAGAACTTAAAATATTGTTGATAAAGGGGTGAAAAAACCTCACTAACTTTTTTAAATAACTTTAATAAATTCACTGTAAACAAAGGAGAGCTTGATGATGCTTCCAGGCCAAGCGTCAGTACAGAACAACAAAGGAAAGCTTGGTGGACAACATATTGTTCACATCAAGTGCCACCATGATTTGCTTTGTTTAGATAATTTTTACTATACAATTTAATAGACATTTATTCTGTTAGTTCAGAGAAGAGTTGGCAGTCAAATTGCCTACCACGATCAGTAGTAATTTGTGATGGAACACCAAAGCGGGCGATTCAGTTGAAAAGGAGTGCAGCAGCTACAGAGTCAGCACTGATATTAATTAAAGGAATTGCCATCTTGATCTGTCCATCTTGTGTCAATTGGTCAATAATAGTGAGAAGATAAGAAAATCCTCTTGAGAATGGAAGGGGTCCCACCAGATCCAAATTTATATGAGAAAATCTGGAATTGACTGGCTGATAGGAACCATAGGCTGTAGAAGTGTGTCTCCAAATTTTTACTCTTTGGCAGGGGATACATGTTTTTGCCCACAAACTGACATCACGCTTGAGAGAAGGCCAAACATAACGTGACTGGACTAGTTCCACTGTTCCATTGATACCTGGATGTACCATGTTATGTATATGATCGAAGATCTGACGACGGAACTGTGAAGGAACAAAAGGTCTTAGCCTACCAATAGTTGAGTCGCATATCAGGTCAAGTCCATCAGCCACAGATATTTTTACTTTCACTTACCTATATATGAAATATATAGTAAGTGGAAGTATTGCGATCGTGAAAAATTTCGACTTCCGGTTTTCAACGGAAATACACGTTTTGGGGTCCCCTGAGTCGAAATGACCAAGTCCCGCGAAATGGTCTGTGTGTGTGTGTGTGTGTGTGTGTGTGTCTGTGTGTGTGTGTGTGAACAGACTAGCTCAAAAACTATAAACCGTGCGATCATGAAATTGGGTATTTAGTGTAGGTATATGCTCGCGATGTGACAGCATAAATTTCATAAAAATTACTTAAAGGGAGGGGGTACTTTACTTAATAACTTTTTAGATTTTTTGCGATTTTCTCAAAAACGGCTCTAACGATTTTGATTAAACTGAGTATTTAATGTACTAATATGCCCGAGATATGACTGTAAAAATTTCATCAAAATTGATTAACCGGAGGGGGGACTTTACTTAATAAATTTTGTAACATTTTCACGTGTTTTTTTTTATTTACTCTAAATCGGCTTTAACGATTTTGATCAAACTGGGTATTTGATGTATGTACATGCCCGAGATATGACTGTTAAAATTTCATCAAAATTGATCAACCGGAGGGGGGACTTTACTTAATAAATTTTGTATCATTTTCACGTGTTTTTTTTATTAACTCAAAAACGGCTTTAAAGATTTTGATCAAACTGGGTATTTGATGTATGTATATGCCCGAGATATGACTGTTAAAATTTCATCAAAATTGATTAACCGGAGGGGGGACTTTACTTAATAAATTTTGTAACATTTTCACGTGTTTTTTTTTATTTACTCTAAATCGGCTTTAACGATTTTGATCAAACTGGGTATTTGATGTATGTACATGCCCGAGATATGACTGTTAAAATTTCATCAAAATTGATCAACCGGAGGGGGGACTTTACTTAATAAATTTTGTATCATTTTCACGTGTTTTTTTTATTAACTCAAAAACGGCTTTAAAGATTTTGATCAAACTGGGTATTTGATGTATGTATATGCCCGAGATATGACTGTTAAAATTTCATCAAAATTGATTAACCGGAGGGGGGACTTTACTTAATAAATTTTGTATCATTTTCACGTGTTTTTTTTTATTTACTCAAAAACGGCTTTAAAGATTTTGATCAAACTGGGTATTTGATGTATTTATATGCCCGAGATATGATTGTTAAAATTTCATCAAAATTCATTAACCGGAGGCGGCACTTTACTTAATACATTTTGTATCATTTTCACGTGTTTTTTTTATTTTCTCAAAAACGGCTTTAACGATTAACAAAAATAAGATATGAATGTAGAAAAATGTGTGAATTTGGAAAATGATATTTAGCAAAACACGTCAATTTCTAATCTAAGTAAGTTGGTAAGTGAAAGTTGTGTGTTGCGCGCACGCACCAGATTTTTTTGAACTGATATGAGGTAGGGTGACTCATATGATGTAGAAGTTCCTCACAGAGCGATTGTGCAGTAGCAAGATCAGTTGGTGAAATTGCAGATGGAATAGCAAGTGATGCAATACGAGAGCAAAAATCAGCCGAGATATTCTTAGCTCCAGGTAGATACCTGATATCTGTAGTAAATTGCCCAATGAAATCCAAATAGCGCAATTGGCGAGGTGTAGCATTGTCTGGACGTTGTTCAAATGCCTAAGTTAAGGGACGATGATCAGTTAATATGTAGAAATTTCTGGCTTCTAATATGTATCTAAAATATTTTACAGAAGAATATGCGGCAAGGAGTTACCGGTCGTAAGTGCTGTAATTTTTTTGGGCATTATTAAGTTTTTTAGAGTAAAATCCAAGTGGTTCAAGCTCACCTTTAGCATTAATTTGATGGAGTGCTGTACCTACAGCGAAATCAGATGCATCTACTGTAAGTACCAGGCTGGAATTGCAAGATGGATGTGCAAGAAGAGTGGCATTAGCTGATTCCTTTAAGTTTGTAAAAAGATTCTTCAGCCGCTGGGTTCCACTGGATCTTACGTTTGTCATGGCGACGAACTTCTCCACAAAGATCATATAAAGGCTGTTGAGTAGCTGCAGTGCCTGGCAAAGATCTTCTATAAAAATTCACAAGACCTAGGAATCTACGTAATTGTTCAATTGTCTCAGGTTTTGGATAGTCCTGTACAATTTTAACCAGTTCAAGTAGAGGGGATATGCCTGATGCATTTACACAATACCCAAGGAATTTTACCTCTGGTACACCTAATACGCATTTGGCGAGATTGATATTGATTCCGAAATCGCTAAGTCTCTTGAATATCAGGTCTAGGTGTTTTCGATGCTCTTCTTCAGATTAAGACGCAACAAGGAAATCATCGAGGTAAATGTACACGAAGTCAAAGTCTTTCAAAACGGAGGAAATATATCGTTGAAAAGATTGAGCAGCGTTTCTTAGCCCAAATGGGAGTCTTAGAAATTCAAATAGGCCAAACGGAGTGATGACTGCAGTCTTTGGAACATCCTCAGGAGCTACTGGAATGTGATGAAATGCTCTGACCATGTCAATTTTAGAAAAAAATTTCTTCCTATGAAGTTGGCTGTTAAAATCTTGAAGATGGGGAATTGGGTATCGATCTGGCCTATGTTGTTCAAAGCTCGATAATCCCCACAGGGTCTCCAAGAGCCATCCTTTTTTGGAACGAGGTGTAGAGGACTAGCCCAGCAACTATCCGAGGGTCTACAAATGCCTAAGTCAACCATTTTCTGAAATTCTAGTTTTGCCTAAGCTAATTTATCAGGGGGCAAGCGTCGAGGTTTAAAAGAAATTGGTGGTCCTGTTGTGACAATCGGATGGGTGACTTGGTGGCGAGTTTCTTGGAAATTTGTTTCCTTCAGTAATTTAGGATATTTCTTGAGAATTTCCAAAAATTTTTGCTGAGGATAAATGGTAAAAACTGAAGGCTGAAGAATAGTTTGTGATAGAGTGTTTATCCCCAGTGTAATTACTCTGTCAATTAACCTGTGCCGCTGGATGTCTACAAGTAATCCAAATTCGTTGATGAAGTCAGCTCCAATGATAGGGTGTTAGACCTCTGCTATGGTGAATATCCAGTTGAAATGCCTGCGTAGGCCTAAATCTAACTGGAGTAATTTTTTACCAAAGGTTTTAATGGTTGAACTATTGGCAGCATATAAATTCATTTCAGAGGGTCGCTTCTTTTCTTCACGAGTGGGTGGCATAACAAAGATATCCGCCCCAGAATCTATAAGAAAACGAGTGTTGGTTAGGCGATCAGTGACTAACAGGCGGCTTGACTGAGGGCTCGTACAGGTAGCCGCATCTACTGTTGAGCCTGGGAGTTTTCCTGGGTCTGACGGCTGTAATTGCATGGTTGTAAGCAACGTTTGGCTGCATCTTGGTATTTCTGGTGATACCAATAAATGCCACTACCGCTATTTTTAGACCGAGAGCGAGTCCTAGGGTAAGGAGACTTGGATCTTGATCTACATCTGTGATTGTCTTCTATAACAGTTGTTAGTTTGGCCAAAGATTTTTCAAGGGTTCAATTCTGGCTTCTAGCTGCTTAGGTTGCATAGAATTGATGCTGAGGGAGAAGGGAAGTCCTGGTTTCATTAATATAATTTGGTGAAGCCACTTATATAATACTGTCAGCCATGGCAGCTAAGATATCTAAATTGTCCTCCCGTGAGGCAGCCAAAATAGATTTAATTGCCAAAGGGAGTCTATCCAGGAATATTGTTCGCAAAAAATCATTGCCTATACTGGTCCCTGCTAGAGACCTCATTTCCCTAAGTAGAGAGGAAGGTTTCCTATCTCCTAGGTCTAATTGATTTAAGAGCTTTTTGGATTTTTGTCCCTGAGTTTCCTCAAACTCTGCCAACAGTCTATTTTTTATATCTGTATAGGGGGTAGCACTAAGAGGCCTGTCTATGAAATCTGAGATGGTCTCAGCTATGTCAGTGTCTAGAAAACCAACAACATGAATGTACATGGTAATTTCTTGGGTAATTTGGCAATTTCTAAATTGGGCTTCAACTTGCCAAAACCAGACCTTAACTTTTTTTCGCCAAAAAGGAGGCATTTTAATTGCTACCCTTGCAATATCGGCATTATTGCAGCTAGTTCCAGCACTATTCCCTACAGCTTGGTTGTTGTTGGGGTTTGCATCAGTCATATTTAGAAATTAAAGTTACTTACAAGTTGTAGAAGTATCACTTTTGTTGATAATCTGTCTTCAGATCACGTCGGGGTCACCAATGTTTATAAAGGGGTGAAAAAACCTCACTAACTTTGTTAAATAACTTTAATAAATTCACTGTAAACAAAGGAGAGCTTGATGATGCTTTCAGGCCAAGCGTCAGTAAATCAGAGACCATATTGTTCACATCAAGTGCCACCATGATTTGCTTTGTTTAGATAATTTTTACTATACAATTTAATAGACAATTAACTACATTTTGTTATGATTAAATTGAATGAATTTAGAAACAAAAGATTATATTTAGATGTAAAATGTTAGTAGGAGAAGGTTGCAAAGATAACAGTATGAGGTAAACAACACTATGAGATAACATATCATTGTCAAAATTCACACTATCCAAAATATCATCTGCATCCATAGCAACTAGAGAGCTGCAGAAATTTACATCAACCTCATCTTGACGACCGTGATTAGCTGCAGTGGGAGTATTTCCCATTAATACAAATCCAAATAAAGTGGAGACAGCAACTGGATATCCATCCCCTAAGGATTGGATAGCTCCAGTCAGCACACATGCTGTGAGATCGGCTCCTAGCAAGCAATAGATGGGGGCGGGAGCATCAAAGGTAGGGTCAGCCAGAAGCAAGCTCTTAGCCTTATTTTTAATTTCCGGAGCCAAGGGAAACGGAGGTGAATCACTCATAATTTTGGGCAAGATACTGAACAAATGGTTTGAAACTACCACATCCCCAGTTAGGGTAGCAACAGCTAAGCTGGTAGCACCAACAGAAGTGGTTGCTACTTGGCCAATGCCTCTTTTGATTTTCCGCTTAGGCAATCGCCTACACTTAAGAACCTGAGCGCAAAGCTCAGTTATGAATGACACATGGGAGGCGGTATCTAAGAGCGCACGTACAACAATATATTGTGTGGGGCTAACTCGTAGTCCAACTAAGCAAGTGGCCATTAAAACGGTTGATGTCCTCCCACCGTGAGAATCAACAGGCTGGTAAGACAGGCATAACGAACAAGGTGGATTTGCAAGATGGGATATCCCCTTCATAGTTGACTCATTTCCTTGGTTAGACTGAACCTTGGGTAAGGTGAAAGAGAGACTAGGTGAATCCTCGGCCCTAAATTGCAACAGAGTATGATGACCCTTAGAATTACATTTACTACAAGCTGCCTTATTTAGACAAGTACCCATGTGCCCAATCTGCAGGCATGATAAGCATAATTTTTTAGTTTTGGCAATTAAGTATCTCACTCGGGGAGAATTGAGAAAGCTTTTGCACTGTGAAATGTGGTGATCAGTTGAATCACATGCGCTGCAATGCGCTACAGCGACGGCTAACGAGCTTAGTTCTCGTCCCTTCTTAAAGATTTGATCAGGAGGAAAACGACCCTTAGGTTTGCCCCGTGCAACAGCAGGAGCTTTATTGTGGTTAGAATCCATATAAGATGATTCAAGAGATACATTTTCTAAAGTGGAGACATGACGATCCAGGAACAAAATTAATATATACGGAGTAGGAAATTCAGTCTCCGAATAACTATTCTCAAATCGAGTTCTCAAATTGGCAGAAAACCTAGACAGTAAAAACTGTGAAAAGATCGTCATATAAACATTAGTCTTGGGTTCAATATTTTCCAGAGACTTCATGTGGGCATTAAAAGAATCTAAAAAGGCTCTAATAGACCTTACATCATCAGAAATGTTAGGTAAATTGAGAACACTGCTAGCATGAAATGCAACGGCTCTGCGAGGCTTAGAATATCTGCCCTTCAATAATTTAAGTGCTTCTACATAATTATCTTCCTTAAACTGAAGATAAGATACCACTTGCAATGCTGATCCCTTTAGTTGACTTAACTATATTAACGAGGCTATTAAATCGAGTCCAGAAATTATCAAATTCACAATAATTTCCATCAAAGGAAGGAATTTAAAATTAGGCATACTAGTGGTATTAGACGCAAACATTACACATGACCCATTTAAAGGAGTTGAAGAGTCCGAGGGATTTGGAGGTGGTGGAACCCCCCTCAATAACACATCGCATTTAGCTTTACACCTTGAATAGAAGGATTGGATCTCATCTAAACCTGAATATACCATATCCTCAGTTAAGTCCTCTACTACTTACTTGGGATACTATCCCCAAAGGTGGAAGATTGCCGACTTGAGACTCCTCTACAAGGGAGGAGGCCGGGATAAGCAGCTCCCAAAATCATAAGGACCTATATAACTCCTCCCTGTGATGAGCAAAGTCCTAGAGAACCTCATTATGGCCAGTCTTTCTCCTGTTCTCGGAAGGGCAAGTCATCCACGGAAATTTGGCTCTACAAAAGGCAAGGGAACCTCTGATGCTGTTCTAAGAGTACGTCTTGATGTCGAGGTACGAGTAGAGCGGTACGTTATGTAGATGCTCTTCGATATATCCTCTGCATTCGACAGTATCTGGTGGCCTAACGTGCTACAGCAGCTGCAAAGGTATGAAACTCCCAGCAACTTGTACGCACTTTTACAGAACTACCTCCAAGATAGGCGAATTAAGGTCAGAGGTAATTCCTTTGAAATGGAAGCATCTATAGAGAGGGGGTGTCCGCAAGGATCCGTCCTAGGCCCAGATCTATGGAAATTAGTTTTTGATGAGTTGCTGGGAGTATTAGAGGAAAAAGAGTTCCCTGCTACTGCCTACGTGGATGACTTGGTTGTAGTCGTATATTCCAACAGTAGAGCCGGCTTGAAGCAAGAAGCAGAACGCTGTGCCAACCTAATAGCTTCATGGTGTGAAAGGAAGAGATTAAAAATGGCCGCAGCTAAAACCCAGGCCATCTTGCTAAGAGGAACTACAGATAGAGCGCACCCTATTAACATGACCATCCAAGGTGAAAGAATACGTCCAAGTGAAGATTTAGCAGGTAATAAGATTTAGCTTGGTATAAGATTTAGCAGAGGCTTTAACATGACCCCCCAACTGGAGTGCTTGAGAAACAGAGTGGCTCTGACTTTGAACTGCCAAAATCGAATAGGGGGCGCTTTCTGGGTCCTCAGATACCTAGCTACATTGAACATATATAAGGGTGTAGTTTTGGGTATTCTGAGGTAAGGGATTGGGTAGTTCTGAGAGAAGGCTCTGCAGGCATGCCAGGAAATCTTAGGGTGAAAATAGATGAGAACCCAAGGAATTGGAGGAGCATTAAGGGAGGATACAACTGAGAAGTGGAACCGACGGTGGGTGACAAGCCTGAAAGGATCTACTTCAAGAAAGTACTTCCCCAACGTCCAGTCTCGCTTGGAAGCTAAGTGGGTCCTTCCAGATTACTGGCTCTCTCAATTTCTCACAGGGCATGGGGCATTTCGGGCCAAGCTCAATAGCCATGGGATTGACGTTGACCCCCTTTGTCCTACCTGCGGTATACCGTAAACTGCAGAGCACGTCCTTGTTGATTGATCCGCCTTCGAGGCTCTGAGGGCTAAGTTGCTTCGTGAAACCGGACTCTACGTTCTCACAGAATCAGATTTCCCCCAGCTTGTTGCGGAAAAGAACTATAACCATTTTAAAGACTTCGTCTACGCATGGGAGACTGCACTCGGCCCTGACCACTTTAATGTCGGACGAGGGAGACCAGCCGTGCCTAGAAGCCAACCGAACTGAGGAAATGAAGCCTACCGGCCTCAAGTTCAGAACTTTTTTTTTTTTTATAGCAGCAGTGGGATGATATGCAGACATGCCTAACATCTAACTGCTGCAACAACCCGTATTGCCTCAAGAGGCAGGGTAGGGTGAAAATAAATAAATAAGATCCGCGATCCCAGGCTGATTCTCCTCTGTTTTTCAAACCTTTTACATTGGAATACAATGTGTCTTGGATCCTCAGGGCATAGGCATGTTGGCCACTCACCGCTCTTAACTAGACCCATTAACTTTAAGAATTTATTAGTTCTTCCATGATTTATTCTTAATCTCGTCAGCCTAACTAAATTTGCACGGTTGACATGACGTTTAAGAGTCGAGAACCATGAATTCAGAGTTACCTTCTGGAGCACGTCGTAGTGGTCTTTACCTTTCGAGGAACATTGCCACTCGTAAAATTGCTGCCAGTTTTTTATTATTGTTCCTCTCATTGCTCTGGGAATGTCCAGTAATGGAATCTTGGCGTTATCTCGGTGAGTCTGATTTTGATTAGCAGCTTTGTCTGTCTGCTCATTTCCCGATAGGCCCTCGTGACCCGGAACCCATTGGAAATAGCAGTGATTATTGGCATTTTGTAACGTACAAATAATTTTATAGGAAATATAGCATTCCCCGTCACGGCTTTGCCCGCGAGCCTTTAAAATCAATCAAAAACTGTGATCATTATCTTGGTATTGATTTAATATAATATGTTAACTAATGTTAAGGAGATTTAGCAGAATCGGAGCTTCCGGTAGGTGGAAGGTTTGAGGGGAAAGCTGCCGGCTCGGTAAAAGTGAGGGAGGTGCGCAATGGAGAGAGTTCACTTAACAACCTATTCGTCGTGAACGCTTCATTTTTCGACTTTAAAACACGGTTTTCAACGCCCCGTAGAGGTGTTTGAGTTAAACACGTCGTATCTTTAAAAGATCGTCGTAAGATCTTTAAAATTAGTCCAAATTAGATATTTTTTCTCAAAGTGCAAAAATAGGTGTCCGTTAGAGTTAAACGACAATATCGCTATTTAAACCCCTTAAGCGTTACATTTTTGAAATTCCTTTCTTACTGGTTACCTAAATCGCGTTTAAAACCTAAATTCCGAACTTCAAGTTTCTATCATTAGTAGTTTTTGCTCTGCATTGATTCTATCAGTCAGGACAAAGCTTCTTATATATATGGAGAAGAGATCGAAATAAACACGCACCATCCCCAATCATGGGAATCACAGTGTGCATAATTTGATTACCTCTAATATTTAAATAATCAGTAGCCATATTTTATGTGAATGTCTATTTTAATAATATTGTAACGTTAAATCGATATTCAAATAAAAAACATATGGTTTAATATCTCAACAATAGATTTCCGTTAGAGTTAAACGACAATTTCGCCATTTAAGCCCCTTAGGGGTTACATCTTTGAAATTGCTTTCTTAGTGGTTACCTACATCGCGTTTAAAGTCTAAATTCCGAACTTCAAGTTTCTATCATTGGTAGTTTTTGCTCTGCGTTGACTCTGTCAGTCAGGTCAAAGCTTCTTATATATATAGAGGTAAGGTAAATATAATTTTCATTGAAAAGAAAGAAAAAAAATAATAGAAACAAAGCTGTTTTATAAAAAGGTAAAGCAGGCCATGCATTAAGTCAATGCTAAAATAAAAATAGTTAACGAAATGAAATATAAACTTCTGAAGTTGTTCTGAATCCTTCCGTTGCCAGTACAATTGATCCTCTATTCCCGTTACCTTGTGCAATCTAAGTTTATCAATAGTGTCTGTAACCTGCCTTCTTATTGTTTATTGTGGTATATTTTTATTTTATTATACTGATTTAAAAAGTTTTTAAAAAAAATCTTTTGACTTTTGCTTGCTCATAGTGGACTAGCGAACCCGCAACTGGACCATACAAAACGGCACAGAGCCTCTGTCCGGTTAATATTCGCGGGCGCGAGCGGCGGTGCTGCTTCTTGACCGGAACTACAGAAACGGGGATAGAAGCCGGGCCAGTACCTGGGATTCATAGGGTTCTTTTGCGCTTTTAATTTATTCTTCCATAATTAAAACCCAATTGATCAAAATATTATTTGAAAAATGTCTGATAGGTATTGCTTGGTCCCTCAGTGTTCAAATAGAAAATCAATAGACGTGTCTTTCCATTTATTTCCAAAAAACAAAAAGTTTCTTAAAGAGTGGATTGTAAAATAGAATAGAGAAGCCAGTTTCGAAACATATGACGATATTTAGCCTTAAATTTAAAGAAAGTGACTATATTTATCCAGGTAAATATTAGTATTTCACATTTTATTATTCCAAAATGCCAGTTTTATGCAAATAACATTGGGACCATAGTGTCATAGATTTGTTTTTCTTTTTTAATTTTCCCCATTTTTGTCTTACATCCGTTGTGCTTAATTGTTCCAAGTTTTGAATGCGATGCCTAAACGTTTTGACAAATAAATCTCTCTATATATAAGAAGCTTTGTCCTTACTGACAGAATCAACGCAGAGCAAAAACTACCAATGATAGAAACTTGAAGTTCGGAATTTAGACTTTAAACGCGATGTAGGTAACCACTAAGAAAGGAATTTCAAAAATGTAACTCCTAAGGGGCTTAAATGGCGAAATTGTCGTTTAACTCTAACGGAAATCTATTGTTGAGATATTAAACCATATGTTTTTTATTTGATTATTGATTTAACGTTATAATATTATTAAAATAGAAATTTACATAAAATATGGCTACTGATTATTTAAATATTAGCGGTAATCAAATTATGCACTCTGTGATTCCCATGATTGGGGATGGTGCGTGTTTATTTCGATCTCTTCTCCATATATTTAAGATACACGGTGGGCCAGACCCCCCTACCGTGCACCCCCCCCCCCACATCCCTATAAATTGCATATCGTTGTGTTCCTTATGATAAAAGATTAAGAAAAAGCCAATGTTCCCAGAAAAAAAAGTGGCCGCACTAACCGAAAATGGCGTTCAAACATGGCGGAATGACGATTTTGATTTTAGTTAGTTTTTTGATTACTGACATTCACCATTATGCTTAATTTCGCCATAACTGGTATTTTATTAAAGCTAGATAGTTCTAGATTCAGAATAAATAAACAAACGTTCTAAAATAATTAGTCTTGACAACATAAAATACATTTAAATTCAATTTTTTCAAGTCACTCGCGTAAAAGTTAAAATTCCAAGTTAATTTGTGATTAAACGGCCATCGTTAACGAAAAACACCCTAAAATAAACCATCTGGAGCAATTATTCTTCTTTAGAAATCAGTGGTCGAATTTCAAAATATATCAACTAGTTTCATAGAAAACGGACCTACAAGGCGAAACGTTGCCGATGACTCGGTCGCATCCTGTCCTCTGCCACATCGTTCAGTTCTCATACATCATATATTTACAGCAGGTTTAAGATATTATTTTGAATGTATAATCGAGCCTATGTAACTGCAAGTTTTTAATTTACAGAAATAATTAATATAATCTTATTTTTTATTTATTTATTTTTTTTAATCTGATTAATAAAGGATATAAATCTGCTAAATAATAACGAATTAGTCGCAGATTGCACATTATCTAAACCTCACTTATATTGACATAAACTGGTTATCTTGAAATTAAATAATAATGTTCTCATAGTTGTAGTTGGGTTACAGACACTGACTTCTGATCATTCGTGAAATTTGAAATAAATGCATTTTTGCAAAGTATTGATTATTTATGGATTTAAAAACAATCAAAATAAAAAAGATAAATAAAAAGTTCTGTTTGTTCGTTGATATGTAGAAATAATTGGTAATACAATTTAATAGCTTACAACAATTAATGAATATATATATATATATATATATATATATATATATATATATATATATATATATATATACACATATATATATATATACACATATTATGATTAATTTAAAATTAAACCACTACTGGAGAGGAAAACCAATTAAAACATGTAAGTATTCATGCATCTAATGATCTATAATCCACGAAGTTGTGGCCTTTTTCGGTTTCTGGCATTTAACTACACATCAAAAAGTTTACTTTCTCTTTTTTTCGAAAAAAGGGTATACTAATACAAATAAAATGAAATATTTAAAGTTGAAATCGGATTAGTTATTTAGCCGAACTCGAACATGAAGGATCGGTATTTTTTATCATTTTGGTGAAAACTCATATTCCAACGCCTATAACTCGACAATATGTAGTCTAAATGAAAAATGTCACAGATAAAAGTTTTAGGACATTAAATTTAGCATAAAATAAGCCCATTTATTTTAAAATTAACTTATTCCTGCGTAGAGATACAAATGAAAAAGTGAAAGTATTTGTAGCGCTTACTTCATTATTTTAACTACATCTTCATTCCTTCAAATATCTACATGTCAAAAAAATTTTCGTTCTCCTTTTTTCGCAAAAAGGGTATACTAATACAAATAAAATGAAATATTTGGAGTGGAAATCGGATTAGTTATGTAGCCAAATTCGGACATCAAAGATCGGTAATTTTTACCATTTTGGTAGAAACTCATGTTCCAACGCCTATAACTCGACAATATGTACTCTAAATGAAAAATGCTACATATACAAATTTTAGGACATTAAATTTAGAATAAAACAAGCCCATTTATTTTTAAATTCACTTATTACTAAGTAGAGATACAAATGAAAACGTGAAAGTATTCGTAGCGCTTGATTCCTTCTTTTTGTGAAACCTAAGGGGATATGATAAAATATTCATAGAACTAACTATTTAGGTGGGCTTATTTTATGCTAAATTTAATGTCCTAAAACTTGTATATCTAACATTTTTCATTTAGAGTACATATTGTCGAGTTATAGGCGTTGGAATATGAGTTTTCACCAAAATGATAAAAATTACCGATCCTTCATGTTCCAGTTTGGCTAAATAACTAATCCGATTTCAACTTCAAATATTTCATTTTATTTGTATTAGTATACCCTTTTTTCGAAAAAAAGAGAAAGTAAACTTTTTGATGTGTAGTTATATGCCAGAAACCGAAAAAGGCCACAACTTCGTGGATTATAGATCATTAGATGCATGAATACTTACATGTTTTAATTGGTTTTCCTCTCCAGTAGTGGTTTAATTTTAAATTAATCATAATATGTGTATATATATATATATATATATATATTCATTAATTGTTGTGAGCTATTAAATTGTGTTATGTATATACTTCCTAAATTGTATTACCAATTATTTCTACATATCATCGAACAAACAGAACTTTTTATTTATCTTTTTTATTTTGATTGTTTTTAAATCCATAAATAATCAATACTTTGCAAAAATGCATTTATTTCAAATTTCACGAATGATCAGAAGTCAGTGTCTGTAACCCAACTACAACTATGAGAACATTATTATTTAATTTCAAGATAACCAGTTTATGTCAATATAAGTGAGGTTTAGATAATGTGCAATCTGCGACTAATTCGTTATTATTTAGCAGATTTATATCCTTTATTAATCAGATTAAAAAAAAAAAAAATAAAAAATAAGATTATATTAATTATTTCTGTAAATTAAAAACTTGCAGTTACATATGCTCGATTATACATTCAAAATAATATCCTAAACCTGCTGTAAATATATGATGTATGAGAACTGAACGATGTGGCAGAGGACTGGATGCGCCCGAGTCATCGGCAACTTTTCGCCTTGTAGGTCCGTTTTCTATGAAACTAGTTGATATATTTTGAAATTCGACCACTGATTTCTAAAGAAGAATAATTGCTCCAGATGGTTTATTTTAGGGTGTTTTTCGTTAACGATGGCCGTTTAATCACAAATTAACTTGGAATTTTAACTTTTACGCGAGTGACTTGAAAAAATTGAATTTAAATGTATTTTATGTTGTCAAGACTAATTATTTAACCCTAAAATAAACCATCTGGAGCAATTATTCTTCTTTAGAAATCAGTGGTCGAATTTCAAAATATATCAACTAGTTTCATAGAAAACGGACCTACAAGGCGAAAAGTTGCCGATGACTCGGGTGCATCCAGTCCTCTGCCACATCGTTCAGTTCTAATACATTATATATTTACAGCAGGTTTAGGATATTATTTTGAATGTATAATCGAGCCTATGTAACTGCAAGTTTTTAATTTACAGAAATAATTAATATAATCTTATTTTTTTTTTTTTTTTTTTTTTAAATCTGATTAATAAAGGATATAAATCTGCTAAATAATAACGAATTAGCTGCAGATTGCACATTATCTAAACCTCACTTATATTGACAAAAACTGGTTATCTTGAAATTAAATAATAATGTTCTCATAGTTGTAGTTGGGTTACAGACACTGACTTCTGATCATTCGTGAAATTTGAAATAAATGCATTTTTGCAAAGTATTGATTATTTATGGATTTAAAAACAATCAAAATAAAAAAGATAAATAAAAAGTTCTGTTTGTTCGATGATATGTAGAAATAATTGGTAATACAATTTAGGAAGTATATACATAACACAATTTAATAGCTCACAACAATTAATGAATATATATATATATATATATATATATATATACACATATTATGATTAATTTAAAATTAAACCACTACTGGAGAGGAAAACCAATTAAAACATGTAAGTATTCATGCATCTAATGATCTATAATCCACGAAGTTGTGGCCTTTTTCGGTTTCTGGCATATAACTACACATCAAAAAGTTTACTTTCTCTTTTTTTCGAAAAAAGGGTATACTAATACAAATAAAATGAAATATTTGAAGTTGAAATCGGATTAGTTATTTAGCCAAACTGGAACATGAAGGATCGGTAATTTTTATCATTTTGGTGAAAACTCATATTCCAACGCCTATAACTCGACAATATGTACTCTAAATGAAAAATGTTAGATATACAAGTTTTAGGACATTAAATTTAGCATAAAATAAGCCCACCTAAATAGTTAGTTCTATGAATATTTTATCATATCCCCTTAGGTTTCACAAAAAGAAGGAATCAAGCGCTACGAATACTTTCACGTTTTCATTTGTATCTCTACTTAGTAATAAGTGAATTTAAAAATAAATGGGCTTGTTTTATTCTAAATTTAATGTCCTAAAATTTGTATATGTAGCATTTTTCATTTAGAGTACATATTGTCGAGTTATAGGCGTTGGAACATGAGTTTCTACCAAAATGGTAAAAATTACCGATCTTTGATGTCCGAATTTGGCTACATAACTAATCCGATTTCCACTCCAAATATTTCATTTTATTTGTATTAGTATACCCTTTTTGCGAAAAAAGGAGAACGAAAATTTTTTTGACATGTAGATATTTGAAGGAATGAAGATGTAGTTAAAATAATGAAGTAAGCGCTACAAATACTTTCACTTTTTCATTTGTATCTCTACGCAGGAATAAGTTAATTTTAAAATAAATGGGCTTATTTTATGCTAAATTTAATGTCCTAAAACTTTTATCTGTGACATTTTTCATTTAGACTACATATTGTCGAGTTATAGGCGTTGGAATATGAGTTTTCACCAAAATGATAAAAAATACCGATCCTTCATGTTCGAGTTCGGCTAAATAACTAATCCGATTTCAACTTTAAATATTTCATTTTATTTGTATTAGTATACCCTTTTTTCGAAAAAAAGAGAAAGTAAACTTTTTGATGTGTAGTTAAATGCCAGAAACCGAAAAAGGCCACAACTTCGTGGATTATAGATCATTAGATGCATGAATACTTACATGTTTTAATTGGTTTTCCTCTCCAGTAGTGGTTTAATTTTAAATTAATCATAATATGTGTATATATATATATATGTGTATATATATATATATATATATATATATATATATATATATATATATATATATTCATTAATTGTTGTAAGCTATTAAATTGTATTACCAATTATTTCTACATATCAACGAACAAACAGAACTTTTTATTTATCTTTTTTATTTTGATTGTTTTTAAATCCATAAATAATCAATACTTTGCAAAAATGCATTTATTTCAAATTTCACGAATGATCAGAAGTCAGTGTCTGTAACCCAACTACAAATATGAGAACATTATTATTTAATTTCAAGATAACCAGTTTATGTCAATATAAGTGAGGTTTAGATAATGTGCAATCTGCGACTAATTCGTTATTATTTAGCAGATTTATATCCTTTATTAATCAGATTAAAAAAAATAAATAAATAAAAAATAAGATTATATTAATTATTTCTGTAAATTAAAAACTTGCAGTTACATAGGCTCGATTATACATTCAAAGTAATATCCTAAACCTGCTGTAAATATATGATGTATGAGAACTGAACGATGTGGCAGAGGACTGGATGCGCCCGAGTCATCGGCAACTTTTCGCCTTGTAGGTCCGTTTTCTATGAAACTAGTTGATATATTTTGAAATTCGACCACTGATTTCTAAAGAAGAATAATTGCTCCAGATGGTTTATTTTAGGGTGTTTTTCGTTAACGATGGCCGTTTAATCACAAATTAACTTGGAATTTTAACTTTTACGCGAGTGACTTGAAAAAATTGAATTTAAATGTATTTTATGTTGTCAAGACTAATTATTTTCGAACGTTTGTTTATTTATCCTGAATCTAGAACTATCTAGCTTTAATAAAATACCAGTTATGGCGAAATTAAGCATAATGGTGAATGTCAGTAATCAAAAAACTAACTAAAATCAAAATCGTCATTCCGCCATGTTTGAACGCCATTTTCGGTTAGTGCGGCCACTTTTTTTCCTGGGAACATTGGTGGCTTTTTCTTAATATTTTATCACAAGGAACACAACGATATGCAATTTATAGGGATGGGGGGGGGGGGGGCACGGTAGGGGGTCTGGCCCACGTACTAAGAGGCTTTGTCCTGTCTGATAGAATCAATGTAGAGCAAAAACTACTAATGATAGAAACTTTAAGTTCGGAATTTAGATTTTAGGTAACCGCTAAGAAAGGAATTTCAAAAATGTAACCTCTAAGGGATTTAAATGGCGAAATTGTCGTTTAACTATAACGGACACCTATTTTTGAGATTTTAAACCTTATGCTTTTTTTTGATGTATTAAATAGACAATATCATTAAAATAGACATTCACATAGAATATGGCTACTGATTATTTAAATATTAGTGGTAAACAAATTATGCACAGTGTGATTCCCATGATTGGGGATGGTGCGTGTTTATTTCGATCTCAATATATATTATTGAGAATTCTCAAGAAAAATGTTGTCATTTTCGGCAAATTGTAGTACAACATGTCATCCAAATTGGGACGAATTTCTGCGTTTACTCAAAATGATTGCGGTAACAATTATTCTTATTTCAGTAGTTATTACACTCATATGTCTCAGCATTCAACCCATGCCGGATTTGTGGAACTAACGGCAGCTGGGGAATTGTGTCCTTACCTTTTTGAAGTATATCGCAATGATGAGTTTTATGCGGTATTTGGCAATAATTCTAATCCCACGAAAAGACTACGTTTTACTGGTACGCTATGTAATGGCCATTTTGACGTGTGTGAAGCTCTACTACCGCAACTTTCTGAGGAGAAGAAGCAAGTTAAAAGGCGACGTGTCAGGTACAGCAATGCAACACGGAAAGACCAATTAAAATCAGCTAAAAAAAGTTCGGGATTTTTATAATTATAAGTTTAGGGATTTTAAACGCAATGCAGGTAACCACTAAGAAAGGAATTTCAAAAATGTGACCAAGGGATTTAAATGGCGAAATTATCGTTTAACTCTAACGGACACTTATATTTGCACTTCGAGAAAAAATATCTAATTTGGACTCATTTTAAAGATCTTGATCCGACGAGTTTAACTCGAAAGCTCTTACGGGGCGTCGAAAACCATGTTTTAAAGCCGAAAAATGAATCTTTCATGAGGAGTAAGCAATTTTTTGTTTCGGATATTTTAGTGAACTCTCCATTGCGCGCCTCCCTCTCTTCTACCGAGACGGCAACTTTCCCCTCCAACATTCCACCTCCCGGAAGCTCCGATTCTACTAAATCTCCTTAACATCAGTTAACATATTATATTAAATCAATACCAAGGGTGATCACAGAAGTGATTTTAAAGGCCCGCGGGCGAAGCCGCGACGGGGAATGCTAGTCTCTCTATATATAAGAGGCTTTGTCCTGGCTGACAGAATCAACGCAGAGCAAAAACTACTAATGATAAAAACTTGAAGTTCGGAATTTAGACTTTAAACGCGATGTAGGTAACCACTAAGAAAGGAATTTCAAAAATGTAACCCCTAAGGGGCTTAAATGGCGAAATTGTCGTTTACCTCTAACGGAAATCTATTGTTGAGATATTAAACCATATGTTTTTTATTTGAATATCGATTTAACGTTACAATATTATTAAAATAGACATTCACATAAAATATGGCTACTGATTATTTAAATATTAGTGGTAATCAAATTATGCACACTGTGATTCCCATGATTGGGGATGGTGCGTGATTATTTCCATCTCTTCTCCATATATTTCTCCATATATATATAATACTACATATATATATACTTCTCCATATGTATAAGAGGCTTTGTCCTGGCTGACAGAATCAACGCAGAGCAAAAACTACTTATAATTAGAAATTTCGGAATTTAGATTTTAAAAGCGATGTAGGTAACCACTAAGAAAGGAATATCAAAAATGTAACCCATAAGAATATCTAAAATATAAATGGCGAAATTGTCGTTTAACTCTAACGGACATCTATTTTCGAACTTCGAGAAAATATATCTAATTAGGACTCATTTTAAAGAATTTGATACGACGAGATTAACTGGAAAGGCCCTATTGGGCGTCGAAAACCATGTTTTACAGCCGAAAAATGAAGCGTTCACGACGAGTAAGTCATTTTTTGTTTCGGCGGTTTTAGTGAACTCTCTCCATTGCGCGTCTCCGTCTCTTCTACCGAGCCGGCAGCTTCTCCCTCCAACATTCCACCTACCGGAAGCTCAAATTCTACTAAATCTCCTTAACATCAGTTAACATATTATATTAGATTAATACCACGATAATGGTCACAGAATTGATTTTAAAGGCTCGCGGGCGAAGCCGCGATGGGGAATGCTAGTAAATAATATGACAAAGAAACTTAGCTGTAATGAAAATGACAGCTGTCATAACAATGATTGAATGAATAGGTAATTAATGTTATTATTAAACGAAAAACGTAGAGTCAAGTTGCAATGATGTGTTTGCATTTACCAGCACTACCAGCTTTACACGTACAATTGCAAGAAAATTGCTTATTATTATTAATAAATTTGATTTTCACATTTATTTGATGGGGCAGTCCTTTAAGATCGCTTGTTTGAAGGCACAAGGCTTGTAAAATAACTGATTTTTTACTTCCAGATATTATTCCACATGTAATTATGTGGTTTGCACCAAGGATAGCCTTCCCTTCAATTAATGGTCTTTTAAAATTACCAATTATCTCTATCACATCAACTATGTCTATCCCCATTCCTATCCGACTTAATCATACGTACAAGACCACAGGAAATCCCTATACCACAGTACTGTTCTATTTTGATTTTTTTTTTCGCAATATAGAAGAAGGTTAAAATAATAATAAAGTAATCCATGGTGACCTTGAAAGAGTATTTTCATTGTATTCCAATTTAAATTTGTTTTGTTTTTTGTCGGAAGACAAGGCAAATGCTATGTATCAGTTTAAGAGGTAGCTAAAATATCCATATATAATTGTCATAACTGATGATAGAATCACTTACCAATTAGAAAATTAATAGTAGTAATAAATAGTTAAATAAAATATATTTTGTTGGATACCAAAATTTTTCATTTTTAATAAGGAAAAAAATTTAAAGTCAGCTAATCAATATTTTAATTAATAACTAAATTAGTAGAAGGACTAGGTGCTGATCAAATGCGGAAACTTCATTTCCTCTCAGAATTCTTCTTTGCTAAATTCAAGACCAAGATTTTTGTTTACCAGATAGGATCGTTACGACCGTTGAAATAAAAGCCGTTAAAATAGAATATAGTCCCCACGCTATCTGTTTTTTATCAATTACTATTTTAACAACAAGAACTATGCAAATTAAAATTTACAAGTGTTTTCTCTGGTAGAGAACTTACAAGTATATCATTTTTATTTTTATTTTAATGCTTTTTTAATAAATTTGTCAGTGGAGGAATATTTCCCCCTCCATTTTCTATATGATAGAAGGAAGATCCCAAGAAGGGACTCTTGAATGTGACTTCCTATGGTCAACATGTACTTTGGTTATAACTTTAGACAGTCCTGATGTGGAGTGATAGGGTCCTTCAGGACATAGAAAGTATCATTAGTGACTTTTTAATTAACATGGTAATCCATGTATTAATCTTAAAAGAGTATTTGAGAATTTTGAAAAAGTGTTTCAAGTTAGTGTTGTAAAGATGATTGTCAAGTTGACAAGACTAAAACTACTCTCATCATTTGGCGCTATTGGTTAATAGATCTATCAGAGGTTGCAATAGTGGAGAGAGCTATTTATGTTTGATTATTTTGTAATATGGTAGTTTTAGTATATTGTTGTATTTGGTTTAATCATATTTGTTTTATTTGTCTATTATATATTATTTTTAATGGTTGTAAGCTATGACAGTGTTAATCATCAATTAACATTTGAAAAAATTCAATTAAAATTTGATTTAATTCTTTTAAAGATGCTTAATATAAAATGTTTGTTACTTTGCTTTGATATTAATAAACAAACTAGCAGACCCGGCCACGCGTTGCTGTGGCTCAGTAGTTATATCCTAATATTTTTAAACAAATACAGTAATACCAATATTCATTGATAAAGATGAAAACCTTTCAGCTAATCAAAATCCAATGTGATTGAGAATAGAGCATTAAACCATTTAAAAGTATTTGGTAAAGAATATAAGAAAGTTAAAGTTTTTATTTTTTACATCTCATACTTCAATGTAGTTTGATTAAAAAGGAGCTGATTGTGTTTACGACTCACAGAGCTGCCAACACTATCGCCCTTTTTTTATGGATCGGTATAAACTAACTCGAAATGGCTATATTTTTCCACTAATTTTAAAAAGGATGACTGAAGTAAGTTTTGGTAACCTCAGCCATTGATCTATTGATTATTGGCCTAACACTACTTCAACTTGGTATTGTTAGTTTAACAACGGGTTTAATTTTGCTCAGGGTCATGCCAATTTTGGCTAGCGCGTCATATATGTCCTTTTGATAGGCGTTTTTCTCAATTTCTTTGAGACCTCGATTTCCCAACCCTTCGGCTAATAAGTGTTCGGTAGGAGGGTGGTGTGTTGAAGCTTTTAATTTAGCAATATATTTGAGTGATAATAAATCTCTTCTTAAAGAGGTTTTTACATAATACAATTAAGAATTTTTATTTATTCAAGTACTCATTTGTTCAAAATGTTTTGGGTTAACCTGTTTTGTTTTTTTTAACACAAACCAAAGATTTGATGGCTTCCACATACGTGAGCAGGCGATACCCATTTCCCACGTGAGTTATGCCATTGCCCAAGGGAAAAACACGGATTTTCAAAGTCCAAGTGGACATTGTTTGCCCTTGGGATTTGTTTATGGTCATGGCAAAAGCCAAACGAATAGGATATTGAAGCCTTTTAAATTTTATTGAAAATTCTGTCGGTTCCAGGGGAATAGGTGGCAATAGGGCGATATCTCCTGTAAACCTTCCAGGCAACATTTTTCCTTCAATAACATTTCCTGTGATCCTTTTAGTTACCAAACGTGTACCGTTACTTTATATTTCGTAGACAGTTCATTTTTCGTCTCTACAACAGTTCAGAAATTTTCTGGTAATTTGATAAATTTTGAATTTCGATGCAGCTCTATTTCACCGTTTCCAATATAGAGCAATTGTTTAAAAAATATATCTGCCGATGGATTATTTTGCAGTAGTACTCTCATATTTATGGCGGATAAATCTGAAACTTGAGGTTACCCAAATAACAATTATTCCTATTCAGTTGAGGTGTAATAATCATTAAATGTAAAATTTAAAAAATGCCGCGATTTGTAATCCTTTCTTAATCAACAATCATTTAAAGATAAGTAAAAAATTGTATTCTGGTGAAATTAACAACGAAATATCATTCCCAATAATAGCCTACTTTAAATTAAAGAAAGGAATAAAATCTTCGCTGACATTTCTTAAATTTTACATATAAAGATAATTACAACTCTGCTGAACAGGAAGTAACAGCCTCTATTCGATTGGGATTAAATTTTCTCAACTTTAAATTACTGTTGATAAAGGAGGAATTACAAATCTTCACTGACATTTTTTAAATTTTACATTTTAGATCTCGGGATAAAAATGATAAAAAGGTTTGGTAAAATAAAAAAACACTGTATTTAAATAATAATAACAAAACGAATAATGAAAATAAAGAGACTTCTGTTAAATAAATCAACTGAAAATAATATATTAAAGTCTTAATTATGCAGTTCTTTAGCAAATCACAAAGTATCCCACAACACCTAATCAAAACACACTCTTTTTGTGAGGAAGTTTTTACGACTGGTTACCCGCAGTGTAGCCAGCTTACTAATTTTCACTAATTTTTGGCAACACTGACTCCCCAAGTCAGGTTTCTATTAGGTTACACCTATGACAGTAGGTGCTGTTACAACATTTATAGAGTATTATTTCAAATAATAGCCTAATTTAAATTATTAAAATGTATTTACTTTACTAAAAGTTGATATCAGGGTGGGCCACAGCAATGCGTTTCAGCGCTTAGCTAGTAATTTAATTTAAATACAAATAAAAAAAGGAAAAGGAAGAAAAAGTACCTACACATTTGAGAATTTATTGTAACCTTTTCTTGATTTATTTATTCTTTAATGAAAATTGACAATAAATACAAATTTGTATTACTATTTGTCTGTGGAATGTTATAATATAGGAACAAATAACTGCACTCACATAAGGCAATAAAAAATTATAATAGTGATAACCTGTATTAGAATAGCATGCTTATAAACAAAAACATTATGAAATCGACATATGACGCCATGTTAATAAATCGAAACACGACCTACTGTATTTGCAATAATTCGCTATATAGGCGGGCGCAATCGAATATAGGGTGTGCTAGTAGTTTTGCAAAATGTCGGAAAGAACGGTGTTAGACCTAGTTGATGTGATAGAGATAATTGGTAATTTTAAAAGACCATTAATTGATGGGCAGGCTATTCTTGATGCAAACCACATATTTACATGTGGAATAATATCTAAAAATAAAAAAACAGTTATTTTACAAGCCTCGTGCCTTTAAACTAGCAATCTTAAAGGACTGCCCCATCAAATAAAAGTGGAAATCAAATTTATTAATAATAATAAGCAATTTTCTTGTCATTGTACATGTAAAGCTGGTAGTTCTGGTAAATGCAAACACATCATTGTAACTTTACTCGACGTTTTTCGGTTAGTAATAACATTAATTACCTATTCACACAATCATTGTTATGACAGCTTAGATTCTTTGTCATATTATTTATTTATTTCTCAAAACTTTCAGGCTTCGCATTGAAAACATGGAACAATTAAGCACAACGGATGTAATAGAAAAATGGGGAAAATTAAAAAAGAAAAACAAATCTATGACACTATGGTCTCAATGTTATTTGCATAAAACTAGCATTTTGGAATAATAAAATGTCAACTACTAATATTTACCTGGATAAATATAGTCTCTTTCTTTAAAATAAAGACTACATATCGTCATATGTTTCGAAACAGGCTTATCTATTCTTAATTTTACAATCCACTCTTTAAGAAGCTTTTTATTTTTTGGAAATGAAAGGGAATGACACGTCTTTTGATTTTCTAATTGAACACTGAGGGACCGAGCAATACCTATTAGATATTTTTCAAATGATTTTTCGCTCAATCGGGTTTTAATTATGGAAAAATAAATTTAAAACGCCAAAAAACCCTATGAATTCCAGGTAATGGCCCCGCTTTTATCCCCGTTTCTCTAGTTCCTGCAGCGCCGTCGCAAAAGCAGTACCGTCGCTTGCGCCCGCCTATAAGAATTATTTTGATCACTAATCAAGTTAAAAACTATCCGGTCCGTTAAGTTGGCCAAAACTATATACATTGAGCCAAATTTTATTAAAATCGGTTGAGTAGTTTCTGAGAAATAGAGAGACAAACATCAGGACACGAGATTTTTATATATATAAGGATATGTTTGAGATTTGTTTAGGTGGAAAAATTGTAGGTGTTGACTAGAAGCTGCTGAATCTGTTAAAATAAATATTTTGTTCATGAAATATGTTTTTTCAGCGTATGTTATGGCATTTAGAATGGCAAAAAGTTCAGCAGTGAATATGCTGAATTTGGCTGGTACTGATGGAGAGAATTTATGGTTCTTTGGGGGATCACATACAGCTATGGAGGTTCGGTTTTTAGTTTTTGATGCGTCAGTATAGACTTTTATGTGACCTGGGTATCGTTCTGTTATTGTGCTGGGTGCTAGTTGTCCCCTCTAGGAGTATCGAACTCATCACTAGCAAAAGAATAATGAGTGCGCATAAAAGTCACCCCTTAAGAGCAAACTACAATTCGGAAAGTTAGTTTGAAGATCGAACAGCTTTTGAAGGTGTAGAGGTGATGGCCGCATTCTATTATCTGGAGGGATATAGACAGAGACTAGGACGATATAAGGTGTGGTGTTGAGAAGTTTTACCCTTACTGCTTCTATTGGTCCTAAATTAGGTAGCTCAATGATTTCATAAAGCAGGGAATTATGGATAAGAATACCCACTCCTCCATACCTACCATATCACGACTATTTTTACTTTCACTTATTTTTTATTACATTGAAGTTCTGTGTATGATAGTTCCTTTTGCTATGAAACCAGGTTTCTTGTAGTAAGGCTATGTGAATTCTGTTAATATTAAGGTAGTTTACATCTCGGAAAATTTATTATTTATGCTTCTGCAATTGTGTTGGAGGATTTTAAGATCTGTTTTTAATAAATTGATTTTTCTCTTATTTTCATCCAGTCAGAGATTTAATAGAGAGAGGTTAGAGACGGAAATGATTTTATATGAATAAATAACGAATTGATTAGATAAATAAATAGAAATGAATAGAAAGAGAAAAAAAAATAAGAAGAAAAAAAAAATCTGGTGCGTGCGCGCTTACCAACTTACTTAAATTAGAAATTGGTGTGTTTTGTTAATTGCCACTTCTCAAAGACACATTTTTCCACATTCATTTCTTATTTTTTCTTTTTGTTTGATCTACAAAAAACACTAGTTTTTTATTATTAAATAAAAGCTTGTGGTAATTCGGCAATGCAAGCATATTACTCCAAGTCGTGTAATTTTATAATTCTCTATGTAGTTGTTGAAAACTTCATTTACCATGAAACAAATAATTTCCATTAAATGAACAGATTGGCTTTAATTATGAACAATGGTCTGTCATTAAAGGCGTACTCTGCATGAGTGGGCTCAACGTGTTTTATGAGTTGACTGAATATTTTTCTTTTTTTCTCCTCTATATGTTTACTAGATTTTTATCATATCTCATATTTAGCCATTTCTTATTTTTTAGGCGAAACGAGAGACAGATAATTTCTCCATAAAAACAAATACAAAGGTACTTAATAGGAAAACAAAAAAGACCCCTTCCTCATTTAAGCCCCCTCAGAATATTTTAATAATAATAAAGCTTACCTGATATTAAAGAACACCTAATTGTCATTAAACACGACGAATTTGATGAAAATCGTTAAAGCCGTTTTTGAGAACCGAAAAAAAGGTAAAAAGTTGTAAAAGAGTTATGAAATAAAGTGCCCCCTCCGTTTGACCAATTTTGATGAAATGTTTGATCAAAATCTTTAATGCCTTTTTTGAGTACCTACATAAAAAAAACAAGTGAAAATTATATAAAATTTATTAAGTAAAGTCCCCCCTCCGGTTGATCAATTTTGATGAAATTTTTACGGTCATATCTCGGGCATATTAATACATCAAATACTCAGTTTAATCAAAATCGTTAGAGCCGTTTTTGAGAAAATCGAAAAAAAATTAAAAAGTTATTAAATAAAGTACCCCATCCCTTTGAGAAAATTTGATGAAATTTTTGCTGTCACATCGTGGGCATATACATACACCAAATACCCAATTTCAGATTTGCACGGTTTATAGTTTTTGAGCTAGTCTGTTCACACACACAGACCATTTCGCGGGACTTGGTTACTTCGACTCAGGGGACCCCAAAACGTGTATTTCCGTTGAAAAGCGGAAGTCGAAATTTTTCACTATCGCAATACTTCCACTTACTATATATATCATATATAGGTAAGTGAAAGTAATATATATATATATATATATATATATACTAGCAGACCCGGCCACGCGTTGCTGTGGCTCAGTAGTTATATCCTTATATTTTTAAACAAATACAGTGATACCAATATTCATTTATTAAGATGAAAACCTTTCAGCTAATCAAAATCCAACGTGATTGAGAATAGAGCATTACACCATTTAAAAGTACTCGGTAAAGAATATAGGAAAGTTAAAGTTTTTATTTTTTGCAATTTAGTTTGATTAAAAAGGAGCTGATTGTGTTTACGACTCACAGAGCTGCCAACACTATCGCCCTTTTTTGATGGATCGGTATAAACTAACTCGAAATGGCTATATTTTTCCACTGATTTTAACAAGAATGACTGAAGTAAGTTTTGGTAACCTCAGCCATAGATCTATTGATTATTGGCCTAACATTACTTCAACTTGGTATTGTTAGTTTAACAACGGGTTTAATTTTGCTCAGGGTTATGCCAATCTTGGTTAACACGTCATATACACTTACTAACAAAAGTCTCTGCACACCCTCCAGCTTTTTTTTTATTTTACCTAAAGATAGGTTATGAGCCAGATATTGGTAATGAAACTTACAAATTTTTTAAATAATTTAATCTATTTTAATTAACAATAATCAAATTTAGTAAAATTTATTTAACTTATAATTCATGAGGAAAATTACATAAAATGTCAGAATATTGATGCGCCAAAAGTCCCTGCACACATCATTTTTCTTCAACTTGAAGCTTAATTATTGATACCAAATCAACTTTAATAGGTAGTCGTTCCTACCTCCTGTCTTATCACTTCTCATAATCTATTTGGCATGGTGTGAACTAGTTTTTGGTAGTTTCTGGAGTAATTTTACCCCACAATTCCTTTAGTACTCTTTTTAAGTGGTCTTTGTTCTTTATTTTAATTTTTAATTTCTGAGGCCTAGTTGATCCCACAGATGTTGTATTGGATTAAGATTAGGAAATTGGGGAGGTGTTTTAATTTCCTGTGGAGCATTGTAGAGCAACTATTCTTGAACTTTCCGCGCTGTCGTTATCTTGTTGAAAAATGAATTCCTCCTGGAGATCAAACTTCATTAAACTTTCCGGTAAATTACTACTCAAAATATTTATATAAACGTGTTGGTCCATTATTCCGTCGATATCAAATTTCAAATTACCAACTCCAGCAGCACACATACACCCCCAAACCAAAACACTCCCTCCACCATGTTTCACAGTACCAACTATGGCTCTTTGTTAGGTTTTCTCAAAACTTTCCCCCTTCTATCTGATCCATGAATGTTAAATTTACTCTCGTCAATAAATAAAACACGTTCCCAGAACTATAAGGGCTTGTTTACATGTTCCTTTGCGAACTGCAGTTTCAATATCCGGTTCGTTTACTAATGAATGGCTTACACCTAGGCTTACGCACATTATAGCCAGCTTTCATTAGGGTCCTTCTAATCGTTTCTGCAGATACCCCAATCTTGTAATTTTCTTGCACCATACCTGCTAAATTTAGAGCACTTGTGTGGGGTTCTTCGGCCAAAGTCCTTATGATAGCCCTCTTGTGGTGGGCTTGGAGTACGGGGGGCGGCCAGAGCGGTATCTACTTTCCATTGTACCCAGTTTTTCATACCGTTTTAGGACATACCTTACCGTATTATAGCCCCTGTTGACGATTTGTCCTCTTTACCTGTATGAGTTGTATGAGATTCCTCAAATTTACAATTTGGTCGGGAATCGGTGTTGGAACCTCCATTTTTTATCACAGTCTTAACTGTTTGGGCCCAAATTAACACTGGCAAGTTAGGATTAGCCGGAGGATGAATGGAATAATGTGCAAACTTTATACATATCAGTATCTTAGCTAATTCCACTGCGTGCAGAGACTTTTGGCGCATCAATATTTTGACATTTTATGTAATTTTCCTCATAATTTATAAGTTAAATAAATTATATTAAATATAATTGTTGGTCATTAAAATAGATTAAATTATGTAAAAAATATGTGAGTTTCGTTGCCCATATCTGGCTCATAAGGTATCTTTGGGTAAAATAAAAAAAAAGCTTGAGGGTGTGCAGAGACTTTTGTTAGTAAGTGTATGTCCTTTTGATAGGCGTTTTTCTCAATTTCTTGAAGACCTCAATTTCCAGACCCCTTGGCAAATAAATGTTCCGTAGGAGGGTGGTGTGTTGAAGCTTTTAATTTAGCAATATATTTGAGTGATAAGAAATCTCTTCTTAAAGAGATTTTTACATAATACAATTAAGAATTTTTATTTATTCAAGTACTAATTTGTTCAAAATGTTTTGGGTTAACCTGTTTTGTTTTTTTAACACAAATCAAAGATTTGATGGTTTCCACACACGTGTGCAGGCGATGCCCATTGCCCACGTGAGGTATGCCATTGCCTGTGGGAAAAACACGGATTTTCAAAGTCCAAGGGGACATTTATTGCTCTTGGGATTTGTTTATGGTCATGGCAAAAGCCAAACGAAGAGGATATTGAAGCCTTTTAAATTTTATTGAAAATTCTGACGGTTCCAGGGGAACAGGTGGCAACAGGACGATATCTCCTGTAAACCTTCCAGGCAACATTATTGCTTCAATAACATTAACTGTGATCCTTTTAGTTACCAAACGTGTACCGTTGCACAATTGAGGTGGATTTAAGTTACGAAGAAGAATGAACGGTGAGCAAATCTTCAACTGAAGATTGTTTTGGTGTATATCCAGGGAATTAAAAAATTCAGATGGGGAATTTATGGCTTCGTTTACATCTAGAACATTGTCAATTGATTTTGGAAGTTTATTTCATCGAAATCAACATTTTTTGCTGCCAAAATAGCACGACTACCCAGCCAATTATGGTCCAAATAATTGTTCAAAATATCAGGAAAGACACTTTATATTTCGTAGACAGTTCATTTTTCGTCTCTACAACAGTTCAGAAATTTTCTGGTAATTTGATAAATTTTGAATTTCGATGCAGCTCTATTTCACCGTTTCCAATATACAGCAATTCTTTAGAAAATATATCTGCTGATGGATCATTTTGCAGTAGTACTCTCATATTTATGGTGGATAAATCTGAAACTTGTTACCCAAATGTTAGGAATAATAATTGCACCAGGTTTGATTAAATACAATCAGATTTGGATACAAACATTTATTAGAGCACATAAGCACATTTTCACACATCGGTGGCGGCGTCAGAAGAGAACAAGCCCGCCAAGTGACCTCACATAAAAATGAAACAGTGTTGCACAATTAACAAACAAATATTATTATTTATACATATTATTTTTTCTCATTGCTAGATTATATATCTAACACCCCCCCTTAATCTAGCAATACCCATAATCATTAAAAAAAAAACTTACAACAAATACAAGGTTCACTTTAAACCTAAATTCATATTACAAAAATTATGTTTATTAAAATTGAGACCTTTGGTGAAAATGTCAGCCTCCATTTCCTGAGTATTACAATATTTCAACTTCACAATTCCCTCTTCAACCATGTCCCTAACAAAATGATATTTGACATTAATATGTTTAGTCCTATTATGAAATACAGGATTCTTTACAAGTTTCTGAGAGCTTTGGTTGTCATTAAACAATACAATTGCTTTATTGTTTCCTGACAATTCAGAGTACAAACCTTTAAGAAAACATGCTTCTTTAGAAGCTTCACTTAAACTAATGTATTCAGCTTCATTGCTACTTGACGCTACACATCTCTGTTTCCTTGCTTCCCAGGAGATAGCACCTCCCGCTAATTTATAAACATAACCAGAATAAGACCTAAATCCATTAATGTCATTGGCCCAATCTGCATCTGCATAGCCAACAATGTCATTATCACCACTCAAAACAACCTAAAGTCAACTTCTTATCCAATGTACCTTTGAGATACTTTAGTATTCTCTTCGCATAACGAAAATGGGTTTCATTGTAACAGGTATTAAACTGACTCAGGAAACTAACAGAATATGCAATATCTGGTCTGCTGTTGACAGCCAGATACATCAAACTTCCTATAAGACTTTGGTAAGGTATGTTCTCACCCCCAGATCCCTTCTCCAGTTTCAAATTTGGTTTCATTGGAGTCCTTGCAGGATGTGCATCTGATAGATTGAAATCCTTTAGTAGTTTAATTATGTAATCTTTTTGATTAACCTTAATTCTCCCCTTAGTCTGTTCAATGGACATACCTAGAACATTTTTGGCCTCTCCGAAGTCTTTAATTTTGAAAACTTTATTCATTTCACAGACTGAAGTGTTTTTCTCCTTTAAATCATTAGTGAATATAAGAAAATCGTCTACATATATAGCAACAATTATAAGAGATGTATTAAATTTATAGAAAATACAAGGCTCAAAAGCAGATTTTGTGAAATTCAAATTCAACAAAAAATTTTCAACATTCTTGTTCCATAAGCTTGAGGACTGTTTAAGACCATAAATGGCCTTGTTCAAATAACAAACTAACTCCTCCTGTCTCTTTTTAACAAAACCTTCTGGTTGATACATAAAAATCCTTTCATCTAATTCACTGTTAAGAAATGCAGTATTCACATCAACATGATAAACAACCAAATTCAAGTTTACACTCAATGCAAACAATAATCTTATACTACCACTCCTAACCACTGGTGAAAAAGTTTCATGGTAATCTACTCCAAACTCTTGGGTAAAACCCTTAGCCACCAACCGAGATTTATATTTTAAATCCCCATTTGAGCCCCCTTTTTAATTATACACCCATTTATATTCAACTATCCTTTTATCTTTTGGTTTCTCTACAAGAGTCCATACCTTATTATCAATGAGGGCCTGAAATTCTTCCTTCCTTCCTAGATGCCATCCACTGCTGATGCTCTGGACTAGCTATGGCCTCCCTGAAGGTCGCAGGAACTGATATCGAGACAGCTGATATGTATACCTCATAATCTGGAAAAGTCTTTGGCTTCTTTTCCCGGGATGAACGTCTGGGAATTGGATCTTCAACCTGGTTATCAGCATCTGCATCTGAATCACTATCTGTTCTGGGAAATCCTAGAAAATCTGGTTTGCCATCAGAGTTATCATTTTCATTTGCATTCATTTCATTCTGAATACCTTCAATTATAGTAGGATCTTGTTGAGATAACTCTCCGTTATCTGCAGGTTTAACATCTTTTACCTTGAATTTATCTTCAAAAAATGTGACGTCCCTAGCAATCACAATTTTACCTGGCTTCCTGATGTCAAATAACCTATAACCTTTTGATTCAGTACTATATCCCACAAAAATGTAGGGTTCACTTTTTGGGTCAAACTTTTTGCGTAATTGGTCGGGAACATGGGCGTAGGCTACACAACCAAAGACTTTAAGATGGCTTAAATTCACCTTTTCACCGCTCCACACCTCCTCCGGAGTAGCACCCTTAATGGCCTTGTGGGGGGATCTGTTTTTCAGGTAAACAGCCATGTTGACGGCCTCAGCCCACATCTTCTGATCACAACCCGACTCCTGCAAAAGACACCGAGCCTTATCAAGCATCGTTCTATTAGTTCTCTCCGCAACTCCAATTTGTTCCGGAGAATAGCGGACAGTCCTTTGATGGGTAATCCCCTTGCTCTTCAGGAACTTGTCGAACTCACTGTTCACATACTCAGTCCCATTGTCAGTCCTGAGCACTTTTACGGTTCGTCCCGTTTGATTTTCTGCCCAAGTAACAAAGTCCTTGAGGTGTTGCAAAGCTTCACTTTTTGACTTTAAAAAACAAACAAATATTTTTCTTGAAAAATCATCCACAATTGAGAAAATGTAATAACAACCACTCCACGAAGATACTGGCATAGGACCGGCCAAATCGGAATGTAAAAGCTCAAGTGGATTTTTTGCTCTCTTACCTTGGGACTTAAATGGTTTTCGAGTTTGCTTTCCAAGTACACAAACAGTGCATTGATCTCCTTTGCCATCCATAAAGTTAACACCTTCTGACATCCCGTTCTTCAACAGGTTCATGCTGAATCTGTTTAAATGGCCAAGTCGTCGATGCCAAATTTCCTCACTTTCACTTTGGCTTGCCATAAAAGAACAATGAGGCTTTGTGTCCAAACGATAAAGTCCATGACAGTTACTACCTCTCCCAACTATCTTACCTTTTACCACAAAATCTTCTTCGTCATAAATATGACAATCATTTGAATTAAACAAAACAACACGTCCTTTTTTAGTTATCTGGCTAATCGAAAGAAGATTGGTTTTTAAATCTGGGACATAGATGACATCTTGGATTGTTTTTCTCCACATTTTGTATTTATGATGATATCACCTTTTCCACAGCCAGACACTTTACGATTGTCTGCCACAGTAACACTACATTCCTCAATCCCTCGTATATTCTCAAACAATTCTTTCTGGGAGCACATATGATTAGTTGCACCAGAGTCTAAAAACCATTCAGGGCACTTACTGTCACTTACTGATAACACAACTTGTAAGGCATTATGGTTAATAACCTTACCTCCACTGCCATCTGTATCCTTTTCCTTACTGTAGTTAGGTTTATTTTTCATTTTATGGCACTGGTTTTTATAATGACCAAGTCCTCCACACCCAAAACATTTAACTTGTTTTTTCTGGAACTTCTGATTTTTTTTTTTGATTTTTTTTTATATGGCTCTACGACCCACAAGTTGAGTCTTGGCCTGCTCCAGCAATGACCGCCAGTTATTTCGGTTTTGTGCTGCTGCCTTCCAGTCATGAATGCCAAGCATCAATAGTGCATCGGTAGCAACACAGTCTTCCCATCGGAGCCTAGGGCGTCCAACCTTCCGTGGTCCAAACAGTTTCTCCGATATGACTTTAGATGGGATTTCGGAGGAATTCATTCGAACAACATGTCCCGCCCATCGCAATCGAGATAATTTAATCGTATCAACCACGTCTAAGTCCTTGTATAGGCTTCTCAGCTCGAGGTTGGTTCTTCTTCTCCAGTCTCCGTCAACATATGCGGCCCCGTATATTCTCCTTAAAATCTTCCGTTCAAACCTGGAGAGTTCCAGTTCCTGAGTCCTTGTAAGCGTCCAGGTCTCAGAGCCATATGTTAAAACAGGTCGAATCAAGGTTTTGTATATTCTGACCTTTGTTGATTTTGACAAAATCGCCGGAGATGCTTCTGAAGTGCGAAGGAACACTGATTAGCAGCCAACTTCTGAATGATCTGGAACTTCTGATGATCCTTAGAAATAAATGCTTGATCCTTGGCCTCCTTGGAATATTTGTCATCAGACAAAAGTTTGAATTTAATAAAATCGCTTGTAATTCTTTGTCCAGAATTTTCCAGAGCCATTACCATCGGGTCATATTCTTGAGTCAAGCCGCTGAGTAAAATAACTCCTAAAAATTCGTCGTCGACAGGTGCATCAATGTCTGATAATTTCTGTGCCACAGACATTACCTCGTTGACGTAGTCTTCCATTTTTCTGAAGTTTTCGGGTCGAACGCTAACTAATGTTCTGAATAAAGATAGCCTTCGGTAAAGACCGTTGTCTTCATAGGCCTTCTGAAGGTTATTCCAAGCCTCTCCGGCAGTTTTAGCAGTCCTGACATGAGGGTAGGCAACTGGATTAACCATTAAGCATATTTTCGCCAACGCCTTTTGGTCTCTCCTCTTCTTATCCTCTACTTTTGTTGTATCATCCTCTGGATATCCCTCAATGCATTGCCAAAGGTCGCAGTGAATTAAGGCCATCTGCATACCGAACTTCCACTCATTGTAGTTGTCTCTTCCTGAGGAGAGTTTTTCAAATCCCAACTGAACACCACTTCCTTCATTCATTTTGAAGCGGATTAGGAGTCTTCTCTTAGTCTATAAACAAAAACTTCAACGTAACCAAGTCCTGTACATAACCTGTACGACACGCACTCGCGAGAAACACGTTGGTTAACGTAAATAATGTTAATATAGAAAAACTGATCGCGTACCTGGGCCCCTAACCTGTTAGGAATAATAATTGCACCAGGTTTGATTAAATACAATCAGATTTGGATATAAACATTTATCAGAGCACATAAGCACATGTTCACACATCGGTGGCGGCATCAGAAGAGAACAAGCCCGCCAAGTGACCTCACATAAAAATGAAAC
Source organism: Aelia acuminata (assembly GCA_911387785.2). Lineage (NCBI taxonomy): Eukaryota > Metazoa > Arthropoda > Insecta > Hemiptera > Pentatomidae > Aelia > Aelia acuminata. Next base: position 140,286,970 of record OU426979.1, on the reverse strand, counting down.
AGTGTTTCACAATTAACAAACAAATATTATTATTTATACATATTATTTTTTCTCATTGCTAGATTATATATCTAACACCAAATAACAATTATTCCTGTTCAGTAGAAGTGTAATAATCATTATATGTAAAATTAAAAAATGCCGCGATTTGTAATCCTTTCTTAATCACTTTATATTTCGTAGACAGTTCATTTTTCGTCTCAACAACAGTTCAGAAATTTTCTGGTAATTTGATAAATTTTGAATTTCGATGCAACTCTATTTCACCGTTTCCAATATACAGCAATTCTTTAGAAAATATATCTGCCGATGGATCATTTTGCAGTAGTACTCTCATATTTATGGTGGATAAATCTGAAACTTGTTACCCAAATAACAATTATTCCTGTTCAGTAGAGGTGTAATAATCATTATATGTAAAATTGAAAAATGCCGCGATTTGTAATCCTTTCTTAATCAACAATCATTTTTATTAATGATAATGTTATTTTATTAATGATTTAATATTAATACAATTTTTTACTTATCTTTAAGTAAAAAATTGTATTCTGGTGAAAATAACAACGAAATATCATTCCCAATAACAGCCTACTTTAAATTAAAGAAAGGATTAAAATCTTTGTTGAGATATAGTAAATTTTAGGTACATATAAGGATAATTACAACTCTGCTGAACAGGAAGTAACAGCCTCTATTCGATTGGGATTAAATTTTCTCAACTTTAAATTATTGTTGATAAAGGAGGAATTACGAATCTTCACTGACATTTTTTAAATTTCACATTTTAGAGCACGGGATAAAAATAATAAAAAGGTTTGGTAAAATAAAAAAACACTGTATTTAAATAATAATAACAAAACGAATAATGAAAATAAAGAAACTCCTGTTAAATAAATCAACTGAAAATATAATATTAAAGTCTTAATTATGCAGTTCTTTAGCAAATCACAAAGTATCCCACAACGCCTAATCAAAACACACTCAGGGAGTTTTTATGACTGCTTACCCACAGTGTAGCCAACTCACTAATTTTAACAACTTTTTGGCAACACTGACTCCCCAAGTCGGAGTCTTAGTTCAACCTTCGATCAGAAAGGATCAACGTAGTGGAGGCTCTCCGAACAGATAAGATTTCAAGTTTACTTTACATACATTTATTTTTATTTAAATCTTTCAGAATATTATTTTGGTTTTCTTAGCTTAGTAATTCTTATAGTTCTTTTATTTTATTTTTTATTCTTTTATTTTAATATATAAATTCAAAATGTCTGGCACGAGTGATGGGAGAGAGGAGATTCCACCTGATAAGGTGAATAGTATTGAAAATAATTCAACTGTTAAAGATGTGATTAAGAATTCGGACAACGAAATAGAAATGGCACCGGCTGACGACAAAATTAATATGAAAGATAATGAAAAAAATAACCAAATCTCTCTTACTCGTTTATATGAGGAGAGTGACTTAGGGCCATATTTTGTTTTTGTGGAAAGCAAATCGACGGAAGGGGTCGGAGTAGGTCGAATCCATCCAATGACATTAGGAAAGTTATTAAACGAATCCGCTCCGGAAATATATAATAATATTATATCTATTACCAGGTCAGGACGTAATAGAATAAAAGTCGAAACACGTTTAGGGATACATGCTAACGCACTAGTAAAATCTGAAATATTAAAATCAAAAAACTTTTTAACGTACATTCCGCACTTTATGTTAGAAAGAAAAGGCGTTATCAGAGGGATAGACATTGCTTTATCAGAGGAAGATATTTTCAACAATATAAAAACGTCGTACTGCGAAACGCAAAAAATTATTCGAGTAAAAAGATTCACAAAGAAATATTTTAACCGAGAAACTAAGGAATACGAACTGAAACCGACGGGCACGGTTCTGATAACTTTTAGAGGTCAGTTCCTCCCAAATTATATTAGTATTCACCACGTAAGATGTGAAGTGCACAGGTACATTCAATCTGTCGTTCAGTGTCGGAATTGTTTTCGTTACGGACACTTTACTACACAATGTAAAAGTAATACACCTAGATGTTCAGATTGCGGTGAAAAACACGTCAAAGAAGAGTGTCCCCCTGGCACTCTATTAAAGTGTATTCATTGTAAACAAAATCACTCTTCCCTTGCTACAAATCTTTGCCCGGAATTCATAAATCAGAAAAAAATAAAAGAAGTAATGGCTACCCACAATTTGACTTACATGGAGGCCAAAAATTCACTAGAAGGCAAATCGTATAGTTGGGCCGTTTTAAGGCAAACACCCGAAACTTTTCCAACATTAGATCAAGCAAACAATAAACAAAATTTTTACAAAACTAGCCCCTCAGTTAAAAGTAAAATTAGTGTTAATAAAAGAATTCGGGTCTCAAGTCCGGATAAACATCCCGACATAGATCCTACGGAACAAATCAGACGAGAGATAAACAAGAGTTATACAGCACCTTTGTACCCTTCGAACCCAATTCCTTCAAATTCAAACACTCCTAGATCTAAACCTATCGGAACTCTATATTCAAAACCGAATAAAACTGTTCAGATTACAGAGGCTATTTATTCAATAGTTAGTTCGATAATGTCTGATAAAAATTTAACAATCTCCGAGGAAGAAATTAGAAACATGATTAAAGAGAGAGGAGAAAGCTTATTTATAAACCAGTGAATCAGTTAATAATAGAATTTAATTAATTTTTTAAATCTTTTATAAAATACTACAAATATGCTTAAATCATTCAAACTTCTACAATGGAATGCTAGATCCGCAATAGCAAATAAAAATATTTTGGAATATTTCCTGTTTGAAAATAATATTGATATTGCCATGATATCAGAAACCTGGTTCAAAAATAATAAATATGTGAACTTTCGGGGATACAATATTATAAGGAAAGATAGATTAGATGGCTGGGGAGGGGTAGCCATTTTAATCAGGAATAAATATAGCTTTATACAAATAAAAGAGTTTCATAAAATAAATAATATGGATATAGTAGCCGCTAAGGTCGCTCTGAACAAAAATTTGAAAATTAACATAGTTTCTTATTATAATCCTCCTAAAAATCCAGTAGATAGAGATAATTGGGAAAATTTTATTAGAAGTTTCGATTTTCCATTAATATTTTCTGGAGATGCAAATGCTCACCATTACCAGTGGGGTTGTAGTTTTTGTGATAAAATAGGAAATGAATTAACATCTGCCGTCGAAAATACAAATTTAATATTGTTGAACGATGGGTCCGCCACATACGTAAATAACCGAAGTCAAAACAACAATATTGCACTAGATATCACTCTCTGCTCACCCAATCTAGTAAATAATATAGAATGGAAAGTCCATAACGATCCTTTAGGTTCCAATCATTTACCGATAGTAATGGAGATCCACGATAATTATTTCAATGATAGCGAATTTAGTAAATCTACCAGAAAGTGGCAAATTAAGGATGCGAATTGGGACAATTACGTCACATTTATCTCAGAAAACACCCATTTGTTATCCGATAACCCTACGTATGATCAATTCATTGAATTTTTGAATAATTCGAGTTCACACGCAATACCAAAGTATAAAGAAAATTACAGGAAAAAATTTAGTAGAGGTTGGTGGGATAAAGATTGTAATATTTTGCTGATAAAAAGAAAAAATGCCTATAAGGAATACAAAAAAGCACCAAATTCTATTAACTTATTATCATACAAAAAAGCGGATGCGGAATTTAAAAGACTCACGAGGGATAAACAAAAACAGTCTTGGCGTAAGTTCTGTGCAAGTATCAATAAATCCACACCGATAAAAGATATCTGGCATAAACTAGCTTTACTTAATAATCGTAAAATTAGTAATCGTTTACCCGTTACAAAAGATGAATGGTGTGAAGAATTTATGGACACATTGGCCCCCCCTTTGGTAATTTTTAAAAATAATATAACTGGTGATAATTGCGAAGAGTTTTCGGAAAACAACTTTCAACTGATGAAAGACTTTACATTGCAAGAACTCATAAATTCTTTAAAAAATAACCCAAATACAGCACCGGGATTAGACAATATTCATTATATAATGTTGTCTAAACTTCCTAAAAAAATTAAAATATTGCTTTTGAAAATTCTAAATGAGGTTTGGACATTAAATAAAATACCTAACTCATGGAAGGAGTTCATTGTGTTACCAATATTGAAACCGGAAAAGGACCCTTTTAAAGCTTCGTCGTACAGACCGATCTCCTTAAGCTCCTGTGCGCTAAAGACATTTGAAAGGATGATTAAATATCGAATGGAGTGGTGGTTAGAATCCCAAAGTAAATTACCAAGTTACCAGTTCGGTTTTCGTAAGGGTAAATCAACAATAGATTGCCTTCTCGAATTAAATACAGATATACATACAGCTTTCACGTCAGGACAAAAAACAGTAGCCCTATTTTTGGATATTACTAAGGCATACGACACAGTTCCGCTAAACATTCTTGAAAGTAAAATGAAAGATATGGGATTCCCTAATAAATTTGTAGAAATGATCATTTGTTTGTACAGCGATAGAAAATTATCACTAAAAATTTCAAATACCATAGTTACAAGTAGAGTGACCCAGATAGGTTTACCGCAAGGAGGTATTCTGAGTAGTTTATTATTCGCAATCTTCACGACCGATTTAAGAAAATATATACCGCAAAAAGTATCAATCTTACAATTTGCCGATGATATATGTATATATACTTCTCATAAAGATATTAATAAATGTTTAGAGTTGCTGGATGGGACCGTAAAGGAATTAAGAAAATGGGAATTAAATACCGGAATGTCTATTTCATCTTCTAAATCAGTGATATGCCCCTTCAGTAGAGAACGTACATTTCCGCTCAATGAACATGTTCAATTAGCAGGGATTTCCTTCCCTACAGTTCATACCGTGAGATTTCTAGGCGTGTACTTTAACCGTAAACTAAATTGGAAACAACACATTCAAGAAATCACTAATCGCTCCGAAAAAAAATTAAGTATCCTAAAAATGATTAGTTATAACAGTAAATGGGGAGCGGATCCGAGCATTTCTTTATTATTTTATAGAAGTTCAATAAGAGCTATATTTGACTACGGGGCCGCAATATATGGCGAAGCACCCATTACTCATCTGCGGAAGTTAGACGTAATACATAATAGGAGCATAAGATTATGTTTAGGTGCTCTAAATTCCACTCCCATAGATGCGTTATTAAATGAAGCCAATGAAATTCCATTAAAGATCAGGAGACAATTATTAACAGATAGAATCCTATTTAAAACCTATTATAACAATCAAAAATGCTTCAATAAAATAGTAAATCTAAATACCCTCATATTAAGTAGGTCATACTGGCAGAAAAAGAAATATACTCCCTTAATTTATAATAGTTTTTTAAAATATCATCAAACAGTACGGGATGTATATACAACGGAAAGACTCCCACAATTTCAAATACAATATGAAATGCTATTGCAACAATTTAATATACATTTAGAAATTAAGGAAAATACTTTCCCCCATTCATTATTAGCCTCTAATACTATTGCCTCGATCGTCGAAAAATGGCCTCACCATGTCCGTATATATACAGATGGCTCAAAGATTAACGATAGCGCAGGATGTGCAATATATGTACCTAAATGTAATCATTCCGCACAATATAAATTACCTAACGGATGTTCATCGTATAATGCAGAATTGTATGCCATATTAGAAGCAATCAAATATATTAACCAATCCGTAGATACTAATTTCATTGTTTTAACAGATTGTAAAAGCGCATTGTTATCATTAAATAATATCATAAATAAGAATATTAGCAATGTTCAAATGGAGATACTAATAAACCATCAAATTGCAATAAAGGATGATAAGAGTATAATCTTTAAATGGATTAAGGGCCACGCAGGTATCACAGATAACGAAATAGTAGACCAAATAGCTAAGCTAGCCACTTCGAATGGCCAACCGGTAGACACTATAATGCATTACACGGATTATTTTAAAATGATTAAATTAGATGTAATAGAAAATTGGCAAAAACAATATCTAGAAAATCCCGCGGGACAATTTTATAAAAAACTATTTCCCCAAATCTTTCGAAAATCCTGGTTCTCACAAGCAAACATCCGAAAAGACATCATTAAAACATATATTAGACTCAGAACAAACCATGGTATTTGCAATAATTATTTACACAAAATAGGTTTATCAGATAATAATCATTGCGAGAAATGTGGAGACAGCGAGACACTTGAACATATTACTATGGTATGCCCGGGGTACTCTAAACAAAGAGAAGTAATGTTCAAAGAGTTAGCTATGAAAGATAATATAACCTACGATAGCTTACTAAAGTTAACCGATCATAGTAAAATTTCTTTGATTCATAAATATTTAAAATCCATAAATAAATATGTGTAATAGTTGAACTCACTACAATAACATATAAGATATCAATACAGGATAATAGAATTATAGCAGTAAATAAATAAATAGCATTTATTGAAAAACAAAATTATTAAAAGACGTATGAACTCGTATTATTATACAATATGATTTGGGAAAATAATTATCTTCAAATATTATAACACACAAATATGCGAGACCTGGCTGTATGGGTAAAACCAATGCCATCCATTCAAAAAGGAAAAAAAAAAAAAAAAAAAAAAAAAAAAAAAAAAAAAAAAAGACTCCCCAAGTCAGGTTTCTATTATCAAGGTGGGCCACAGCAAAGCGTTTCAGCTCTTAGCTAGTAATTTAATTGAAATGCAGATAAAAAAGGAAAAGGAAGAAAAATTACCTACACTTTTGACAATTTATTGTAACCTTTTCTTGATTTATTTATTCTTTAATGAAAATTAACAATAAATACAAAGATTTGTATTACTATTTGTCTGTGGAAAATAATAATATAGGAACCAATAACTTCACTCACATAACACAATACAAACTTATAATAATGATAACCTGTATTACAATAGCATGCTTATAACCAAAAACGTTATGGAATCGACATATGACGCCATGTTAATAAATCGAAACACGACCTACTGTATTTGCAATAATTCGCTATATAAGAATTATTTTGATCACTAATCAAGTTATAAATTACCCTATCTATTAAGTCGTACATGTATCTGTTAGCTTTCGGGGTGTCTTTAAAATGTCGTCCTCCAATGCCCTGCCATCTTCAGTCGGTCCATTCCTCAAACGAGTTTTCTCGTAGCGACTGCCGTAGAGCATTCATATTCCGATTCCCCTGTTCAACTCTTAACCTCTCGGCAAACTCTGCTATCTCCGCCGAGTAATCAAATGTAGATTGGAACTGGGCATCCGGCAATGGACCAGTGTTGAAGAGGAGCTTCCTATTGATAGCGGATCAAACCCAATCCTCGGTACCTCCTGGGAGCGTACAACATCGCCGTGGAGGTGTCCGCAGGAAGACCAATTATGGTCTTTACCCTCCTACGAATCATGGTGTCAAATCTCTCCAATACTTCCGGACGTAGCTTTGTTAAAGGCGCAGTTTTGGTGAGGGTAAGTGAGACCCGGGAACAGATATTGGTTGACAATGTTGAGCTTCTGCTCGGGCTTCAGCAAGCAAGAGGTGACAAGCTTATTCAGGTTTTCATTTGATTTTGTCACCGAATCCTCGCTAAACAGTAGCTCTTCCGAGAAGGTGCATCCTAGATATTTGATAGTTTCTCCTTGTTTTAATGTCTGGATGCTGTCTGGAACCTGTGAGGACTACAAAATCCTGGTCTCTTTTTAGCTTGTAACCAAACTTTTTGGCGAAATCTTCGTCGCACAGGTCGCGGTATAGATGATCGATCGCTAAGTTGAAGAGCGACGATGACAAGGGGCCGCCTTGTGGCACTCCTCGCAGTTTGATTTGGCTAGTCGTGTGGGTACCGATATTATTTCTTATTCTATTTTTGCTTAGGAGAGCTGAAATCACATTCCTGAGATCCGGTGACACACCCCTCGCTTCTAACGAGTTAATTATGTGTGAATGCCCAACATTATCAAACGCACCAACCACGTCGAGAAAAGTGACTGCGCAATCGTTTTTATTAGTTTTTGCATCCTTTAAAATTGCGTCAATATCCCCGTAATAATACTCGCGTAATAATCTATAATCGCGCGTAATAATCTATAATCCCCGCGTTGACGTGCGTTCCCGGAAGTTTTTTTATAAAACCCCTTTGATTCCTATGGAAGGTAGACCTGCTTCCTCAGTTCTTGGTCCAGAACTTTTTCTCTAATTCGGCGCAGAATTGAGTAAATCGTTATAGGCCTCCACGAAGAGATATTATTTGGCTCTCCTTTTTCCTTTGTATATAAACTTAGCACTAAAAATTAGGAAAATCATAAAATTCTCTATAAATTTTCTATTTTGCGCCGCCTCCGAAAAGATTGTGATGTACTCGTATTGAAAATGGTATTTAATATTTTAATTTAATAATTTTTATTGAAAGTTAGTATGTATTCGTACTAATCAAAATAAAATTATCCGTTTTAATGCATTTTTCCGCTTTTCATACCTTTTTCAATTTTGCTGCGTATTCTTAAAAATCCGAAGGTAATTATTTCATACTTTTCAGTGCATTTATTTTTACTAGTTCCTAGTTTTCGAAGTCGGTTTAATTTTTTTTATAAAATGTTTTTTATTTCATACTTTTTAGTGGCGGAAGATAATTTCTAATATAAGGCGGAAGGAAGTAATGCGTTGATTTCTAAAAAAAATTCAATATGCTTTTTTTTTATACTGATTTTAAGTGCATTTTGAACTGATTTCGGGTTTTCGAAGTCGTTTTTTATTTTTTTAAATTATTTTATTTTATTTTATTTATTTTTTTATTCAGTACCCCTCCTTAGACACTACAAGTGAGTTCGGTTCATTAGTCGGTTGTTCCATCCATGGTGGGAAAGACTAGATCTATTCCATGGCTCCCTCGCGAAAGAAAAGTCAGCCCGACCAAGTAGCGCTATACCACGTTCGTCTATCCCGGGTCTTTATACTATAATTATATCAATTTTAATCAACTTTGTATTATAATAGTAACATTTTCAAATTTATGAATATGCACAGAAAACTGAAAATCGTTTGCGGTACGTGCAGTACACACCTTTCAATACACTGTCTACTTTGATTTTTTGTAAAGACCAATGTTCCATCGGGAAGACACATAAAACTTTTTTTCCACAATGACAATCTTTTTCCTTTGCGGAATATTGTCTTCGGTGTCTGCGGGAAATATTTAAGGAATTTGTTTTGTATTTTATAATTATCAGAAAAACAATAAATAAAGCTCATACACACACACATATATTAATTTGATGATATGTATTGGTACCTATTGTCCTTGGAATAAAAGTATATGTATTTGTATAAATATTCATGAAATTAATAGTGGTTTTATTTATAAATCTTCTCTAATTTTATTTCTAAATGTTTTTAACACACTGTCTACTTTGATTTTTTGTAAAAACCAATGTTCCATCGGGAAGACACATACAACTTTTTTTCCACAATGACAATCTTTTTCCTTTGCGGAATATTGTCTTCGGTGTCTGCGGGAAATATTTAAGGAACTTGTTTTGTATTTTTAACCGACTCCGAAAGAGGAGGTTACTCAATTCGATACGTATGTGTCTTTTTTTTTTTTCTTTTTCTATGTATGTCCACCGATTACACCGAGATGGGTGGACCAATTGGAACGAAACCTTTTGCATCTTGTAGAGTATTGTCCCAATGTCGTCCCATTAAATTCTTTTTTGGGTTCTTAATTTATTTAATAAGTTATCGGGAAAAAACATGAAAATAATAATTTAATTATCGCTTAAAATATTTACTTATTGGAAAAACATATGGCATATATAACATAAGGTATGCTCCAACAAACAATTAAAACAAGTTAATAACTAACAAACTGCTCATGTAATTTCCTCATTTTATTATTCTAAATTTGATTGGTTGATTTTAAGCAATGCTTCAATGTTCGATGAATCGGTTGGAAAAACCAACCAATCAAATTTAGAATCAAAAGAATGGGTGAAAACATGAGTAGTCTGTTGTTAGCTATTGACGTGTTTCAGGTTCTTGTTGTAACAAACCTTATACATAACCTTAGATAAATTTTCAACAATAGATTAAATAAAGATGTATAAAGATCTGAAGTGATACTTTTGTTATGTTATCCGGATTACTATTATCGGTTTTTAATTTTGTTTCTGCGACTATTGAGGCGTATAAATGAAAATGGCTTGATTATGAGAAAGAAATAACTATTATCTAAGTTTAAATGTTCAATTTTTATGGATTTTGAAGTCTTGATCGATCTTTATTAAATCGAAAGAAATTTAAATATTCTATGAGGGTTGCCAAGATTTTCAAAAGTCAAAACGTCATTATGTGTTTGCGATTCCTGAAAGGATGAGTGCGCTTTTCAGGACCTAAGTCTAGTGTTGAATTGAATTGAATGAATGCATTTTATTGAAACAGAAATGATAATGGACTTAGAACCAGAGTTGGGCATATTTATATTTATAAATACGAATATGAATTTATTTTTATCTTAATTTTAATGTGAATATGAATATAAATTTATTTATATCACAATATTTGTGAATATGAATATAAATAAATTCGTATTTACAAGTGTGAATATAAATAAATTCATATTCACAGGTGTGAATACGAATTTATTCATATATATAAATTTTTCTGTAAATAAAAAAAAATTCACAGGAAAAATTGTGAATATTCACAAAAAAATGTGAATATTTATATCTCAGCTGTGAATTTGGCCGTATTTACAAATAGAGATGTGAATATGGAAAAATTCACAAATTGAGATGTGAATTTCTACTAAATTCATAATTTCCCAATAAACATATAAAATTATTTTCAGATTTCTCCATATTGGTACACATTATTGAGTTAACCCTTTTTATGGAAATCACATCAGATATTACCTGATATCGATTACTGGGTTTTTTGGGGTGCTGATTATGAAAAAAATATCGATTTTGAGATTCCGCTGTCAGGTATCGATTTATTACAACCTACGCGATATAATCGATCTTGGTGTCGGCTATAGGGTTACCTGAGGTTCCGATTATGAAAAAAATATCGATTTTGAGATTCCGCCGTCAGGTATCGATTTATTACAACCTACGCGATATAATCGATCTTGGTGTCGGCTATAGGGTTATCTGAGGTGCTGATTATGAAAATGATATAGATTTTGAGATTCCGCCGTCAGGTATCGATTTATTACAACCAATGCGATATAATCGATCTTGGTGTCAGCTATAGGGTTACCTGAGGTGCCGATTATGAAAAAAATATCGATTTTGAGATTCCGCCGTCAGGTATCGATTTATTACAACCTACGCGATATAATCGATCTTGGTGTCGGCTATAGGGTTACCCGAGGTGCTGATTATGAAAATGATATCGATTTTGAGATTCCGCCGTCGGGTATCGATTTATTACAACTTGAGCGATATAATCGATCTTGGTGTCGGCTATAGGTTTTCCCGAGGTGCTGATTATGAAAATGATATCGATTTTGAGATTCCGCCGTCAGGTACTAATATACTACATATATACATATATATATATATATATATATATATATATATATATATATATATACATACAAACATATATATATACATACATACATATATATACAATATAATATATTACAAATATAACTACAAATATAACAACAATAATACGATGCCTATGCCAGAAGCTTAAAATCTATATAACATTCATATTTCAACAGAATTTAATAAATCAATAACCTCATTCATAATCTGCTTCTTAGATAACCCTATAGCCGACGCTTGTAATAAATCGATACCTGACGGCGGAATCTCAAAATCGATATCATTTTCATAATCCGCACCTCAGATAACCCTATATCCGACACCAAGATCGATTATATCGCGTAGGTTGTAATAAATCGATACCTGACGGCGGAATCTTAAAATCGATATCATGTTTATATTCACCATCTCCGGTAACCCTATAGCCGAAACCAAGATCGATTATATCGCGCAAGTTGTAATAAATCGATACCTGACGGCGGAATCTCAAAATCGATATCATTTTCATAATCAGCACCTCAGATAACCCTATAGCCTACACCAAGATCGATTATATCGCGTAGGTTGTAATAAATCGATACCTGACGGCGGAATCTCAAAATCGATATTTTTTTCATAATCGGCACCTCAGATAACCGTATAGCCGACACCAAGATCGATTATATCGCGTAGGTTGTAATAAATCGATACCTTACGGCGGAATCTCAAAATCGATATTTTTTTCATAATCAGCACCCCAAAAAACCTAGTAATCGATATCAGGTAATATCTGATGTGATTTCCATAAAAAGGGTTAACTCAATAATGTGTACCAATATGGAGAAATCTGAAAATAATTTTATATATTTATTGGGAAATTACGAATTTAGTAGAAATTCACATCTCAATTTGTGAATTTTTCCATATTCACATCTCTATTTGTAAATACGGCCGAATTCACAGCTGAGCTATAAATATTCACATTTTTTTGTGAATATTCACAATTTTTCCTGTGAATTTTTTTTTATTTACAGAAAAACTTATATATATGAATAAATTCGTATTCATACCTGTGAATATGAATTTATTTATATTCACACTTGTAAATACGAATTTATTTATATTCATATTCACAAATATTGTGATATAAATAAATTTATATTCATATTCACATTAAAATTAAGATAAAAATAAATTCATATTCGTATTTATAAATATAAATATGCCCAACTCTGCTTAGAACAGTCTGGGTTAGATGTGTTTATGGGTTCTTCGCATTCGAGGCGGCCATGCACTCAAGTACCGCAATAACTAACGTATATGTTGTGCATTATATTCCCCAATAAATGAATATTTTCCTAGGAAACATTCTCCCAGTAGTAGTGCAATAATAATTAAATCGTCTTTACAGACATGTAAAAAAGAAATTAAAATTTCAATGTTTGCCAATGTTCATCCATCAATAAAAATAACGGCAAATTAAAATTGACATCTCTCAGAAAACAACCACATTGTATGAAAGTTCACGCAGCAAAACTATAGCAGCCATAAAAATGATTGCTCTCAAAAAGGCTACTCCGCTAGAATTGAAGCTGCAGTGTTTTCTGCAAACTCATTTTCTGAATAATTGTTTATTAAGAAGGATATTATTCGTAACACTTCGCTCTCAAGTTTAGTCAACAATTCATCGAAAGGGATGACGAACATAATTGACTCGACCAAGAAGTATTATTGAATTAAACCAGTAGTATAATATCGAGAACAATAATATCCTTCGTAATAATAAATTAACCATAAAATGACTCCCAAAACGCTGTCGCTTTTATCATAGCGGCTGCTCCCGTTTTGATAACGATCAATTTCATGGCTGCCCCTTATTTGCTGTGGGTACTTCTATCCAATGATATTGTTTTTGGAAATGCAATTTAGTTTAATTACTACTTTTCAACGATAAATTTAAAGAAAGAAATATAATAGGTCCCTAACGGAGCAGTATACCTCATCCCATTAGTTTTCAAAAGAATAGTCAAGCGATCATAATTCAAAAATTAGGGTCCAAATTATTATAGGCCATATAAACATCTTCATACCCATTAAGGCGGCGCAAAATTTAAAATTGTTAACTCTAAATATGTATTATGAAAAATCTATCGATTTTCTATTTTGCGCCGCCTCCGAAAAGATTGTGATGTATTGAACATGGTATTTAATATTTAAACTTAATACTTTTTATTAAGAGTTAGTGTGTAATCGTACAAATCAAAATAATTTTTTTCGTTTTATTGCACTTTCCCGCTTTTTATATAATTTTCGATTTTGCCGTGTATTCATAAAAATCAGTAGGTAATTATTTCATCCTTTTTAGCATTTATTTTTACTGTTTCCTAGTTTTCGAAGTCGGTTTAATTTTTTTCTATAAAATGTTTTTTATTTCATACTTTTTAGAGGCGGGAGATAATTTATAGAAAGCAATAAGTTAATTTCTAGAAAAAATCGAAGTTTTTTTTTATATGGGTTTTAAGTACATTTTGTACGGGTTTCTTGATTTCGTAGTCGTTTTCATTTTTTTTTTTTTTTAATGGGTATGAAGATGTTTATATGGCCTATAATAATTTGGACCCTAATTTTTGAATTATGATCGCTTGACTATTCTTTTGAAAACTAATGGGATGAGGTATACTGCTCCGTTAGGGACCTATTATATTTCTTTCTTTAAATTTATCGTTGAAAAGTAGTAATTAAACTAAATTGCATTTCCAAAAACAATATCATTGGATAGAAGTACCCACAGCAAATAAGGGGCAGCCATGAAATTGATCGTTATCAAAACGGGAGCAGCCGCTATGATAAAAGCGACAGCGTTTTGGGAGTCATTTTATGGTTAATTTATTATTACGAAGGATATTATTGTTCTCGATATTATACTACTGGTTTAATTCAATAATACTTCTTGGTCGAGTCAATTATGTTCGTCATCCCTTTCGATGAATTGTTGACTAAACTTGAGAGCGAAGTGTTACGAATAATATCCTTCTTAATAAACAATTATTCAGAAAATGAGTTTGCAGAAAACACTGCAGCTTCAATTCTAGCGGAGTAGCCTTTTTGAGAGCAATCATTTTTATGGCTGCTATAGTTTTGCTGCGTGAACTTTCATACAATGTGGTTGTTTTCTGAGAGATGTCAATTTTAATTTGCCGTTATTTTTATTGATGGATGAACATTGGCAAACATTGAAATTTTAATTTCTTTTTTACATGTCTGTAAAGACGATTTAATTATTATTGCACTACTACTGGGAGAATGTTTCCTAGGAAAATATTCATTTATTGGGGAATATAATGCACAACATATACGTTAGTTATTGCGGTACTTGAGTGCATGGCCGCCTCGAATGCGAAGAACCCATAAACACATCTAACCCAGACTGTTCTAAGCAGAGTTGGGCATATTTATATTTATAAATACGAATATGAATTTATTTTTATCTTAATTTTAATGTGAATATGAATATAAATTTATTTATATCACAATATTTGTGAATATGAATATAAATAAATTCGTATTTACAAGTGTGAATATAAATAAATTCATATTCACAGGTATGAATACGAATTTATTCATATATATAAGTTTTTCTGTAAATAAAAAAAAATTCACAGGAAAAATTGTGAATATTCACAAAAAAATGTGAATATTTATAGCTCAGCTGTGAATTCGGCCGTATTTACAAATAGAGATGTGAATATGGAAAAATTCACAAATTGAGATGTGAATTTCTACTAAATTCGTAATTTCCCAATAAATATATAAAATTATTTTCAGATTTCTCCATATTGGTACACATTATTGAGTTAACCCTTTTTATGGAAATCACATCAGATATTACCTGATATCGATTACTAGGTTTTTTGGGGTGCTGATTATGAAAAAAATATCGATTTTGAGATTCCGCCGTAAGGTATCGATTTATTACAACCTACGCGATATAATCGATCTTGGTGTCGGCTATACATATAGTTTTCGAAGTCGGTTTAATTTTTTTCTATAAAATGTTTTTTTATAATTATCAGAAAAACAATAAATAAAGCTCATATATATATCATAATATTCTCTAATTTTATTTCTAAATGTTTTAACCTCCTTATAATAGCTAATCAATAGACATAATATCTGATTTTGTTAACTCCGAGATGGATTTTATAATCGAATTGTTCTCTTGAACGAAATTGTAAAAGGTTTGACCTATTATATTTACCGTTTCCTGCTCGTCGTTTAATGTTTTAATTTTATTAATTAAAGAATTGAGCATATTTACGTATTTTGAATTGGAGTCGACTCTATGGGGATTGTTTGTGATAAGAAGAGTAGGTGAAGATGTTTTGTTTGAAGTACCTTCGTTGTTTGTGTTTTGATACTCTACTGGGTTATCGCTAAGCCTCGGTCGTTTTACATTGTCTTTATTAAATTGAAGTGAATTTATTTTTTTCGGATTTTTTATAATATTTGTTCTAAACGGTGCAAAATAATTTTCAGTAAAATCATTAGCTGGCGATAATTGAGGGAAATCTAATAAAGAGAATTTATTGTAGTTAGGAATGGGGAATAAATTATTACCTTCCTCGTAACTAAGTGGTTTTAGGGCCATGGCCTCTTTTATTTTATTTTGGAGAATTGCATCAGGACACCCTTTATTTGTCGGGAGGTGAGCGTTTTTACAAAATATACATCTGATCGCGTTAACACATGCCTGTGAAATGTGGTCATTCAAACCAAATTTTATACATCTGTCTTTACCAAGACATTTTTATTTTATATGTCCATATCTCAGGCATTTTACGCAAAAAAGTGGCTTAAAAACGTATGGCTGGACCTTACTTATGGCTAAATTTAAAGTGATATTATCGGGCAACCTTTGAGCATGAAAAACAATTTGAATCGTGCCGGTAGCTATAGAAGAAATATTTCCTTCCGAATTCCGAATTTTTCTATAAAATCGGGGAACATTTACAATTTTTTCACTAGAATTTATTTCATTCAGAATTTCTTCCTCGGAGAGAGAAGGATGCACATCTCTAATTACGCCATATGCTAGAACTAAACTATTAGGAATATAAGCTTTTAATTTGTTACCTTCTAGAAATGGATTTTTTAAGAATCGATTCGCCTGTTCGCTTGTTTAAAAATTGATTTCAAATTGTTGCCTATTCTTTTTCTTTATAGAGAAAACCTGTGTCATTTAATCCTAAATATTTTCCCATCTTCATATCATGGAAACATGGTATGTTTTCCTCTAGGGATCTCTCTACAATTACAGTATAAGGTTCTTTGAAATGATGAAGATATTTAAAATTTCCATGCTGCCGTGCTGGCGGATTGTTTGAGGATTTATCTGGGGGGTCAGTCCCCTAGCTGCTTTCCCTCATGGTTAAAGATAATTTTATTTATGTTTTAATATATAAATTCTATATAAAAAAAAAAATCTATATAAAAAAGAAAGGGAGTCCATCCTTACTCCCAGCCAGATGGCAAGGCCGTAAGGGTCCAATCAACCCAATTAACATTATTATATAAACCTGTCTTACGGCCACTCTCCCACTAGCTGCCTTCTCCTCTAACCCTTGCCAGGTGTATATAATAATGTTAATTGGGTTGATTGGACCCTTACGGCCTTGCCATCTGGCTGGGAGTAAGGATGGTGTAATAGTGGGGAATAGGGGGTTGAATGATTGGCATATTTTAAACAACCACTTTCTGTACTAGTGATGAAAATAACTGTTATTTTAGATAATGCCCAGGTCTACTACTCAGTGCGCCTTGTCTTATTAGCAATGAACAGTTAGTAAAGGTGTACTGCAGTTGTGTGTTGACAGTGGTATAGTGGGCATCAACTAATCCTCTGGAGCTCACCTCTACTATCAGACCAAATATTTACATAAATTACTTTATCTCCTTTTTCTTTTTTATATAGATTTTTTTTTTTATAGAATTTAAATATAATTGTGGGTACGAGGCTGGCGGCACACAGTGGGACGAATCGCCAATCTAGGTGGAAATAGTTAACATCAACGAAATGATAAAATCATGTCCGTCTCTTGAAAACAACAGTCTAGCTGTTTACAAATTATTAATCGCTTGAAGCAAATATTAACAGAATTAGGGGGGTTTGATTGATACGGTATTTACCTCATAGTGCTTAGGGTAATGGTTTTATAACGGTTCCTCACAATGGTTTTATATTGTAAAACCAATTATATCGTTGAGTGGATCGTGTTTTTTTGAAAAAAATTTATGCTAGGCAATGGAAGACGATTCAGAAATTAAGTTTAAATAAGTTGTTGGTTCTTTAAATATGGATATAGTACGGAGCACCCTCCTTAATTTTCAATAGTCGATAACCTATTTTTTGTTCTAATAAAAAATAGGATTACTAAAAATCTACACCGATCTATTTATACAGAATATATTCCACACTCTACTGAAATCAAGTATTAATTATGAACTGCTAATAGGTACCTGCTAATAAAGGTGTAGGGTTTTCTTAAAGGTGTAAATCTGTCAGTGTTGAGAGCCTATATTTTTAGTATTTTGAGGCATTAGTGAGGTGCAAATGAAAGTGATAGACATATAGTATACCAGTTTCATTGGAATACATTTCGGGAATCTCCGAAGCTATGAAAAATCGAGATTCGTTGACCATAAGTACAACGATAAAAGCAAATAGCAAGATTTTTCTGAAATGAGATCTTTCCCTTTCGAGGAATAAGGTACTACATATAATACTAGCAGACCCGGCCACGCGTTGCTGTGGCTCATTAGCTATAATGCGTTGAATTAATTATACCCTAATATCTTTGTTTGTTTGATTTAACATCACTTTATGCCACTAAAGCTAATCGGACGATACTACAGTGAGAGTTCTAAAGTTTGCCTATATACACCGTGACGATATATAATATCAGTAGAATATCGCTGTCGTTTTCTGAAAAATTAAACACTTCTTTATGGTTATTGTTGTTTCGACCCTGTTCCTGGAAAATTTTGCCAAGAAATAAAACAGATTTTTTTGGGTGGCTTAAAAGATTTTTTTTAAGATTTAAGGAGATTAAAGCACATTAAACACCGATAACAATAAAAAATCCTAAATGTATGTCTAAACGATGGATGGACAGCATAATCATAAAACCACAAAATTCATAGAATTAAAAGAAAGGCCGAGCATGAATAACACTTTCTAAAGCAGATTCGTAAAATCGTAGCCATTGTTGTTTTAAATTAGATTTTGTTTTCCGATTTCCAATCGCTATGCACATAAAAAGGAATTCAATACTTCCTGGAAAAGCTCATTTTCAGTTGATTGAGAGGCTTTAAAAAAGGATTCAGGCACCTCTGTCTGCTTCCGGATACACTCGATCGATATTACAATAATATACAATGTAATCATAAAATCTTGTGCGGATTCTTCACTCTGGAGTGACACTTTTGTTATGTTATCCAGATTACTATTATCAGTTTTCAATTATGTTTCTGCAACTATTGAGGTGTTTAGATGAAAATTGCTGTAGTGCCGAATTATTGATTTTTAGAAAACTCATGAAATAAATACGTAAATACGTACTAAAAAAATTCAATATTATTTTCTCCATCTCCATCTCCAATTCCATCTATGATGGTGAATTGTCTCATTATTTCCTTAAAGTTACGATAACGTCTCTAGCTGGTGGCACTCGATAAGAGAGTCTAGAGACGAAAATCTTAAAGGTAGTCATTTATCAGGAATTGTTTCCATTTCGAGGCAGTCATATTCTCAGATACCGAAATAACAAACTTATATGTTGTGTATGAAGTATGTTTCCCAATAAAACGTGTCAAAAACGGCCAAAATCCCAACTGTTCACTGGCGTATCTATGACATCAGGAAGTGGTACACAGATGTATGTATGTAATTAACAAGTACCGAAGACAATATTCTGCAAAGGAAAAAGATTATCATTGTGGAAAAAAAATTGTATGTGTCTTCCAGATGGAACATTGGTCTTTACAAAAAATCAAAGTAGACAAGGTGTTAAAAGGTGTGTACTGCACGCACCGCGAACGATTTTCAATTTTCTGTGCATATTCATAAAATTGAAAAGGTGACTATTATAATACAAAGTTGATTAAAATTGATATAATCAATATATGTATTATAAAGCAAATTGTGTACAATGTGCGTGCCGAAAAGGCTCAAAAATGACTCCACGTACTATCAATAATGTTATGTCGTCGTATTGCCCTAGAACCTCTAACGATGAAGAAGGTTTCAGTTTTTATCTTAAGTGTGTAATTTTGAAGGGACAAGGGCTGTAATTTTAAGCGTCTCGCTACATGTAAATAGCCCATTTAATTAGCCCAGGCGAGTTAATGAATGAAAAAATTTAGTTCGAAATTTGGAAGCCAGGAGCGCTAGCTAAGCTCTATTCATAAGGTTATCGTTCATTAATTCGGTTTGTTATCATATTAGCTTCAGCTGTTTTCTTTAAATTACACGAGATTATGTTTATATAATTATTTTTTCCTTTTTATTTTTAAATAAGGTTATTACATCTCTGCAATGCATTGAAAATAAAAATAAACCAAAACAACTGGATTACTAAGCAAAGTAAGTTTCACCTAGGAGGACAGAATTGATCGAAACATTGCCTTTAATCAATATATAATATAAGAGTAAATTTACGACAAAAGAAAAATTATTAGTGTAGTGAGCGAATAAAAACTACGACTGAATAAAATAGATAACCTATAGATAATATGAATAAAAGATATAACCTAATGGAATATATATCGAAAATAAAGTGTTCATATAATATTTCATATATTAGAAAATTCGTAAATTTTCAACCGAATTCGAAAAAGGAGGAGTTACTCAACTTGATAAGGATGCCCCTCTTTTTTTATTTTGTAATATAAAGAAATTTCGTAACTGTAGGACAGGAATATCAAAATATAACAGTTTAATGAAATATATATACAAATACAAAATAAAAAGATCGTATTTTGCAAAGAGAAATTTTATTTAAATGGTTTTCATGCTATCTATTAAAATAAAAGTCATTCTGTCAACTCAAAGGCTCACGTTATACAATACATTACTCAAACAAAAATCGAATATTTTTGTTGCAAATTTACCTCGAATAACAAAATGAAAAAATTAAAATTTGAAAAACCAAATATTGCAGCTGAACGATATCCTTGCTAAAAAAAAATAATAATTATTATTTTTTAATATAATTTATTAAAATTTACAACTGTATTAAGCAAAAACATTTAGTAAAAGTGATAATAATAAGAAAAGAATATGCCTTAAATAAGCTAAAGAGAAGCTACCCATTGGTAACACTCAACTAATACACTAAACAGAAGAGGTCCCGAGTCCATCTTCTTAATTATTTAAGGCCACATTTAATCAGAAATAACTTGAGTTCAGATTTTCATGTATATTATTTAAATAATCTGTGTCTAAATGTGAGTAATATTTTATAAAATAATCTCAAAATAATGAGAAAGAAAATTAAGTCAAGAAAGTTAATATATAGGCGTGCGTACACTTCATCAAAAAACTTTTGATATCCTAATCTATTAATTTTTCAATATAATATAATAAGAATATAGGAAAAATGATTAATTCGAAAATAATAACTTGCATTATTAGTCCCGTGGTTTGCAGAGTTATTATCGTCCGCAAAAAATGAATTTTTAACCTAAAATTTGTAGATAATGTGAGGTAAAAAAACAGTTGATAAACAGTTTTCGGCAGTTTTTACGTCGTTGAATCGAACATGGTAATATTTTTTTTAAATGTAACGTACGGCCTTAACATTTTTACTTTCACTTACCTATATATAAAATATATAGTAAGTGGAAGTATTGCGATCGTGAAAAATTTCGACTTCCGGTTTTTAACGGAAATACACGTTTTGGGACCCCCTGAGTCGAAATAACCAAGTCCCGCGAAATGGTCTGTGTGTCTGTGTGTGAACAGACTAGCTCAAAAACTATAAACCGTGGGAACCTGAAATTGCGTATTTAGTGTAGGTATATGCCCGCGATGTGACAGCAAAAATTTCATCAAAATTGCTCAAAGGGAGGGGGTACTTTATTTAATAACTTTTTACGTTTTTTTCGATTTTCTCAAAAACGGCTCTAACAATTTTGATTAAACTGAGTATTTGATCTACTTATATGCCCGAGATATGACTGTAAAAATTTCATCAAAATTGATCAACCGGAGGGGGGACTTTACTTAATAAATTTTGTATCATTTTCACATGTTTTTTTTATTTACTCAAAAACGGTTTAAACGATTTTGATCAAACTTGGTATTTGATGTATTTATATGCCAAAGATGTGATAACCAACATTTCATCACAATTGATCAACCGGAGGGGGGACTTTACTTAATAAATTTTGTATCATTTTCACGTGTTTTTTTTATTTACTCAAAAACTGTTTTAACGATTTTGATCAAACTTGGTATTTTATGTATTTATATGCCCGAGATATGGCTGTAAAAATTTCATTAAAATTGATCTACGGGAGGGGGGACTTTACTTAATAAATTTTGTATCATTTTCACGGTTTTTTTTTTATTTACTCAAAAACGGCTTTAAGGATTAATAAAAATAAGATATGAATCTAGAAAAATGTGTGACTTTGGGAAATGATATTTATCAAAACACGTCAATTTCTAATCTAATTAAGTTGGTAAGTGAAAGTTGTGTGTTGCGCGCACGCACCAGATTTTTTTCAACTATAATCTAATATAATGTTTTATCTGTTAACGGCATCGTCATGAGAATGATCTCAATGGAATCAGAAAATAGAAACCATAAAACTTGGTACATACCAGGACATATTAGCTGCCAAAATAATTTTTCTTAATCTAGAAAAGGGAAGAAAACGCATTGAGAGAACCTCATTAATAGTGTCTCTTATACCCAAATCATATATGGGCGGACTCAGAGGTTTCGAAACTTATCACTAATATTAAACTGAAGTTTCAGGATAGTACAAATTTTGTTCTAATCATGATTAAGTTTGGTCTATTTTTCTGTACTATTATATTTTAAAGTTATTCTTTCATTCCAAATATCCCACAACTCCCTAAGCGAATCCGGGCACCACAGCCAGTTATAATATAAAGCCCCGGGATAGACGAACGTGGTAGTACGTAGCTACGAGGGCGTTCTGACTTATTTCGCGAGGGACCCACTGAATACATTTCGTACTTCCCACCATGGATAGAACAACCAACTAATGAACCAAACTCATTTTTAGTGTTAGAAGAGGGGTAAAATTCAAAAACCAGAAATCAGTTCAAAATGCACTTAAAATTTGTATAAAATAAATCTGGTGCTAGCGCGCAACACACAACTTTCACTTACCAATTTATTTAGATTAGAAATTGACGTGTTTTGTTAATTGCCACTTCACAAAGTCACAAATCTTTCCACATTCATTTCTTATTTTTTCCTTTTATGAGTAATTTAAAACACACGTGAAAATGATACAAAATTTATTAAGTAAAGTACCCCCTCCATTTGATCAATGTTGATGAAATTTTTACAGTCATATCTCGGGCATATTAATACATCAAATACTCAGTTTGATCAAAATCGTGAAAACCGTTTTTGAGTAAATAAAAAAAAACACGTGAAAATGAGACATTTATTCAGTAAAGTGCCCCCTCCAATTGATCAATTTTGATGAAATTTTTACGGTCCCATCGCGGGCACATACATATACTAAATACCAAGTTTGATCGAAATCATTAAAGCCGTTTTTGGGTAAATGAAAAAAAAACACATAAAAGTGGGACAGAATTTATTAAGTAAAGTACCCCCTCCGGTTGATAAATTTTGATGAAATTTTTACAGTCGTATTTCGGGCATATAAATAGATCAAATACTCAGTTTAATCAAAATCGTTAGAGCCGTTTTTGAGAAAATGGAAAAATACTTAAAAAGTTATTAAATAAAGTACCCCCTCCCTTTGAGCAATTTTGATGAAATTTTTGCTGTCACATCGCGGGCATATATATAAACTAAATACCCAATTTCAGGTTCGCATGGTTTATAGTTTTTGAGCTAGTCTGTTCACACACACACACACACACACACACACACACACAAATCATTTCGCGGGACTTGGTTAATTGGACTCAGGGGACCCCAAAACGTGTATTTCCGTTGAAAACCGGAAGTCGAAATTTTTCACGATCGCAATACTTCCACTTACTATATATAGGTAAGTGAAAGTAAAAAGCACATCGAATTTTTTTTAGAAATCAACGTATTGCTTCCTATAAATTATCTTCCGCCACTAAAAAGTATGAAATAAAAGACATTTTATAAAAAAAAAATCTGGTGCGTGCGCGCAACACACAACTTCCACTTACCAACTTACTTAGATTAGAAATTGACGTGTTTTGCTAAATATCATTTCCCAAAGTCACACATTTTTCTACATTCATATCTCATTTTTGTAAATCTTTAAAGCCGTTTTTGAGTAAATAAAAAAACCCGTGATAATGATACAAAATTTATTAAGTAAAGTCCCCCCTCCGGTTGATCAATTTTGATGAAATGTTGGCTATCACATATTTGGCATATACATACATCAAATACCCAGTTTGATCAAAATCTTTAAAGCCGTTTTTGAGTAAATAAAAAAAACACGTGAAAATGATACAAAATTTATTAAGTAAAGTCCCCCCTCCGGTTGATCAATTTTGATGAAATGTTGGCTATCACATATTTGGCATATACATACATCAAATACCCAGTTTGATCAAAATCTTTAAAACCGTTTTTGAGTAAATAAAAAAAATACGTGAAAATGATACAAAATTTATTAAGTAAAGTCCCCCCTGCGGTTAATCAATTTTGATGAAATTTTAACAGTCATATCTCGGGCATATAAATACATCAAATACCCAGTTTGGTCAAAATCGTTAAAGCCGATTTAGATTAAATAAAAAAAACACGTAAAAAAGGTTACAAAATTATCAAGTAAAGTCCCCCCTCCGGTTAATCAATTTTGATGAAATTTTCACAGTCATATCTCGGGCATATAAATAGATCAAATACTCAGTTTAATCAAAATCGTTAGAGCCGTTTTTGAGAAAATCGAAAAAAACCTAAAAAGTTATTAAATAAAGTACCCCCTCCCTTTGAGCAATTTTGATAAAATTTTTGCTGTCACATCGCGGGCATATATCTACACTAAATACCCAATTTCAGGTTCGCAGGGTTTATAGTTTTTGAGCTAGTCTGTTCACACACACACACACACACACACACACACACACACACACACACACACACACACACACACACACACACACACACACACACACACACACACACACACACACACACACACACACACACACACACACACACACACACACACAGACACACACACACACACACACACACAGACACACACACACACACACACACACACACACACACACACAGACCATTTCGCGGGACTTGGTCATTTGGACTCAGGGGACCCCAAAACATGTATTTCCGTTGAAAACCGGAAGTCGAAATTTTTCACGATCGCAATACTTCCACTTACTATATATTTCATATATAGGTAAGTGAAAGTAAAAAAATCTGGTGCGTGCACGCAACACACAACTTTCACTTACCAACTTACTTAGATTAGACATTAATGCGTTTTGTTAATAGCCACTTCTCAAATGAACAGAACGGCTTTAATTATGAACAATGGTCTGTCATTAAAGGCGTACTCCGCATGCATGGGCTCAACGATTTTTATGAGTTGACTGAATATTTTTCTTTTTTTCTCCTCTTTGTGTTTTCTTTATTTTTATCATATCTCATATTTAGCCATTTCTTATTTTTAGGCGTAATGAGAGACAGTTAATTTTTCCATATAAACAAAAACAAGTTTACTTTACAGGAATACAAAAAAAGAACCCTTCCCCATTTAAGCCCCCTCAGAAAGTTTTAATTACGTTAAAGCTTACATGATATTAAAGAACACCTTATTTTCATTATACATGGCGAATTTGATTAAAATCATTATAGCTGTTTTTGAGATAGTCGAAGGAAAGGTAGAAATTGGATAACAAGTTATGAAATAAAGTGCCCCCTCCGGTTGATCAATTTTGATGAAATCTTGGCTGTCACATCTTTGGCATATACATACATCAAATACCCAGTTTTATCAAAATCGTTAAAATCGTTTTTGAGTAAATAAAAAAAACACGAAAAAATTATACAAAAATTATTAAGTAAAGTCCCCCCTCTGGTTGATCAATTTTGATGAGATTTTAACAGTCATATCTCGGTCATATAAATAGATTAAATGCTCAGTTTAATCAAAATCGTTAGAGCCGTTTTTGAGAAAATCGAAAAAAACGTAAAAAGTTATTAAATAAAGTACCCCCTTCCTTTGAGCAATTTGGATGAAATTTTTGCTGTCACATCGCGGGCACATACATACACTAAATAACCAATTTCAGGTTCGCACGGTTTATAGTTTTTGAGCTAGTCTGTTCACACACACACACAGACACACACACACACACACACACACACACACACACACACAGACCATTTCGCGGGACTTGGTTATTTTGACTCAGGGGACCCCAAAACGTGTATTTCCGTTGAAAACCGAAAGTCGAAATTTTTCACGATCGCAATACTTCCACATACTATATATTTCATATATAGGTAAGTGAAAGTAAAAAATTAAACCGACTTCGAAAACTAGGAACCAGTAAAAATAATTGCACTGAAAAGTATGAAATAATTATCTTTTGATTTTAATGAATACGCAGCAAAATTTAAAAAGGTATGAAAAGCGGAAAAATGCATTAAAACGGATAATTTTATTTTGATTAGTATGAATGCATACTAAGTAACTGTTAATAAAAATTATAAAATTAAAATATCAAATACCATGTTCAATACATCACAATCATTTCGGAGGCGGCGCAAAATTTAAAATTGTTAACACTTAAAATTAGTAAAATCTTAAAATTCTCTATAGATTTTCTATTGTGCGCCGCACAGTGGGGCAAAACGGCAAAAAACTCTTATAGGAAAATATTGAGACCACTGTCTTTAATCGCCTTTCTAATCACCTCATACTGATATTCAGACAGTTTTAACTGGATAAAAACAGCTCGACCAGAACCAGTGTCGAAAATTGTACTTCAACAATTTTTCTCTGGGAGGAGGCTGAAGCAGCTGTCATGTTTCATTGAGTATTGCACTAACAATATTATATTTCCAATTTAAAAAAAAATAAAACCATGATTGTGTAGGTATGTGGGGATGCGATTCAATGATTTTTGAATAAATTGGAGACAGTAAAGTTAAGGGTATTTTACTTCTCGGGGATTTTTTGTGGCGCCGCGAATTTTTTCACATAATTGATAATAACTACCCAACAGACAATAAAAGGCAAATGAAATCAGAGGAATATATTCTCTGATACATCGCGGTCCTAGATCAATTCCTGCCATCTTAAGCCAGGATAAGGCTTTATCTATAATCATGCTTCAAATTAGTTATTTTGTGCGAAAGATTTTCGCTTATTTAATCGTTTATATTGGATGGATACTGTTATAATGTGGAACGTCTATGGTCTATGGTCTACATATGTGCGCCGCACAGTGGGGCAAACTAGGAAAAAACTCCAAAATCCAATGTTCATATCTGGAATTCATTTTTATTGTTATTCATTCTTGAATAGTCAACAAATAAAAAACGATTGGTTCCTTGCTTATCGGAAATTTCTTTTGAGCAGAAATTATAAGTTTTGTCGTGGTTGTAATATTGTCATTTTTTTAATAAAAATATATTGAGCTAGTTACAGCACATTGGAGTGATGGTTGTTTTACAGCCTTTGTGTGCATAACAGTATCCATCCACCATAAACGATTAAATAAGCGAAAATCGTTCACACAAAATAACTAATTTGAAGCATGATTGTAGAAAAAGCCTTATCCTGGCTTAAGATGGCACCGATTGATCTGGGACCGGGATATATCAGAGAATATATTCCTTTGATTTAATTTGCCTTTTCTTGCCTGTTCGGTAATTATTGTCATTTGTGTGAAAATTATGCCACACAAATCAGTTATTATTTTGATATAGTACGAGTTAGCGTTTGCACATGAGTTAGCATGTTTTTTCTTGAGTGTAGTTAATGATAACGATAAGTATTAAACATCTAAAGCATTAGCTTATTTCCTAAATAAAGTGGTGAATACCGGATAAAAGGTTCGTTATTTGTTTACATGAAATAATTCTTTCTTATTTACCCAAATGGTATCGCCCAATCTCTTCACTAATATTATTGTTTAAAATGGTCCAGGGCCAACTCTTTTGTATGGGGAATTCCCCGATAACAAATAAATAAAATAAAAAAAAGAAAAATATTAAAAATATTAAAAAAAGTATACAGCAGAGTTGGGCAAATTGTAATCAGAATAATGGTTTGTGAATATGAATAATTGGTAATCATAAAACAAATGAAAAATGAATAACCATTATTCATAATCAGTACGGAGTATTTTTAATGATTATTGAGTGTTTATGGTATTCATTAGAAATGAATAATGAATAACTGGTATTTAGTTATAAATACCATTTAGTTATAATTATAGTAAACACTCAATAATCATTAAAAATACTCCGTACTGATTGTGAATAATGGTTATTCATTTTTCATTTGTTTTATGATTACCAATTATTCATATTCACAAATCATTATTCTGATTACAATTTGCCCAACTCTGGTATACAGGTACGTCTGCACTTTTAAAATTTTAATAAAATGTCGCAATTCTAATGCACTTCCACTTTCCATTACGAATCGAATGAGATAAACTTCAACATTCGGAAAATTTAATTATTGTTTATATAGTTAATCCCCAAATTTATAAGCCTTTAAATCGTTTTTTCACTTTTTACTTTAGGATCATAATGGATCCTATTGAACCGTCTTAACACCAGATGCTAAGGAAAAAGCTGTCGGAATGGTAAGTCTGTTTTGACACAAACATGGGAAATTCAAAAAATAAAATTGTTTAATATTATAAAAAAAATTTAATCTTATTATAAAATTTTAATATTATTATAAAATTTTAATATTATTAAAGAAAAAATAAATTAAATTGATCAATTTTTAATTACGCTACATGTAATTAAAATTAAACAAATTGGAATTAAGATAAAGCTCACGTAATTTTTTTTAATTATAAATATATCTAAACTAAAATAGTCTGTATTATTTTAGAAAAATAATACATAATAATTTAATATAGTATAAGTCCCAATGTATATTTCTATTCTGAATTGAATGGAACAATTTTCACTTCGCTAGGACTATCCGTTTTCGAGATATTGAGTTTTTTCCACTTTTGGGCCGTTTTGCCCCATTGCGCGCCGCCTCGGAAAAGATTGGTCTTATACAAATTATGTAACCTTACATTTTTTAAATATTCATTTTTTTTTTTATTATTATTATTATTATTCCATCCGTCTCTGTCCAAAGCCATTCACTTCATCTGGGCCAATGACATCCCCTGATCTCTGCCTATCCTTTCGATATATTCACTAAACGTGATTCGTGCCTTGAGCTCTTCTCGGACAATTTCATTTCGGACACAATCCCTTCTTGTTTTCCACACTAGTTGTCTAAGGAACCTAATTTCCGCAGTAGTGAACTTTTAATGAGCCTTTTAACAAGGGCAGTCCCGTGTTCAGCTCCGTACATGAGGACTGGGAGGAATACGGTCTTGAAAACTACTACCTTTGTGTCCCGGGCACTTACTTTTTTACCGGCTATGGTACTGTCGATTTGGAGGTACACACTGTTCGCTTTCCTCACTTGATTCCCGATTATTGGGTCCAGCCTTCCACACCTGCTTACCATAGTGCCAAGATATTGGTAGGTATCCACGCATTCTAGGGGTTCTCCATTGCAAGTAATGTGTACTTCTTCTTTCGTCCTTCCTACCTTCATCACCTTACTCTTGATAGTTTTTATCTCTATGCCCTTTCTGAGTATTTCCTCTCTCCATTCTACTACGGCCTTCTGGAGGTTCTCCTGTGAGTCAGCTATTAATACGATACCGTCAGCAAATATGAAGAAATGGGCCAAAACTGGGAATAGGTTTCGATAACCTGGTGATCTTCTTTTGCATATTTTGGCGATCTCCTCCATAAATGCCACAAAAAGAAGGGGACTGAGGCTATCACCCTGCTTCACACCCTTCATAAACTGAAACGGCTTTGATTCTATTCCATTCAGTCGAAAAATTCCTTTTGGATCTTGGTAAACTGCTTGTATCGCCAGTATAAGCTTATTAGGGACATTTTTGTTGCGAAGGGATGTCAATACCTCCCCTCTTGGGACGGAATCGAAAGCTGCTTTAAGATCCAGAAAGGCCAAGTAGACACTCTTCCCTCTATCCCAAGCCTTCTCCAAAATCCTTCGGAGGGAGAATATATGATCTGCGGTTTGTCGCTGGGGTCTAAATGCTGCTTGTTCTTCTCCGATTTCTGGTTCGACCCGTTTCCTTAGTCTCTGCTCCTGGATTCTAGAGTAAACTTTATAAGTTATAGGAGATAGGCAGATGGGCCTGTAATTATTACAATCACTTTGGCATCCATTTTATGAATTGGCACGATTATATTAAACTCCCATTCCTTGGGAAATCTGTTTTCATCCCATACTTTCTGGGTATATTTCATCTCTTCCTGATAGATTAATTCATCATTTTGAATTATTTGATGAATGAAAACAAGAGATATTGGCCTAACAGAAGAACTTTGAATTTTAAGGATCGGTCGACGAATAAGGGAGAAATTGATGAAAAATCATAAAATTTTCCTTAAAGTGTCAGTAATTGGTGCAGTTACCCTAAGTGAAAGTAAAAATAAGAAAATTACGTTTAATTAGCGTAGACAATTACATTCAAGTGTGCAGCACTCTTACGGAAGAAACATGAAGCCAAACCTGAACATGAAGTTATAGTAGTAATTAAAACATTTACGTAGTTATAAGTAAAACTTGAAGTTATACATATGGAACTTCTCGAAAGTCGATGAATAATCTGTGTTATACCTAAATCCGGTTTAATTTTTTTATAAAAAGTTTTTTATTTCATACTTTTTAGAGGTGGAAGATAATTTGTAGAAAGTCGTACGCTAGTTTCTAAAAAAATTTCGAAGTATTTTTTTATACAGATTTTAAGTGTATTTAGTAATGGTTTCTTATTTCTAAGATGTTTTTATTTTTATTCGGTACCCTTTCTCGGCAAAAAAGCCACATTCCAGGTGAAACCAAACTATTCTATCCATGGTGGGAAGGAAGAGATTTATTTCGTGGGTCCGTCGCGAAATAATAATGAACCCGCCAGGTTATAACCCTATATTATATAGTATAGGGCCTCTATACTAATATACTGGGTGTCCCAGACCTAGTGTAAAAAAAAAAAAAAGGGTAATACTGCATGGATAGAATGGCGCAGAAACGAGTTTCCTATCTCAATCTGTTGAGGAGATAAAAAATTTTTTGTTTTTATTTTTAAAATCTTACTTTTTCCTAAAAAATGACAGTTTTATCTACTTGTAGAAACAAAAACAATGATATTTTCTTAATCAGCATTAAATTTCCTAAAAGATGAGTTCGGTTTGGTTATTTTAAATCCACTTTCAATGGGCCTTTTAACGCGCAAAACACAAAACATTTATTAAAACTTAAATTTTTAAAAATTAAAAAAACACGCTAGAGAGTAAATACTTGATTGCTTTAGGTACCTATTAAAAAAACTTCTTGATTGAATAAAAGTATTAGTTATTTTATATACTTGTCGATATGCATGAGGGGTAAAGAGTTGTGAAGGTGGCCGTCATTCCCCTCCCCCACCAAAAAAAAAATAGGAGGGGGAGGAGGGCTTGCCACCTTCACAATCCTTTACCTCTCATGCATATCGACAAGAATATAACATAACTAATACTTTTATTCAATCAATTAGTTTTTCTAATAGGTACGTAAGCAATGAAGTATTTATTCTCTAACGTGTTTTTCATCAGAAAAACTTCTTTTAGACTCAAAAGGAGAAGTGCAATTGTATCATGGGTTACACCATTAAAAAAGTAACTCAATTCCGCAGTTTTTAGGAAATTTGACAGCTTTTAGGGTGTTCCAGTGAGGAGCGAGGAATTTTCAAAAACTATTAATAATTTAAGTTTTAATAAATGCTTTGTATTATGCGCGTTTAAAGGCCCACTGAAAGTGGATTTAAAATAACCAAACCAAACCAAACCCATCTTTTAGGAAATTTAATGCTGATTAAGAAAATATCATTGTTTTTGTTTCAACGCTAAACCGAAGTAGATAAAACTGCCATTTTTTAGAAAAAAAGTAAGATTTTAAAAATAAAAACAAAAAACATTCTATCTCCTCAACAGATTGAGATAGGAAACTCGTTTCTGCGCCATTCTACCCCGTTTAGCATGCAGTATTACCAATTTTTTTTTTACACTAGGTCTGGGACACCCAGTATAGTCACCTTTTCAATTTTATGATTACACACAGAAAAGTAAAAAATGCGGTGAAGTGCTTACTTTACAGAACTTCTAACACCCTCCCTACTTTGAATATAAACATTCTTTTTTTTAAAAGGCCAATGTTCCATTGGGAAGGGATGACAAATTCAGAAAATGAGTTGCAAAACACTTTGGTTCCAATTCTAGCGGGATAGCCTTTTTGACACCAATCATTTTTATGGCTGCTTAATTTTTGCTGTGGGGACATTCATACAATAAAATATAATACACAACATATACTTTTGTTATTTCTGTACCTGAGAATATGACTGCCTCGAATGCGAAAAACCCATAAACACATCCAAGCCAGACTATCCTAAGTGATTTCTATTGTCTGTTCCAATAAAATTCATTAATTCAACTCTGGACAATGGAAACTGGACCTCATATAATTGAGGCAAGTAAATGGAAAAGTGCGATAAATAGAAAAAAAGAAAAACTAATTGGAAAATTAATGATGGAAATAATTCCTAATAAGTGACTACTTTTAAGATTTTCGTAATTCTCCTATATAGACAATCGCAAATCCTGTAGGTAAGTGTCACCAGCTAGGGACGTTATCGTAACTTAAAGAAAAAAATGAGAAAAGACAAAATATGAGACAATTATCATAGATAGAATTGGAGTTGGAAGAAAATATTGAAATTATTTAGCAGGACGAATTTATTTCATGACTGGACATGTCCATAATATTTTTTCTTAATTTTCGAACCAAATATAAGCTTAGTTAATAGTTTCTTGCTTTCTTAAAATTAGTAATTTGGTACTTGCAGCCTTTTTCATTTATCCGCCTCAATAGTTGCAGAAACAAAACTAAAAACCGATAATAGTAATCCGGATAAAATAACAAAAGTGTCACTCCAGACTGAAGAATCCGCCCGAGATTTTATGAATACGTGTGTATCAATATCCGACAGTGACCGAGTATATCCGGAAGAAGGCTGGGGTGAATTATTTTTAGTTGATTTAGGGGCTTTGTTAAGGCCCTAAATCAACTAAAAATAAGCTTTTCCAGGAAGCATTGCATACCTTTTTAATGTGCATAGCAATTGGAAGACGGAAATAAAAATACGAAGACGGAATGGAATGGAAGACGGAAATAA
Organism: Aelia acuminata; assembly: GCA_911387785.2. Classification (NCBI taxonomy): domain Eukaryota; kingdom Metazoa; phylum Arthropoda; class Insecta; order Hemiptera; family Pentatomidae; genus Aelia; species Aelia acuminata. The sequence continues at coordinate 140,253,605 of OU426979.1, read as the reverse complement.
TTTGAATCTATAATGGCCACGATTTTAATTTTAAATGATCCTTACGGAAATTGACGAAGTCTTAAAAATATGGTTTCAAAAGGGTTATCAATCATCTGCCTTTCTTGGCATTCCATGAATTTGGTGGTCTTCTGATATGTCAATCCGTCGTTCATACTTACATATATTTAGGATTTTATACTGTAAACAGTGTTCAATAGTAGCTTTAATCTCCTTAAATCCATGAAAATAATTTAAATAACCCAAAAAAATGTTCTTGAGTTTTATTTCTTGGCAAAATTTTCTAAGAACAGGGTCAAAACTACAATAACTTTGCCTGAACCATAAAAAAGTGTTTCAGTTTTCAGAAAACGACAGCGATATTATATTCTAATGATATTATATATCTTTATTTAAATCTAGGGTTGAAAAATTATTTAAGGATATCTATAAGGTTTTTTTCCAATAAGCACTTAAAACATGTCATTAACTAACAGGCCGCTCATGTTCGCCCCCACTCTTTTGATTCTGAATTCGATTGGTTGGGTTTTCCAACTGATTCATCGAGCATTTAAACAGTATTGACCATTGCTTAAAATCAACCAATCAAATTTAGAATATTAAAAAAAAGGCAGTTTGTTAGTTATCAAAGTGTTTTAATAGATTTTTGGAGCATACCTTATGTTATATTTTATTTATATTTACATCTGTTATCCGTTAGAGACTATACTATACAGAGGGAGTTGGCATATTTATAATATAAGTATAAAATAAAATAAAGTAACATTCTTTTAAAAACTAAAAAACTTTTTGTATAAATAAGTCTTATTTTAGATATACTTTTTATATAAGTTCAATACGTAACATATATATATATACTTTTTTTTTTTTTTTTTTTTATTTATTGAAATTTACAACTGTATTTACATATAATACATTAAGTAAATGTGCTATAAAAAAAGAAAATAATGTCTTGAATAAACATGTAGAGAAGCTATCCACTGATAGTACTCAACTAATATCTAACTTAAAAGATCTCTAGGCCATCTTCTTTTCAGACGCCTCGGAGGATTGTCTGGAATACAGGTGGAAGCAAGGGTGGATACGAGTGGGTTCTGATGGGTCTGGAGTTTACTATGAAAGGACTGATATCTGGATCGGGCTAAATCGGCTACATATGGAACATTTAGGTCTTTGTGGATTAATTTATTTGTTACAAAATAAGGAGCATTGAGGATTTTTCGAAGGATTTTGGACTGTGGAGGATTGGATACGAGAGGAATTAGAAGGTTTGGTGGAGCCCCAAAGCTCGATTCCATAAGCCCAAATAGGTCTTATTACTGTCATATAAAGGAGCCTTTTGTAGTAGATTGGTAGTTTTGAGCGTTTGTCCAGTAAGTGTTGTAGTAGACGGTAACATCGAGCGGTTTCTTGTCGTTTCAATCTTGTGTGGGGATTCCAAGTAAGGCGTTTGTCGAGGTGGAGTCCTAAGTAACGGATCTGTTCAACAGGGATAAGTGGAGAGTTATTGAAGGATACAGTAGGACAGGAGGTCGTAGGTTTACGTCGGAGAGTAAAGGTGATTTGATGGGATTTGTTGGGATTGATTTTGATTCTCCATTTTTTACACCACTTTTCAAGGTTTGTTATGTGAGCTTGAAGGTTTCGGGATGCAATAAATGGATCATTATTAACTGATAGCACACACGTGTCATCAGCATAAGTGGTAATTACAGTGTTGGGATGGATTGGGATATCAGCTGTATAGACTGTGTAGAGAATGGGACCGAGGATACTGCCTTGAGGAACCCCAGCTGACTGGTGGAAGAGGGAAGAGTATGCATTATTGTGATTTACTTTGAATAATCTGTCAGCTAGGTAGGAACGGATAATAAGGAAGTAAGTAGGAGGTAGGAATTTACGGAGTTTGTACAGTAGTCCCGGATGCCAGACTCGATCAAACGCCTGTTCCACATCGAGAAAGACTCCAGTGCAGTAAAATCCGCGCTCCAATGAAGACGAGACAACGTCCAATGCAGCAATGACATTGCTGGATAGTGGAGTGGGATTTTCGAAATTCAAACTGGTGGTCTGGGATTATACTATTAGAGTCTAGGATAGGATAAAGCCGTTTAAGGATGAGTTTTTCCAGAATTTTACCCATGATAGGTAAAAGAGAGATAGGACGATAGGAGGATGGTTGTTCTGGTGGTTTTTGGGGTTTTGGGATCATTTTGACAATGGATAATTTCCAGGGATCAGGAAAGTATGTCGTGCGAAGCACAGCATTGTAAATGTAGGTTAGGAATAATATTGCTTTTTTAGGAAGCCGTTTTAAGATATGGGATGTAATTAGGTCATGTCCAGGAGCTTTGCGGGGAGGTAATCTTTGTATGATAAAGGCTATTTCGGAAGGGTGGAACGCTTTAGGAGGAGGGGTCATCTGGAGGGGAAGGTCCAGTCTTGCTTCAATACGTTCCAGGGTATGCGGATTTAGGATATCAGGATGTGGGTTAAAGGTTTTGAATAGGTATTGACCGAATACTTGCGACTTCTCTTCATCAGTTCTGGTCCAGAATTGGGATTCAGTAAGGAGGGGATGATTACAGTCCTTGTACTTAAGTATCTTTTTCGTGGTCGTCCATAGTGATTTGTCAGTAGTTGTGAGATTTTCGGTGAAGTTAGTTAAATTTTGAATTTTCTTATTTCTGATTTTAGTTTGTTAGTCAGTTTAGTGTATTGAGTTTTATCTGAAGGATATCTGGTCCTATGCCACTTCGATCTCGCTCTACGTTTTTCTCTTAGTAAAGATCGAATATGCTGTGGCAGGTTAGTCTGTTGAAGATTACTGTTTTGACTGATTAGGGTGTTATCCTTTATACTGGTTGATATCGATATTGTAAGTGTTTCTATAGCTTTGTCAATGTCTACTCTTGTTTTAAGTGAAGTGTTCAAGTCTAATTTATTTTCAAGGTCATCGCGAAAATTGTCCCAGTTGACTCGTCCTGTAATCAATGTAGGAAGAGAGGGCTGGGAGCAATTCTAGAATGTAATAAAAGCAAGACCGGGCTATGATCTGATGAAAGGTCGTCCAGGGATTTGACAATGGTATGGGAGGAGGAAATCTGAGAGGTAACAAATATATCCAGGATATCGGGACGTTTTTTGAGCGAGGTAGGCCAATAGGTAGGATTATTGGGCGAGAGGACAGAATAGCTATTGGAAGATGCGATACGGGATAGGATGTTACCACGTGAGTTGGATGTTCGACAACCCCATCGTTGGTGTTTAGCATTGTAGTCTCCTCCAGCAATGAAGCGAGGTCCGAGGGAATGGAATAAGGATTGAAGAATATTATGGGAGAGGTTGTTGCCAGGAGGACAGTATACAGCTGAGAATGTGAGGTGGTGAGAATCAGTTGTAATTGTTATTGATGTGGCTTGAATTTCTTCAGTTGGAGTGGAAGGAATGAGGGAGTGAGATAAGGATTTATGGATAAGGATGCAAGAACCGGCGTGGGAAGTGTTGTCAGGATGGTCTGATCGGTAAGTGATGTAGTCCCGTATGTAAAAGTGTGACCGTTTTGTGAAGTGGGTTTCAGTTATGAGGACAATGTCAATATGTTTGTCATGAAGGAAAATGTCTAGTTCGTCGCGGTGGTTATGTAGTCCGTTGGCATTCCACAGAACGACACTAAGGGGCTTATCGCTCATCGTGGAGGATTAATAGGGAATTCTGAAAGGAGTCTGGTCAAAAGAGCGATGAGCGGTTTGATGGTGTTTTGTAGATCTAAAAGGAATGATGCGAGGATTGAGTTGAGGTCGTTTGGATTCTGGTTTTGAAAAGGATCATGGACTTGCGGTGGATAGGTTTTGTGACTAGGGATGCTGGATATGGGTTCAGCACATCGTTGAGGACGTGGAGGTGGATTTAGAGTTTCTTCTGAAGGGATATTATTTTGGAAGGTAGGGCAGGAACGTGCTGGCGGAGGATTTTCTGGTGGTAATTTAACTCTAAGGGGTAAATGATGAGGTGGGATTTCCTTACGCGGAGGTTGTGGTTTAGGATTGGGCTTCTGGGGCTTAGGATGAGAGGTCTGAGGCGCCTGACGAAGTGGCTGTTGTTTTTTGACAACAACTTTCGTTAGCGATATTCTAATGTTCTGTGGAGGGTGATCGGTTGCAGTAGAGGTAGAAGGTTGCTGAGGGATTGTGTGCGCTGGCAACTCAGGAAAATCTTCATAATTTCCTATTTCAGGTGCCTGTGTAGAGTTTTGATAAGTATTTAAGTTTCTTATTGCCAGGCTATGTGTTATCAGTCGGTAGGTTTTTTTATAAACTGGGCAGCCTTTATAGTTAGCAGGGTGACCTTCACCACAAAGAACACATTGCGCTGGCTCCTCTCTGGGTTTCTTGCAAGTGTCAGATGCATGTGCTCCAGCACATTTGACACACCTGGCAGGGTGATGACAATAGGCCTTTGTATGCCCCAAATTTTGACACTTCGTGCACTGAACTATAATAGGTTTGTTTCTTGGTTCTTCAAATTTTACTATTGAATATACCAGTCTGTTTACTTTAAATATTTCCGGGTTGTTAATTGCTGGCTCTAAGTCCACAAAGAATAGTGGCAATGGATATTTCTGTGTTGGGTGTAAAACAGGAGACACCCGTCTCACAGTGTGACCGATTTCCTCAAGGCCACTTTGGATGACAGATGGGGGGGTAGTTGAATGTAGCCCTCTCAAGACTACTCTATAGGATTTTTCTTCCCTTAATTGATAGCAATGAAAATCATAATTTTTCGTCGTTAAATAGTTTATCAGTTTTTTATAATTTTCTTTAGAGTTAGTGTTGATCTTTATGTCGTTAATTCTTGAAAAACATCTGAAGTTGGGCTGCCCGATCAAGTCGGCTATTTCTTGACCGAATGCGATGAAATCCTGGATTTTATTTACATAGATAGATGGTGGTTCTGGCTCAGAAAATACTTTTGTTTCTGGGGTCTTGACCGATGAATCGGTTACAGTTGCGGCTTGAATGTTTGTATTACTTGATGAATTGCTAGTTTCTGTTAGTTCAGTTTTGTTGGCTGCAGTGGTTTTGCTGCGAGTGATTTTGGATTGAGGTTTTTCAGCTGGCTGTTTTTTGGCTGATTTAGTTTTCTTTTTATTAGGCGAGTTACCCGCTGATCCCGGGGCAGAGTTTCGGTGGCGCTTTTGTAGTGTACGCCTTTTCAAATATTGAGAATCAGTTTCACTGATCTCAGAGAAAGCAGTTTCTTCCTCTGAGTCTTCACTGGAAGAGTTCTTGTCCAAATCCATATTATTGTTAGACATAATAAATTTAATTGAAAAAAAAAAACAAAAAAAAAACAATCCTCTATACTTATATGTAAAAAGAAAAAAAAAAAATTATATGATTAAACTATTTACAAAACTATTTACATTCTTAAAATAAATCATTTAAAAAAAAAAAATAAATGAAATAAAATCCCTTATAGATAGAAATAATAAATAAAAATAGTTCGGCGGAAAGGAAAAGAAAAAAAAAAAATTAAAGTCCTGGATTTGAACTCGAGACCAGCAGAAGTCACGATGTTGGTATACAAGCTGTAGGCCTTCGGTTATCTGTAGTACGATAAAACCCGCTAGGGGAATTATCGTCTCTGTATGTAATATCACTAACTGCCACACGATATTTATCTTGTTAATAGCTAATAATAATCACTCACCTCACCAAAATGTGAATGCCACAATCTTCAATTGTTTATAATGTCACAGTATACTGAGATTCACAGCTGAGTTAGTATAAACAATTGCTCAACAAAGTAAAAATCACGGAGCGATTGAAACGTACAACTGCAGTTGCGGCCATGACACTTCTAACTTATATATATACTTAATTACAAAAATAACTTTCCTATAACTGAAAATTAATACAATAATAATCCTCCAATGAGGATAGATTTAATTATAAACCTGAAAAATAGATAAAAACCAAGCAAAAAACATTTTTCAATTGTTAACTAATAAGAATCTATTTTCTGTCATCAACTAGCATAGTAAAACATATATATAAAAATCATTCAATTTATTTAAATCCTCCGGTTCCGGGAAACTAAGTAAATCTGCTAATTGCTGTTCATCATCAACAGACTCTGATAAATATTTGTTTAAATATTTTATTCTAAATGCTGAGTTAAAGGGACAGATTAAGATACTGTGCGCTAAATTATCAGGCTCATTCAAAGCACAGAGCTTACAGGAGTGGCTGGAATCGAATTTTATTTTATTCATATTTAAATAAATGGTGCAAAAATTTGTATTAGCTACCCGTATTTGAGCCTCTAATTGGTAATTGAGAAAACTCGGCCTTCCAGGAGAGGTTGAAAATGTTTTATAGCACTGTTAATAGCCAGAAGCTCCCTACCGTAGAGAGAGTAGTTTTTCTGTGCTTTATTGAGGGCTACAGAGTAGAAGCTCAAGGGATGCCATTGACCATCTTGTTTCTGCTGTAAGACTGCGCCTACGCCGATATCAGATGCGTCGCATGCCAATGATATTTCTGCTGTAGGATCTGGATGCGCTAGCTGGGTTGCTCGGGCAAGACTGTTCTTGGTGTCCTTAAAAGCCTTCAACGTTTCATCGTTCCAGCTGATTGGGGTCCTGTCGTTCTTCTGAGCGTTATGCAGGAGTCCGTTGAGGGGCCGCTGGATCGATGCTGCATGGCATAGACAAGGACGGTAGGAGTTAACCATTCCCATAAATCGACGAACCTCAAGCACGTCCTTGGGAAGTGGGAACTCCAGGAGTGCCTTAACTTTGTCTTCTAAAGGTTTGATGCCAGACGAGGTGAGGGGGAATCCTAGGAAATCGAGCTCGGTAACACCGAAGATGCATTTCGAAGGGTTTACAGCGATTCCGTTCATGTCTAGTCGGCGAAGCACTTCTCGGATGTGGGCTTCATGTTGCTCCTCGTTCTCCGAAGCAATCAAGTCATCGAGGAACTTAAAGAGAAAGGGTAGATCCCTGAATTGGTTGTCGACAAAACGCTGAAAACTTTGTCCGGCGTTCTTCAGGCCGAAACTCATCCTATTAAGACCAAAAGGGGTAGTGATCGCTGTCTTCTCTCGGTCCTTCTCTGCTATGGGGATGTGGTAATACGCCTTGATCTATTTTGGAGAATATCTTCTTGCCGTGGATCTCCATTGTGAAGTCTCTCAGGTTAGGTATTCCATATCTGTCTGGGATGGTGACAGCATTAAGTGCTCGGTAATCTCCGCATAACCTCAGAGTACCATCCTTCTTCTTCACTACATGGAGACGGTTCGACCATGGACTTTTAGAAAGGCGGCATATTCCCTCTTTGATGAGGTCCTGTATCTCCTTCTTGACGTTCTGGTAAATTCCTGGTGGTAAACGGCGACATTTAGCAGTAACAGGGCGTCCGTGGGTCTCAATGTGGTGCTCCACGGTCACACATGGGATGGTCCACGGATGGGAGTTACTTTAGTAATGGTCGGAAACTCGTCCAGAATGCGGGCAAACCTGTTGTCAGCCGGAAAGATGGAGAAGACGGGTATTTCTACCAAGGATATGGTGGCGTCCAGATTCCTGGTCAATCAGCCGTTGGTTCCTGAGGTCCACCGTGAGCTGATGCCAATAGAGGAAATCCGCACCTCATATGGCCTTACTGACGTCGGCAAGGATAAATGTCCACCTGAGGGGTTTCTAGCCTTTAGGTCTTCGTACGGTTGCTCGGTGGGTTGCGTGACAATATTTGACACATGGGTAAGGACATCTAGATCGAGGAGCGGTATTATGTACTGAAATTTTAATTTGCTAGACACGACGCGTGCAGTCTCGAATACGGCTTCAGCCGTCACAAACCATAAGACCGGATTCGTCATCCAGAACTGCGGAATCCTCGCAGGAGACACTATGGATGCGTCTATCTCCGGCGGGCTTGGATGCGTGGAATCTTGATTTGAAGTTGGTTCGGACATGGTGCTTAGGGAGGAATTGTTCACTCTCAGGGGTCACCACTGTTAAGATGTAGGGCTAAATGATTGAAATAAAAACAATAATATAAAAAATATAACAAATCCTTTAATTGGTACAACAAAATAAATAATAAATTTTTTTTTGTTTCCAACGTGTAATACGCAACCGCTTCAACTCAGACTTTGAAAAAATCTGGTGCGTGCGCGCAACACACAACTTTCACTTACCAACTTACTTAGATTAGAAATTAATGCGTTTTGTTTCAAATGAACAGAACAGTTTAATTATAACGCATTGGTTTGTCATTAAAGGCGTATGCGTGAGCTCAAGGTGTTTTATGAGTTGACGGAATATTTTTCTTTTTTTCTCCTGTATATGTTTACTTAATTTTCTTCATATATCATATTTAGCCATTTCTTATTTTTAAGCGAGATGAGAGACAGTTAATTTCTCAATATAAACTAAAACAAAGGTACTTTATAGAAAAACAAAAAAAGCCCCTTCCCCATTTAACCCCCCTCAGAACATTTTAATAATGATAAAGCTTACCTGATATTAAATAACAACTAATTTTCATTAAACATAACGAATTTGATAAAAATCGTTAAAGCCGTTTTTGAGATAATCGATCAAAAAGGTAAAAAATGGACAAAATTTATTAAGTAAAGTCACCCCTCCTGTTGATCAATTTTGATGAAATTTTTACAGTCATATCTCGGGCATATGCATACATTAAATACCAAGTTTGATCAAAATCGTTAAAACCGTTTTTGAGTAAATAAAAAAAACACGTGAAAATGATACAAAATTTATTAAGTAAAGTCCCCCCTTCGGTTGATCAATTTTGATGAAATTTTTACAGTCATATCTCGGGCATATCAATAGATCAAATACCCAGTTTAATCAAAATCGTTAGAGCCGTTTTTTAGAAAATCGAAAAAAAATTAAAAAGTTATTAAATAAAGTACCCCCTCCCTTTGAGCAAATTTGATGAAATTTTTGCTGTCACGTCGTGGGCATATACATACTCTAAATACCCAATTTCAGGTTCGCACGGTTTATAGTTTTTGAGCTAGTCTGTTCACACACAGACACACAGACACACAGACACACAGACCATTTCGCGGGACTTGGTTATTTTGACTCAGGGGACCCCAAAACGTGTATTTCCGTTGAAAATCGGAAGTCGAAATTTTTCACGATCGCAATACTTCCACTTACTATATATTTCATATATAGGTAAGTGAAAGTAAAAAATCTGGTGCGTGCGCGCAACACACAACTTTCATTTACCAACTTACTTAGATCAGAAATTGACGTGGTTTGCTAAATATCATTTCCCAAAGTCACACATTTTTCTACATTCATATCTTATTTTTGTTAATCGTTAAAGCCGTTTTTGAGTAAATAAAAAAAAACGTGAAAATGATACAAAATTTATTAAGTAAAGTCCCCCCTCCCGTAGATAAATTTTGATGAAATTTATACAGTCATATCTCGGGCATATAAATACATCAAATACCAAGTTTGATCAAAATCGTTTTAACCGTTTTTGAGTAAATAAAAAAAAAACGTGAAAATGATACAAAATTTATTAAGTAAAGTCCCCCCTCCGGGTGATCAATTTTGATGAAATTTTTACAGTCATATCTCGGGCATATAAATACATCAAATACCAAGTTTGATCAAAATCGTTTTAACCGTTTTTGAGTAAATAAAATAAAACACGTGAAATTGATACAAAATTTATTAAGTAAAGTCCCCCTTCCGGTTGATCAATTTTGATGAAATTTTTACAGTCATATTTCAGGCATATAAATAGATCAAATACTCAGTTTAACCAAAATCGTTAGAGCCGTTTTTGAGAAAATCGAAAAAAACTTTAAAAGTTATTAAATAAAGTACCCCCTCCCTTTAAGCAAATTTGATGAAATTTTTGCTGTCACATCGCGGGCTTATACATACTCTAAATACCCAATTTCAGGTTCGCACAGTTTATAGTTTTTGAGCTAGTCTGTTCACACACACACACACACACACACACACACACACACACACACATACACACACACACACACACAGACCATTTCGCGGGACTTGGTTATTTTGACTCAGGGGACCCCAAAACGTGTATTTCCGTTGAAAACCGGAAGTCGAAAATTTTCACGATCGCAATACTTCCACTTACTATATATTTCATATATAGGTAAGTGAAAGTAAAAAAACGTGAAAATGATACAAAATTTATTAAGTAAAGTCCCCCCTCCGGGTGATCAATTTTGATGAAATTTTTACAGTCATATCTCGGGCATATAAATACATCAAATACCAAGTTTGATCAAAATCGTTTTAACCGTTTTTGAGTAAATAAAAAAAAAACGTGAAAATGATACAAAATTTATTAAGTAAAGTCCCCCCTCCGGGTGATCAATTTTGATGAAATTTTTACAGTCATATCTCGGGCATATAAATACATCAAATACCAAGTTTGATCAAAATCGTTTTAACCGTTTTTGAGTAAATAAAAAAAAACACGTGAAAATGATACAAAATTTATTAAGTAAAGTCCCCCCTCCGGTTGATCAATTTTGATGAAATTTTTACAGTCATATCTCGGGCATATAAATAGATCAAATACTCAGTTTAATCAAAATCGTTAGAGCCGTTTTTGATTAAATAAAAAAAAAAAAACACGTGAAAATGATACAAAATTTATTAAGTAAAGTCCCCCCTCCGGTTGATCAATTTTGATGAAATGTTGGCTATCACATCTTTAGCATATACATACATTAAATACCAAGTTTGATCAAAATCGTTTTAACCGTTTTTGAGTAAATAAAAAAAAAACGTGAAAATGATACAAAATTTATTAAGTAAAGTCCCCCCTCCGGGTGATCAATTTTGATGAAATTTTTACAGTCATATCTCGGGCATATAAATACATCAAATACCAAGTTTGATCAAAATCGTTTTAACCGTTTTTGAGTAAATAAAATAAAACACGTGAAAATGATACAAAATTTATTAAGTAAAGTCCCCCTTCCGGTTGATCAATTTTGATGAAATTTTTACAGTCATATTTCAGGCATATAAATAGATCAAATACTCAGTTTAATCAAAATCGTTAGAGCCGTTTTTGAGAAAATCGAAAAAAACTTTAAAAGTTATTAAATAAAGTACCCCCTCCCTTTAAGCAAATTTGATGAAATTTTTGCTGTCACATCGCGGGCTTATACATACTCTAAATACCCAATTTCAGGTTCGCACAGTTTATAGTTTTTGAGCTAGTCTGTTCACACACACACACACACACACACACACACACACACAGACACACACACACAGACCATTTCGCGGGACTTGGTTATTTTGACTCAGAGGACCCCAAAACGTGTATTTCCGTTGAAAACCGGAAGTCGAAAATTTTCACGATCGCAATACTTCCACTTACTATATATTTCATATATAGGTAAGTGAAAGTAAAAACACGTGAAAATGATACAAAATTTATTAAGTAAAATCCCCCCTCCGGTTGATCAATTTTGATGAAATGTTGGCTATCACATCTTTAGCATATACATACATTAAATATCCAGTTTGATCAAAATCGTGAAAGCCGTTTTTGAGTAAATAAAAAAAAACACGTGAAAATGATACAAAATTTATTAAGTAAAGTCCCCCCTCCGGTTGATCAATTTTGATGAAATTTTTACAGTCATATCTCGGGCATATAAATAGATCAAATACTCAGTTTAATCAAAATCGTTAGAGCCGTTTTTGATTAAATAAAAAAAAAAAAACACGTGAAAATGATACAAAATTTATTAAGTAAAGTCCCCCCTCCGGTTGATCAATTTTGATGAAATGTTGGCTATCACATCTTTAGCATATACATACATTAAATACCAAGTTTGATCAAAATCGTTTTAACCGTTTTTGAGTAAATAAAAAAAAAACGTGAAAATGATACAAAATTTATTAAGTAAAGTCCCCCCTCCGGGTGATCAATTTTGATGAAATTTTTACAGTCATATCTCGGGCATATAAATACATCAAATACCAAGTTTGATCAAAATCGTTTTAACCGTTTTTGAGTAAATAAAATAAAACACGTGAAAATGATACAAAATTTATTAAGTAAAGTCCCCCTTCCGGTTGATCAATTTTGATGAAATTTTTACAGTCATATTTCAGGCATATAAATAGATCAAATACTCAGTTTAATCAAAATCGTTAGAGCCGTTTTTGAGAAAATCGAAAAAAACTTTAAAAGTTATTAAATAAAGTACCCCCTCCCTTTAAGCAAATTTGATGAAATTTTTGCTGTCACATCGCGGGCTTATACATACTCTAAATACCCAATTTCAGGTTCGCACAGTTTATAGTTTTTGAGCTAGTCTGTTCACACACACACACACACACACACACAGACACACACACACACACAGACCATTTCGCGGGACTTGGTTATTTTGACTCAGGGGACCCCAAAACGTGTATTTCCGTTGAAAACCGGAAGTCGAAAATTTTCACGATCGCAATACTTCCACTTACTATATATTTCATATATAGGTAAGTGAAAGTAAAAACTTAACAATAATGTCTCATCCTTCTTATACCTGGTCACGGAGCTTCCAACTGGTATACATGCGAGCTAGCAATTCGGCTGCAAGAGAACAGGTTAATTCATTAACTTGTGTGCAATAGATAAGATAAATATTACTTTTTTTAAAAGGCATAGCACAGCAGTCACAGTGACATCTACCAGTTTCCAGTCTAACGAATGCGTCAGGAGTCGTTTTTGGTAAATGCAACAGAAGTTTTAAAAATCTTAATTGCCCTCTCTCTAAAACATAAGTATAGTTTAATCCCCAAACTTCCGACAAATAGAGAAGTACACTCTCGCAAATAGAATTATACAGGGTTTATTTAGTATTCCAGTCATCACTCTTACATGACTTAGCAGGGAAATGATCTTGGCAAGGAAGTGTTCGCTTGTTTTAGGAATCGTAGCGGAAGGAAAAAATGGAAAGCCTAGATAGATACATTTAGAGTAATACTCAATGGATTCTGATTTGAACATCAGTCGTTTAGCTTTAGAGAAATTTCATCTTTTTTATACCAAAAGTTTTATCAATATTCACTGTAAGGCTGTTATGGGTACAATATTCCTCAAGAATATTTAAATTTCTTTGGGCACCTTTCCAGGAAGGTGAGAGTAATACCATATCGTCTACGTATAGGAGCAAGTTCAAATCTCTGTTGTTATTCAAGTAATTGTAAGTAAGGCCAAAAGAGTTACGATCACTGAGATCTACAGGGAAAAAAGAATAGGACTCAAAATTTATTTATATATTTATATTGTAACCAATAGCGGATCCAGGGGAGGGGCGCGGGGGGCGCCCCCCCCCCTCTGAGAGGTGAGGGCACTGATAAAGTATTACTATTTCTATATAAAATGAGCTATATTTAGTCATTTTTCAAGTCCATTAATTGAAAATGAATTGTATTTAAAATTTTACAGTAATTTACAACGTCATTATATACTAATATGTATTTTAAATTAGGGCGTTCGTTACTCATGACATGTAAAAAAAAAAAAAGTGCGCCCCCCCCCTCAGAAAATTTCTGGATCCGCCACGGATTGTAACACTTATGTGGGTAACAAATATTTATTTAAAAGAAATATACAATTATCACAATGCCAACGAATTATTACAACTTAAACAATTGAGCAGGTTACAAAAATGATAACGTTATAACACACAATCATATGACTTGAGCTTCACAGTCAAGACACAGACTTCAACTAACTCGTTCAGTCACTGTCCTTATATATAATCGTAAATATTCGGGCCTGGAATATTCCAGAACAATGTGGGCAGTTCTACGCCATCACGAAAAGATCTACAGACACAAACAGTTCGTTCCAACCGCTTATTTTGTTCCAACAAACGGTCTGAGAGTTTATGCAATATTTTTTTTTATTTGCTTATCGATTAAAGGTCTGGCCACACATGTCCGCACCGGACCCGCACCGTAGCAATAATATAGGTTGTGTTCAGAATATTTTTAATTTAACTAACATATTACCTTTAGTTATGCCTAAAGTTCAGGCCACACATGTCAGACACAGGCCACTTTAGGCATAACTAAAGGTAATATGTAAGTTAAATTAAAAATATTCTGAACATAACCTATATTATTGCTACGGTCCGGATCCGGTGCGGACATGTGTGGCCAGACCCTTAACGCCACAATATATTTACATATTCATTTATAATTTATTTTATGAGTTTTTATAATTAATTTTTTATTTTATATTTTTTACAATAATACAAAATTATATTAATATATAATTTTATCAAAATATACTATTTACCTCTATGATTATATTTTATTTTTAAATAGCTAATTTATAAATAAAAATTTTATTTTATTTTTATAAATCCTTTGTCAGAAAAATTGCGTTGAATTTTATTTATCAATTCATGCTTAAATTTAATCTTTTAAAAAAATTACAATGAAATAAGTCGCTTCCATACTTATTTCCACCTAGATTCGTCAACCGTCCCACTGTGCGGAGGTCACAGAGAGTAAAGTCGTGTGACAAAACACCAAATCGCCCATAAGTAAAGTCACTGTGAATGTGTGAATTCTTGGGGCGGCTAATCTTCCAGTGCCAAGGAAACAGAGACTTTTTTCTATGACAATGATCTTCCAGTGATTAAAAAGTCTATGACTTGTAAAGTTTGATTACAGTGACAACTGGTAGCCGATAAGTCGCAGTGACAAAGACACAAGTACGTCATTCACTCCCCATCCTTATATAGACACGCGAGCCATTTGTCGATATCGCCGAGACAACTCCAGTATCACTCACTAACTAAGAAGCTGCCGAGACAACAGAAATGACAATGTGACGAGGGCCACTATTCAATAATCGATTACCAGCTGCTAAAAAAAAAACACTCTTCACTTCTTTTCGATTTCAAAAAAAGGCGATCTCGTATATTGCAGTCATGTATCGTTAATCGATAGCAACAAATTTCAAAAGGTCTTTTATGCCGCTAAATCCTTCCCCCCGTGTCACAACAGGAGGGCTGCTTCTTCCTACTGTGGGTCGGTAATTTTATACTATACCGATAAGCTCGACTCTCGATATAAATGATAGTGCTACCTGTGGAAGGTAACATGTGTTATAAAAATTTATAATAAAAAAGTGTTTTTCAAATGGAGTCAGAAATTAAATTCTATTAATGGTAATTTTTCACAAATCATTGCGTAGTAAGTAATAACCCTACACTTGGTGACCCCGACGTGACTAAAATGAGCTACCTATCTAGCTAAAATGAGTGATCGCGAGAACGGCGAAGATGATAAAGGGGCCGATGCAAACATTTCTTTCAGGACCTTATCAGTAATTTCTGCACCTGCATAGGATTTCATTTTTCTGAGGAGTTGGCTTGGCCTACCCGTTGCTAGTTCCATCCCTGTTACAAGGCGTTTGATTTTCTTTCCCTCACTTTCCTTAAACATATTGAATAATCGTTCTTTTGCAGCCGAATATTTGTTGGGTCTTTCAGATTGGATAATATCCAAGATATTTTCTACGTATTTGGGCTCCAATTGAGCAACCAGGTAATTAAATTTAGTTTCCTCAGTTCTGGTGTGGTTGATCTTGAACTGGGCTTCAACCTGAAAGAACCAAATTTTGGGTTTTACTAACCAAAAAGGAGGAATTTTTATACTTATCCGATCGATGAAATCGTTTTCACATTCTTGGTTTTGTTTTGAAGAAATATTTCCAAAGGGGTTAGAAATGTTTGCATCGGCCCCTTTATCATCTTCGCCGTTCTCGCGATCACTCATTTTTGTAAACTGTCACAAACCACGTCGGGGTCACCAATTGTAGGGTTATTACTTACTACGCAATGATTTGTGAAAAATTACCATTAATAGAATTTAGTTTCTGACTCCATTTGAAAAACAATTTTTTATTATCAATTTTTATAACACATGTTACCTTTTTAAAAATTCTTATCGAATAGTTGTTACAATCGATAAATTGAATCAATTGAGAGTAAATGTTGATTTAGATACATTATTATAAATTTACTATTAAATGTCTCCTACTATGTTCCTAGTGAAAATAAATTAAATTACCTAGTACGCAGCAAAATGAATATTAAACTGAAAATAATTACTCAAAATTCTACCAAAAATAATATGTGGAAATTTAATAGAATTTTTTTAATTAATTCGGATTTTAATCAGTTGACTTCAATGACCATCATTAATTATTAAGTGGAGGTAGTAATGCTTTGGGATAAGCTTAGATTTTTTTAATTTCATATTTTTGTTTTATTTAGTGTAATACAGTTCAAAGCAATGTGAAACGACATGGGCATACCCAGCGGGGGGGCAGGGGGGGGGAGCTGACCCCCCCCTGGAAGGCTGGATGCAATAATTTTTTAAGATTTTAAGCCGGGAAGCAGTAATAGAATAATCTTTTTCAAGCAAATAATTGTAATAACTTAGTTGATAAAGCACTTCTGTAATTATATATAATTTTGGTTTCATTCACCTTTTCCGCAGTAAGATGTCACAACCTGAACGACCAGAGCTTGCTGCCCCCCCTAGTTTTGATCCTGGGTACGCCCTTGTGAAATGATTTAAGTCAGTAACTTACTTATCATATGTACCACATTGTAAACATTGCTGCAGAATCCTCTTCAGCTTATTCAAGTTTACCGCCATAGGTTACGTCACTGCCTATCACATGACCGAATGGCACAAGTTAACTGTTACTTGTCAAGTTTGATTTGTTGTTATAATTTTACGTTTCTTTGTTATTGTGTAGGTATTGATTCGTACATGCGAATTGTGTCTTATAGAGTATTAATAATAATACTGATTAATATTAATGTCACATAAAAATTATTTTCTAGGTTATAGTTTAGTGTACGTAGTTTGAACTATCCTATTGTTTTTATTATGAATTAAGAATTTAGTAATTGTTTGTTTGATGGATATGTTGTTGTTTTCTAAAATTTTAACCCAGTGATTGAATTCTCTTAGATTAAGTTATTGTAAAAAAATGGCAAATCCTTATGACCATAGTAGTAGTGACACTGAAGATTATCATGATCCAGATGATCATAGAAGGAGGGTTTTCAAGAATCGAATGAGGTAATTGTTTAAATTTGTTATATATTACTATATCATGAAGACATTCCATTCTCTGTTTTTTATTTATTTTTTTCTGTTAGCTATGGCAGCTCTTCTAAGCCTAAACCCTGCCTTGTTCAGAAAGGATCATCGCCCAATGTGGGTTCTTCAAAATCTTTGAATATCCCTCGTAATAGGTCCTGATAAAAAGTATTTTAAAGTAATATTTGTGAATGTGATGATTATTATTATGTAGTTAATTGATTTATTTTATCTAGGTCTCGATCTGGTCAACCTTCATGTCCTGCTAAAAACCAGATGATGATTACCCAAGGAGGAACCAATGCTCAACCATGTAATGCAAGTGATGAAAGACTCACACTAGTTGTAGATAATACTCGATTTATTTTGGATCCTGCTATCTTTACAGCTCACCCTAATACCATGCTGGGAAGGCAAGATCTAAATTTTTGTTTTTGTTTAATTTTGTAAAGTCTAGTAATGATTTTTATTAACAGATATTACTATAAAGTTTATGTTTAAAATTATTACATACATACTTTGAATTTATTTAAATATGCAATACAAGTAGGGAATACAAATTTCAAATGACTAATTTTTTTTTTTTTTTAAAGAGAACTTCGTGATTAATGTGATGATGTTAATCTTTAATAATGTGACAGGTGTCTCACTCACAAAAAAAGCCTTTCTGTCTTTTTGATGTTGTCTATTGACTTCAGTCATTTGACAGGTTATATTATTTTTATTTTTCAATTATTTAAATTATCCAAGAATAAAAAATTGATGTTATAAATGAAGATATAGTCTAAGGATCTTTTATAAATCTTTTTGGTGTAAGATACAACCGTCACCAAACAGTAAAATATAATTCAGAACATTAGCAAAGTATACATATTAACAAAAAAATATATTGCAATTTGTTACAGACTTAAAAATACATAGCTGTCAATTGAACAAATTTACAAAAATCTGATAAACCTTTATATGGTTGCATCAGTATGACTTAGGTTTCGGGAAAACCTTGGGCTAAGTTTCTTAAGCTCATTACTTTTGTATTTCTTGGTTTTTAGTATTGTACGTAGGGTAGTATTAATAAATATAAAATAAAAAATCTGGTGAGCGCGCGCAACACAACTTTCACTTACCAACTTCCTTAGATTAGAAACTAATGCGTTTTGTTAATTGCCACATCTAAAAGTCACACATTTTTATTTTTGTTTTCATTTGCTCTATAAAAACACTAATTTCTTTTATTATTAAGTAAAATTTTTTGCTTGTGATAATTGGGTAATGCAAGCATAATACTCCAAGTCGTCTGATTTCATAATTCTCTATGTACTTGTTGAAAATTTCATTTAGTTACCATGAAACTAATAATTTCCATTAAATAAAAAGAACGGCTCTAATTGTGAAGGTCTGTCATTAAAGGCGTACTACGCCTTTGCAGCATGCGTGGGCTCAACGTGTCTTATGATTTAACTGAATATTTTTCTTTTTTTTTCTCCTCTATACGTTTACTAGATTTTATCATATCTCATATTTAGCCATTTCTTATTTTTAGGCGTAACGAGAGACAGTTAATTTCTCAATATAAACAAAAACAAAGGTTCTTTATAGGAAACAAAAAAACAAACAAACTTAAAACTTAAAAGGCCCCTACCCCATTTAAGCCCCCTCAGAACATTTTAATAATGATAAAGCTTACCTGATATTAATAAACACCTAATTTTCATTAAACATGACGAGTTTGATGAAAATTGTTAAAGCCGTTTTTGACATAATCGAAAAAATAGGTAAAAATCGGAAAAAAATTATGAAGTAAATTCCTTCCTTCTGTTGATCAATTTTGATGAAATTTTGGCTGTCACATCGCGAGCATATACATACACCAAATACCGAGTTTAATCAAAATCGTTAAAGCGGTTTTTGAGTAAATAAAAATAAACACGTGAAAATGGGACAACATTTATTAAGTAAAGTCTCCCCTCAGGTTGATAAATTTTTATGAAATTTTTACAGTCATATCTCGGGTAATACATTAATACTAAATATATTAAAACATTAAATACTCAGTTTAATCAAAATCGTTAAAGCCGTTTTTGAGAAAATCGAAAAAAACCTAAAAAGTTATTATATGAAGTGCCCCCTCCTTTTCACCAATTTTGATGAAATATTTGCTGTCACATCGCGGGCATATACATACACTAAATACCCAATTTCAAGTTCGAACGGTTTAAAGTTTTTGAGCTAGTCTGTTCACACACACACACACGCACACGCACACGCACACGCACACGCACACACTCACACACACACACACACACACACACACACACACACACACACACACACACACACACACACACACACACACACAAACACACACACACAAACACACACACACACACACACACACACACACACACACACACACACACACACACACACACACACACAATTTCGCAGGACTTCATTATTTCGACTCAGGGAACCCCAAACCGTGTATACACCAGATTTTTTTTTCCATGATAGAAGTCAATCAAGTTATGAAGATCCGACAAGTTGTGGGGATCCTATCATAAGATCCTATCATTAGTGTTGAGGAGCCTAACTAAATTTTGTAAATTATCTATTAATTTATGATAAAATTACTTAATAGATTTGAATTTCTGCAGAAATAGCATTGATCTATGAAAAAAATCAGTCAACATAGATGAAAAATCAAGGAATAATTATTCTTACACATCAGCAGCGATACCAGCAATAAAATCGCAATATCCAGATAGATAATCATTTACCAAAGGTTAAGCCTTGTTATCACTACCTTAGAGAGAAACACTTGCCTGATTTAGGTCGTTTTGTACCTAAATATAAAAAAAAAAAAAAAAAGTCAGATCACTCATGCTTGTAAAGGTACCATTAAACAAATAGCAAATAGTAAGCAAAGGGGTCACCTGTGGTATAATGATTAGCGTGGCAACCTATCATACTTAAGGTCACAGGTTTGCGTCCCATGGTGGCCATAGGATTTTTTAAAGGGAGTAAAAAGTCATTGGCTGTGCCACCCCTCAGATAAGACGTAAAATGAGGTCCTGAGCCTGTACGATGTCAGGTACACGTTAGTTACACGATCCCTATCCTAATTATACCAAGATAGGCAAACACCACACACACACACCATTTCGCAGGACTTGGTTATTTGGACTCAGGAGACCCCAAAATGTGTAATTCTGTTGAAAACTGGAAGTCGAAATTTTTTTGGGTCTAACGTGGGGGACACGTTTTGGGGTCCCCTGAGTCCAAATAACCAAGTCCTGCGAAATGGTGCGTGCGTGCGTGCGTGTGTGTGTGTGTGTGTGTGAACAGACTAGCTCAAAAACTATAAACCGTTCGAACTTGAAATTGGGTACTATATATTTCTTACTATATATTCCATATATAGGTAAGTGAAAGTAAAAATCTGGGCAATATGCCAATATGCTTGTTCGCTTGACAACTGCATCTTCGTTAACTTCCCGCTTGAATAGGCTGGGAAGTTTTGCCTCACCCACCATATTCCCCTGACCTGTCACCCACTGATTATCACCTATTCAGAGATCTCGACAACAATCTGAGACAGAAATGTTTTCAAGACCGTGACAACCTAATTCACGAACTGACCACTTATTTTTGCAGTAAAAATCAACAGTTTTTTAAGGAAGGAATTTGGGCTTTACCATCTCGTTGGGAGAAGGTTACCGACTGTAACGGTGGATATTTTGATGAATAAAGGTGATTATTTGAAAATATTTATTTATTTATAATTTCCCCCAAAAAAACGACAGGACTTTTTGAATGACCTGGTATAAACAGTACAAACCTGAAATTGGTTATTTGGCATAGGTTATATGCCCGTGATGTGACAGAGGTAATCTCGTTAATCCATTCATGCGCGCTCAAGGTGGTCGTACCGAGCCTTTGGCCTACACCGACCACCCCCGCACATGAAGGCGAGAAGAGAGAGGACGGGGACAGAACCTGCTAACCAGCCTGACCCCAACAAACACTCATGACCTTTACAGGTCGGCGCTTGGTGGTCTCAGTAACCACGACCACCACGTCCATACCGGACACCCCGAGGGGTCCCGGCACCACCCAACGATGACGCCCGGAAGAGCGTCATCCCCGTGGTACCATTTGGCATCACCGCCTCAACTCCCGAATGGATAGCGGGCCGGACAATCTGTCCTACGGATGCTCCTACTTAGGGCATGATGGCGGGGGCTTACCACCATGGCCTAAGGAGGACTGGTCCCGTGCCAGCGCCTCTGTCGTTCGCGAGTTGTAAACAACTCCCCAGGGGGCACCACAAGGAGGTGACAGTAGGTGCCCGTGATGCGACAGCAAAAATTTCATCAAAATTGGTCATTGGGAGGGGGTGGGTACTTTACGTTATAACTTTTTACGTTTTTTTCGATTTTTTCAAAAACGGCTCTAAAAATTTTGATTAAACTTGGTGTTTGATGTATTCATATACCCGAAATATGACTCCAAAAATTTCATCAAAATTGATCTACCGAAGGGAGCACTTGATTTCTTAACTTTTTTCCCATTTTTACGTTTTTTTTTTTTTTTTTTTCAAAAATAGCTTTAACGATTATGATTAAACTCGTCATTGTTTAATGAGAATCATGTATTCTTTAATATCAGGTAAGCTTTATCATTATTAAAATGTTCAGAGGGCGCTTAAATGGGGAAGAGGCCTTCTTGTTTTCCTATAAATTACTTTTGTTTTTGTTTTTATGGAGAAATTATCAGTCTCTCGTTCCGCCTGAAAATAAGAAATGGATAAATATGAAATATGAAAAAATCAAGTAAACAGGAGAAAAAAAAGAAAAATATTCCGTCAACTCATAAAACACGTTGAGCCCACGCATGTGCAGTACGCCTTTAATGACAGAACATTGTTTATAATTATGGCCTTACGTTCCTCGAGGGAACAGAGCCGCCTGCAGCTTCGACAATCAGTCATCTCTATTTTGTGTGGCTGCTCTCCAGTTGAGAGCACCAAGGATAGACCTAGCAACATCTGCCACACCGTCGTCCCACCCAGCCTGTGTGTGCCAATCCGTCTTCATACATACAGCTGCCCTTCTAACATCTGTTCATTTAATGGAAATTATTTGTTTCATGGTAACTACATAGAGAATTATAAAATCAGACAACTTGGAGTATTATGCTTGCATTGCTGAAGTATCACAAGTAAAAGCTTTTATTTAATAATAAAAAAATTGAGTATACTTTAAAGAGCAAATACAAACAAAAATAAGTAAATGAATGTGGAAAAGTGTGTGACTTTGAGAAATGGTGTTTAACAAAATACATCAGTTCTAACCAAAGTAAGTTGGTAAGTGAAAGTTGTGTGTTGCGCGCATGCACCAGATTTTTATAACTCAGGATTATGTTCTTGTCGATTCCGGATTCTGTCCAGGGTCCATTCTTCGCTATCTGCTCTAATAGAGGTTGGCCTCCTTTTGTTCGATCTGGCTACAGTGGGAACAATTAGATGGACATGGTCTTCTGGACAGGGTATCTGCATTGCGATGTCTTACTCGCATTTTTTTTTTTTTGTATTTGTTCTCTTAAGTAACTAAAAACTTTTATTGTTAAATAAAAGTTTTTACTTATGATAATTCGGCAATTGCTCTATAGTGTCTGATTTTATAATTCTCTATGTAGATGAACAGAACGCCTTTCCTTAAACAATGGTGTGATTAAAGTTTGTACTGCGCACACATGGGCTCTATGGGTTTTATGAGTTGTCGGAATATTTTTCTTTTTTCTCCTGTGTCTGTTTACTCTTTTTTTTTCATATTTCATATTTAGCCATTTCTTATTTTTAGGAATAATGAAAGACAGTTAATTAAAGGTACTTTGTAGTAAAAGAAAAAAGTCCTCTTCCCCATTTATGCACCCTCAGAACATTTTAAATATGATAAAGCTTACCTGATATTAAACAATACTTGATCCTAATTAAACATGACGAGTGTGATCAAAATATTTAAACCTTTTTTTGAGAAAATAGAAAAAAAAAATGTAAAATTCAGACAAAATTTATAAAATAAAATGCCCCCTCCGTTTAATCAATTTTTATGAAATTTAGGCTGTCACATCAATACTTGATTCTCATTAAACATGACGAGTTCGATCAAAATCATAAAAAAAATATTTAAAAAAAAATGTAAAAAGTTATGAAATAAAGTAACCCCTCCGTTTGACTAATTTTGATGAATTTTTCACTGTCAATTCACGAGCATATGCATATACCAAATACCCAATTTCAGGTTCGTACGGTTTATAGTTTTTGAGCTAGTCTGTTCACATATATACACAAAGACCATTTTGCAGGACTTGGTTATTTAGACTCAGGAGACCCCAAATTGCAATACTTTCCCTTACTATATATTTCATATATAGGTAAATGAAAGTAAAACTCATTTTAATAAGATTATTAAGATTCTTTTCAATAATCTATATAAATAAAGTTGAAATTCTGTTTGTTTGTTCTTTATAGAAATCCATACCGTTTGTTCTAAATTCTCCAAATTTCGCTCAGTGGTTCTTTGATACCAGGTGCGAACACCTATCCATATTAAAATTGCATAACTTCAGCCAATCTCTTGGTATATTCTTTATTGTTAAAAAATTCGTCATGATCTCGCTTTATAATGGTTTTTTTTTACGAAATCGACCGTTTGAGTCGAAAAAACGGCATAAAAAATCATTTTATAGATTTTGATGAGGCCAACAAGGCCCGGTAAGACCGTCCCTTGGTATGCGTCGAGTTCTGGGATTTTTAAACCATATGTTTTTTTGTTTTTTTTAACATTACAATACGTTTATTTACATGTTTGGTGAATTTATTTTTTATAAATGCCTCCTAAGAAGCGAGCTTCAATAGGAGTAGTGAGCTCAAAAGCTAAAAAACAACGTCAAATACGAGCAGCTGAAACTCTCGACGAACATCAAAATAGGATTGAACAACAGAGGCTTAGACAGGCAGAATCGCGGGAAACTGAGTCTGCCCAGGAATACGAGGCCCGCTTTGCGCCACAAAGGCTTAGGCAAGCCGATTTGCGAGAAGCTGAAACTGCAGGCCAATATTTCTGTTTGTTTGTTTGTTTTTTATAGAAATCCATACCGTTTATCCTAAATTCTCCAAATTTCGCCAGTAGTTCTTTCATACCAGGTGCGAACACCTGTCCATATTAAAATTGCATAACTTCAGCCGATCTTCAGCTGATAGTCTTTATTGTTATAGAAATCGTAATGAACTCACTTTACAATGGTTTTTTACGAAATCAACCGTTTCATTAGAAAAATGAAATTCCCCGATCAAACCGGGTTATACAGCTCAAAGATGAATTTCTGTTAGTTTGTTTTTTCTTAATAAAACTCCATACCGTTTTTCCTAAATTCCCCTAATTTCGCTCAGTGGATCTTTCTTACTAGGTGCGAACACCTGTCCATATTAAAATTTCATAACTTCAGCCAGTCTCTGGGTATATTCTTTATTGTTATAAAAATCGTTATGATTTCACTTTAAATTTGTTCACGTTTATTAGAAAAATGAAATTCCCCGGGTGAAACCGGAATATACAGCTAGTAATGAATAAAATCTACAAATTAAAGTAACATTTTCTTCAAAAGCAAGTTAAAAATGGAATAAAAGCAAAACATTAACTGAAAATATATGCCTGGTGAAAGTTAACATTAGAGCAATTTAAAAAATTTCCATTCAGTTTTACAAATTTGTTAGCACATCAAGAAATCAATGTTTCGCATTTCCCACACTTGCATTTGTTTATCCTATTATTTGTGTTAGGTTAATGTCATGTTTTTTTTTCTTTTCAAGATGTCATTTTTCATTCGTAACTTGAACAACTTCATTCCTGATGATTGATGTCGTCTAAGAGAGCCAACTGCATATTGAGTTTTGTCCTCTATGATACATTTCGAAGTACATTTTTTTCATTTTTAAAAGTTTAGAACATTAACATATTAAAAAAAGTGTGTATTAAAAAAAGATTAGAGTAACCTCCAATGCTTAATATTAATCCATGTTAGGATCAATATCATACATCAGTGTGATGGGCAGATATAAATATGTACCTTTGTAGCTCCAAGGCAGAATATACTGCTTTTTATTGATGTATTCATGGCGAGAAATATAACTTTTTTAACTAAAAATGAAAAACATCAGAGACAATTAACTGACTGAAGCATTACTAGAAGATGGAGGTCCCTAAACAACAATTATTCACCACAGCCTGAAAAGTTTAACGCTATCCACTCTTAGACAGATATTACCTACTAAAGGTTAATACCTGTTTAAAATTGTTGTAGACAAGATACAGAATAATTATTTGTATGGTTTATATATGATTTTAAAGGAGAATAAATCTCACAAATATCATTAGTCCATTATTTAATTTTTCATTTAAGAACACGCTTATCTCATTGAAAAGGTAAGTATATCAACAAAAAATTGTACGTTTGGAAAGACATCTTATTTACATTTTATTTTTTATTTTTGTTCAGGCACCCTTACCTGGCCATTTGTGGTATAGGAGAGGAGTTAGTCTTAACCTATTTTAACTAATGTGCAGAGGTTGATTTTTATTTTGCGGGTCCTGCCAAAAATAAAAGTCTAGGGTGGATTCCAACTGCAACACAGATAGGCGAGCTCACCCTTTCCTTGGATACTAAAAATCTGTCAGATTGTTTTAAACCTCAAGAGCCTGCCCCGGCAGCATTTACGCCGCACTTCCGGAGAAAGAGCTTTGTCACGTGCTGTAGCGTGGCGTCACTTGAACCGGATTTTAGGGATTCCTAGAGTAGACAGTTGGGGACATGTGTCCCTTTTTTCTGGACCAAATCCGCGCATGTGTTCAGGTGCAATCATGCCTTCTTTAGTGAAGGTCAGGTTTGCGGCATTTACACCGCTAAGCAGGCAGTCTTAAAAGTAATAGTTCTTAGGATATTTTTGGAATTCTACTTCAATTGTTTTAAAAACTATTAGGATATGCATAATAGGAGTGTTTGTTTATTTTTAGGGATGGCAAAGTATATAGTTACAACAGTAATTCTGAGCAGTCATTAGTCATCACTCACTGGTTGGAATGCATTTCAATACATGAATAATTTGAAGTGTTCTTAGAAAAAGACCAAGAAATAGTTTGGTTGAATAATCCTGTTGTTACTACTTCTTAAACAAAATATAAAAATCTCATACATTTTAGGCCTGGTCCTACAAGTTTTTGTGATGATATACTCTTGTATATGAAATACAAGATGAGACACACGAAAGTGATACATTCCTAAAATTTAATTCATTAAATTAATTTATATGGGCATAAGATTTATAATTTATTCTTGAATGTATGGATATGATCCAGAGAAAGAAACTATCTAAAAAAATACCACTGCTAGAACTGTTAATGACTGTTATTTTATGGTAAATACATAGATATGTGAGAGTGCATTAACACCGCGCGCGGGTACTGACGTGACTCCTCCCAGCGTGGGCTCCTGAGGGCTAAGGGTGTCGAATTTGAATTCTTCAGCTACTGGACAAGATAGATAACTGTTTTTGTTTAACTTGTGCATTATGAGTTTTCTGTTGCGGATTGACTATGCAAGCATGAAATGTTAAATCCCAGGTACCCTGAAGGCAAAATCGCAAGAAGCCTACAGAAGCTCCTAGAGTATGACTTTGAGACTGATTACCCACCTAGAGTAAAGCATCATAACTCTGATGCCCTATCTAGAAGATCATGCCTCCTTAATTCCTCCCACTGTTGCCGAATCGAACAAAAGAAGGCCAAACTTGGCAGTGTTGGCAAAGAAAGGATCTTTGACACAATCCGAGATCGTCTAGAAAATGATCCTGAGTTGAAGAAGATTCGAGATTGGAAAGTAGCCAATTGTTGTCCAGCCTGGCATCATCACAGCAGAAGAGAAGACATCACCAGTCTCACCCATTTTGAAAGGTTACTGGGTGGCCACAATGGAACTCTCTAGTGATAGGGGATGGCCTGCTTAAGAAAGTTGTGAGCGTTGGGTGGCAGTTTATCTAGGAAGCAGCTTCAGATACCAAAATCTTGCATTCTGGAGGTATTCCGTCAGCTTAATGAAGAATTGTCTGGAGGACACAAGTGTGGTAAAAATGCTCCTGATAATGCGTGAGAGATCTGATGATGTTATGGAGGAATTACGTGAGGTTTCAGTAACACTTAAATGGGAGCTAAAAATATTTTTAAATTTTAAACAAGTCCATAAAAATCACAAATATTATTTTTTCAGTTTGTAAATTAAAATGTTTCTTCATTTTAATGACTGCTATTTTAATTGATTTATAAAGAAAATTATAGTGCTTAAAAATGAAAAATAGTTGTAGGATTCATGGTTTTTGTCAGTTGGAAAACTAAAATGGTAGTTATTTGATATTTGGCATATGATATAACCCATTGGTGGTAGTTCCCATTAATTGATAAAAAAGTTGGAACCTTGGTCCTATTCGTATATCATTGAACAAAAGCCAGTAGTTTTGGCATTCCCCAATGGTGTAATCACTGTATACCGATCAATCAGTCCTTATTCATTTGTGACTGTACCCTGAATCATTTTCCCTACAAACAAAGATGGTTGATGATTGTTTAAATAGATAAAATGTTTTCTGTCTTGTAACATTAATTTGTTTTCCTTTTATAACGTTGTCAAAATTCAATTGATTTTGTACTTTGTAAACAAAAACCTGTATTTCTTTTTCTCGGTCCTTAAATTTTTTGTGTTCTAAATGTCCACTTCTGGGTCAGATTGCAAGTTTTTATGAAATGTGTTTTGTTTATTTAAAAGCCTGTAGTAATTTTTTTTGAAAATTTTTATTATTCATTGTAAAAATTATTATTTAAATGTGTAATTTTTGTTTAAATTTCCTTTAGTTCAATTAATTATAGTTGTTTATTTATTATAATTATTGTGGTAATGTTCAGAAAGTAATTTCTATTGATTCCCATTCGCAGATATATTGCAGAAAAACTTTCTGGAAATGGAATGTTCGGTAGCATAGATAGTTTTTGTTTAAAATCTAATGAAATAAAAAAATTTCATATTAATATGAATCCCAGTAGCCCTAGTGGTGTGTAAGTGGAACCTATTCCACTATCTCTCCAGATACAAAACTATATTACAATACAGACAAATACATAAAATACAGATGACAATACTTACCTATTATTCCCGTTTATTATTCATATTTACAACTACTCTTTACAAAACTCAACATTCCCCTCTTCCTGGAAGACTGCTGTCGTCCGACCTTTAAATAAAACTTCAAATCCCTCCTCAATGAATGACTTCCGACCTATTTCCCTTCTTTCCAACCTCTCAAAGCCGTTAGAACGCCTTGTTCAAAGTCAACTCTCCAACTTCCTAGAAGAATGTTCCCTCATTAACCCCCTACAATCGGGCTTCCGATGTGGCTACTCAACACAATCCGCTCTCCTAAAAATTACTAATGACCTCTAAAGCTCCATTGAACACCGAAAAGTAACTGTTCTCATCCTCCTTGATTTCTCAAAAGCTTTCGACACAGTTGACCATAACATCCTTCTTACCAAACTACAAAACCTTCATTTATCTAGCAGCGCCTTACGATGGTTCAAATCTTTTCTCTCAGATCGGTCACAGTTTGTAGTCATTCCTGGAAAAACTCCATCCAAGACGCTTCCCCTCACCTGTAAGAATCACACCAATAAGCCGAATAAGTTTTTTGGAAATAATATTGAATATTGAACTAAAGAATTCAGGCATTTTAACATGTTTTCCACGTCAATGGTATCATAGGCCTGCTTGAAATTGATAGATACATGGTGGAGAGTTACAATGTAACCAAATGAGTTACATTGGTTTCTCGAGTATTTGCCTTATTGAAAATATATGATCAGTATTTGACTGACCTGGTCTAAAGCCACATTGGTCCTCTCCTACTATTTTCTCTGTCCATTTTGATAGCCTTCTGCTGATCGCTATAGCGAACACTTTGTAGACGACTCCTAGGAGGGATATTCCACAGTAATTCCTACACTCGGTTCGACTCCCCTTTTTGAATATTGGACAAACAAGTGACTCAGACCATTCCTATGGCATTTTTTCAGAAGTCCAGACATCAAAAACAATCTGGTACACATCCTCCTAGATGTCCTCTCCTCCATACTTGAGCATTTGTGCGTATATGGAATATGAAACGAACGGTCTTTATTACTCAGATCGTCCTTACTTTTTATACCAATGGGCATATACATACATCAAATACCCAGTTTGATCAAAATACTTACATCCGTTTTTGAGAAAATGAAAAAGAAAAAAAACGTGAAAATAAGACAAAATTTATTAAATAAAGTGCACCCCAAAACATGTATTTCCGGGGAATTTGAATTTTTTCACGATCGCAATACTTTCTCTTACTGTATATTTCATATATAGGTAAGTGAAAGTAAAAATCTGGTGAGATGCACGCAACCCACAACTTTCATTTACCTACCTGTTAAGGTAAGAAATCAACGTGTTTTGATAAATTTGTAAACGCCATTCAGCAAATTCACACATTTATTTACTTATTTTTGTTATTCTCCATAAGATTATTAAAATAATACTAAAACTTGAAAGTCCTTAGTACTTTTCGATTCATTATTGTTTATTTATTTTTTTAAGGGACCTAAAAAAATCCTAATTTCATCATAGTCTAGTTTTTTTTACTGCTTTCTTTTTTTTTCACTACAAGTTGCTTTTTGTAAATATATAGTGAAGGGGGATCGATAGAAGGGGTATTGAGGGCTTGCAGTAAATTAAAACTTAATTTTCAAATGTTTGCCTCGCGCGGGTCTCATTACCGCGTATGGGGAGCGTATGGGAGCGGATGTGGGGATGGTCGGTGGAAATTCCTAGGAAGTTCCTCCCGGCTAAGTCCGTAGGACTCGCTTACCAACAATGAGAGCGGCCCCCCAGGCTTGCTGGAGGGTGTGACGTAGGTTTGAACGCCCTACTCACATTTTATTAGTTCGCCCAAACACCACAAAAAAGTCATGGATCTCCCTAAAGTAAAACGCTCATTATCCGGAGGTAAACTAGTCCCCCGTTCGGGTCTCCGGGTGGGGACTGCTTTAGGGGATTCATGCCGCAAGTTAAAAAATATAGATCTCAGCATAGGGACGTGGAACATAAGAAGTTTAAATACAGCGGGTGGGTTAAAATCGGTTGCGAATGAGGTAATAGGGTATAGATTAGATATCGTGGCGCTGCAAGAGGTCCGCTGGCCAGGGGAGGGCTCGTTAAGGGAAGGGAAGTGCACTTTGTGGTACGGTGGGAGGGGAAACTATTGTTTAGGCACCGGATTTCTGATTAGAAATAGGTTACTTTCCGCGTCGAAGGACATTCGATTTTATGGAGATAGGTTATCAGTAGCTATATTTCAGGGTCGGTGGTTTAAAATTGCGTTGATCAATATACACGCACCTACTGAAGATAGTGGCGATGAAGTTAAATGCGAATTTTATGAAAAACTTGAATCGATTTATGACAAACTACCACGAAGCTACATAAAAATTATTCTGGGAGACACAAATGCAAAGGTAGGGAGGGAACAAGTATATTATCCTACGATCGGTAGAGAAAATTTACATGAATATAGTAATGATAACGGAATACGACTAATAAATTTCGCCACCTCGAAAAACCTAATATGTAATCAAAAGTACTACGTTTAAACATAAAGATATACATAAATATACTTGGATATCACCGGATTCGCAAACCCGTAATCAAATTAATCACGTCTTGGTTCAATGTAGGTGGCAAAATAGCGTAATTAATATTCGATCATATCGTGTGGCCGAATGCGGGTCGGATCATGAACTAGTAATCGCGAAAATTCGCCAGAGACTTATAATACAAAGGAAAAATGGGGCTGGTTTTAATTATGATAGTTTTAATGTTGAGAAGTTAAAAATTCCGACGATTAGAAAACAATTCGAACTGGAAGTCAAAAATAGGTTTGAGGCGTTGGAATCCTCTGACGAGGATAACAAAGATATTGATAAGTTGTGGGAAGGTATCAGGGATAGTATTAAAGAGGTCGGCAACTCGTGTCGGGAAAATAAAAATAAACCTTGGTTCGATGAAGAATGTATTAACATGTGCTACAAAAGAAAAACTGCTGAATTGGAAGCGTTAAAAATTCCTAACGAAATCAATCTTGCTAACTTTCGAGCATTAAGAAAAGAAACTACTAAACTGCACAAATTTAAAAAGCGAGAATATCTCAAAAATATCGCGGAATCTCACTCCTTCCGGTTTGCTATAAAATATTTACGTTAATCCTAACTAGTCGAATCACTGAATACGCCGAGGAAATTATCGGAGAATATTAATGTGGTTTCAGGCAAAACCGATCAACCATAGACCAAATATTCTCACTCCGCCAAATATTAGAGAAAAAATTAGAATATAACGGAATCGTACATCAGCTTTTTATCGATTTCCAAAAGGCATATGACTCTATTAACCGCCAAAGTTGTATAACATTCTGGTCGAGCAGGGAATACCAAAAAAATTAGTAAACTTAGTAAAAATGTGTATGACTGAAACATTCAATAAAGTTAGAATCGGTAATTATTTTTCTGAGAAGTTCGAGGTCCGCGCTGGTTTGAAACAAGGAGATTCTCTCTCACCTGTTTTATTTAATTTAGCGCTGGAATATGCCGTTAGGGAGGTGACACGTACCGGAAAGGGTTTGAATTTGGGAGGGAATATACCTGTGCTCGGATATGCCGATGATTTGGTATTGCTTGGGGAGGACGTGGAAACCATAGAAATGAACACAAAAACATTGATGAAAGCCGGAAAAGAACTTGGACTAGAAATAAATACGGATGACAAAATATATGGTTAGTCGTAGAAGTGGTGAGGATTTCGCTGATATCTATGTAGTGGGGAACACGTTTGAACACGTAGAGAACTTTAGATATTTAGGGGCGATGGTAACTAGAAAAAACGAAATCGATGAGGAAATTAAGGCTAGATTAAAAGCCGGTAATGCTTGCTACTTTTCAGTCGCGAAATTGCTTAGCTCACGCCTTCTGTCCCGAAACTTAAAAATTAGGATTTACAAAACTATTATTCTTCCAACGGTCCTTTACGGATGCGAAACATGGCCGCTGACATTGAGGGATGAGCAACGGCTTAGAGTTTTTGAAAATAAAGTATTGCGCAGAATATTCGGACCGAAGAGGGATGAACTAACCGAAGAATTCAGACGCTTACATAACGCCGAACTGAGCGAGCTTTACCCAGTAAATATAATTGACGTGATTTCAGCAAGACGTATAAAATGGGCGTGTAAAATTGCGAAACTTGGCTGTGAACGAATTCCGAAAAGATTAATAAGCGCGGTGCCAAATGGGAAACGTCCGAGGGGCAGGCCGAGACGGAGGTGGGAGGATTGCGTTAGGGTGGATCTATCGAAGTTGGGTCTGGAAGACGGTTGATGGATCGAGGTGTGCAGGGAGCGAGTGGTGGTGTGGGCATCGAACCTTTGGGTTCATTAAGCCTTTATTATTATTATTATTATTTATTTATTTCAAATGTTTGTCTCTTATGCCTTTCCAGAGAATGATTAATGTTCTTTTAAAACTCCTTATATTTCATTCAGAAATCTATTATGGAACTAAATATCTCCTCCCCCCCCAAAATCAACATAATTCGTAGATTTTCAGATATTGCATAGGTATGGAGCACTCTGCACTTGAGAGCCTCATAGGGTTCATTTGGAGGGTTCGTGTTGACTGTCTAACACTTCCATAAAAATTTCAAAATTTAAGTTAGCTATAATTAGTTAAAATTTTGTTGCAATTCTTGATTGGAGTAAGCCATATGTTTGCTAAGTCTGTCAAAAGTGCCAGAACATCAATAAAAAGTGTCATCTTAGTGTAGAATTGATGTTCTTTTTAGAAAGAAAAGTGTGTAGAAAGAAAATAAAAATGCATTAAACATTATTATTAACATTATGCATTGAACATTTTTTTTTAATTTTCTAAACATCATGGTTAATTAAAACAAGCTTCAATAAAATCTTTTTTTTTTAAAATTATCTATTAAAATTTTAACTAAGTGAAATTTTTTTTAATTTTCAACTGGTCATCCCCCCCCCCCCTCGAGTTTGGAAACCTCTGATATGTACCATACTATATTATTGTTGTGCCTGCGGCATGTATTAGTTTTTAATTTATGCTTTCTATAGTAAGATAACAAATACGTAGGTGAGTCAAATACAGACCGAACTTTCATTTTAAATGCTTGGGAGCGGATGGGTAAAAGTGGGATAGGTGAGAAAGGAGAGAGAGGGGTGATGGGAGGGTGACCGGTCGCTTCCCCGGTCCGGCCTTGGTTCTGTCTGTGCAGCCATGTTTGAGGAAGAGGTCACACCTGCAGTTGCGCAACGCATCATCAATAAGTTTTTGACGAAAGAAGGCATTAAGCCCAGTGGAATTCTCACTAGACTTAATGCTCAGTTTGGGGATGCAACACTCACGCACGCAAGTCTTTCACTGGGCCAAGAAATTTGAAGAAGGGCGAGCAGCCGTAGAAAATGAGAGCCACGATAGGCGTCCATGGACAAGTGTGATTGACAGACGAGAACATTCGCATCATTCATGGTCTCATTGAAGGTAATCCATGCCTGACTGCTGTTATATAGCGCTAAAGCAGCCTACAGGAACAAAAGACGCTACCAGTCGGTCAGAGACGCCATTTTGTTGCATGACAATGCTGGGGCTCACACTGCCGCACTGACTCAAGAAAAGTTGAAACAATTGCACTAGGAAAAACTTGAACACCCTCCCTACATCCCAGACTTGTCCCTCTGGGACTTCCATCTCTTTGGGCCTTGGAAGGAAGCACTTGGCGGACATCATTTTGAAAGCAGTGGCAGTGTAGAGGAGTAATTGCACAATTGGTTCAAACTTTTTATCAAGAGGGGATCCAGAAGCACCCAACCGTATGGGGGAAATGTGTAAACGTGGAAGGTGGCTATATAAAAAAACTATAAAATATTTTTGAAATTTATTTTAAACAAGTAAATTATTCTCGAAATGTCCAGTTTATATTTGACTCGCCCTCGTATTTACCATATGTCTGTTTGCACATTTATAATATATTTTTTTAAATATATCGTCGTCACCATGCTAAAGTAACGAATATGCCTAGGTTTTTAGTTGCACATTCGTTACTTAAGCATGGTGACGACGATATTAGGGATTAGTTTTTGCACTAGTAATTTGATTGTTTGAGCAATTGATGAATTATTATTTTTCTTGAAAATATAGGATGTTCAGCACAGGAATGGAATTTATGCACCCAAATGATAGGGGAGAATACGAAGTGGCAGAAGGCATTTCTGCCACAGTTTTTCGAGCTATTCTTGATTACTATAAAGGCAAAATGATCAAGTGCCCTCCAACTGTTACAGTCCAAGAATTGCGAGAAGCTTGTGATTACCTTCTGGTACCATTTGATGCTAGTACTGTAAAATGTCAGAATCTGCGTAAGTTTCATTGATTACTGCATAGATTTTAATTGATTACAATTTTATTAATTTATTCATCAAATTTAAGATTTTTTTATTATTTTCTTTTATTGCCAATATTTTCTGTTTAGTTCCTATGCTTTTTCAGGAGGACTACTTCATGAACTTTCAAATGAAGGTGCTAAATGTCAGTTTGAAGTGTTTTTAGAGGAACTTATCCTTCCATTAATGGTTAACTCAGCCGAGAGAGGAGACAGAGAATGTCATGTTGTTGTACTTCTAGATGATGACTCAGTTGATTGGGATGAAGAATATCCTCCTCAGATGGGAGAAGAATATTCCCAAAGTAAGAAGGATCACGTTTCCCATAATGTATTTAAAAATAAATTTCATTATGATGCTACATTCATATTTTTGGTGTCATTAATTGTGAATATTTTGATATTTTTTTATTTAAATGTTTTCTAATTATTAAAATAGTGTGAATATCTATTTGACCATGGTCCATAAAACCAATGAAATGTGTAAAATGTAAGCAAATTAAAAAAAGTATTTATCAATACCATTTACTGAACATTCACATTGGAGTGATAAAACCTTATTTCTCAGGAGGATGGCCTGTGTCTTGGGCCCCGCCATCCTCAACTTCTTCCTCTCGCACCATTCTCCTATCAGGTTGGCGCACCGTTCGGCTTCTTCTTTCAACCGGATCCTGCTATTCGAGGCTACCACAACGGCTAAATCATCAACATAGGCCGTGGAGGGGAACTGCTCCTCTTCCAGCACTCCCTGCAACTCGTCAAAGACTAATTTCCATAGGGCTGGCCCAAGAACAGAACCCTGTGGACAAACCCTTTCCATGGGTCTTCCATTTCGAAAAGGTACCCCATATCTTGAGGGTTTGTTCCTGGAGGTAGCTCCTCAGGAGTTCATACAAGTTGCTAGGAGCATCGTATGTTTGCAACTGCTGGAGTACGCTCGGCCACCAAACACTATCGAAGGCAGAGGAAATGTCGAATAGGAGGAGCATGACATACTTCTCTGCCTTCTCTTCAACATCACGACGCACTCTCAGCAGAACGTCGGCAGTTCCCCTTCCTTTGGTAGATCCATACTGCCATGGATGAATCGCTCTTGAGAAGACTGGTTGCAGGCTCGTCTACAAGAGATTTTCCAATATGTTACTCAATACAGGGAGGAGACATATAGGCCTATAAGACTTGGCTAATTGCTTGTCCTTGTCCCCTCCCTTGTACAGGAGTTTGATGTCAGCAATTTTCCAGCGTTTGGGAAAGTATCCCCTATCCAAGCAATCGTTGAACATCGCTAACAGCCTTTCTTCTATATGAGGGATACTGTGGCTTGAACTTACCCAGGGCCACTCTGTATGGAATACCCCATGGATCTCTGGATGACTCCTGAACTATGAACTCGTCCCAAGACTTCCGCTTTTGTAAACGCATCTCATTTCGATTTGCCTGGCCTTGGACTTGTACTCACAACAAAGTTTAGTGCGCCTCTCATCACAACTACACCTTTGGTACGACCTCCAGGCCTTATAGAGCTCTCTCATCATGACAGTTAAGGCCGGTGTCCACCATGGGACAGGTCGAGCTCTCGCCTTTCGATACTGGAGGGACTCATCAGCGGCATCACGGATGATCTCAGTGATCCTGGACACCCTATAATCCAGATCATCTGTCTGGTCATTTACAGTAATTGACAACATCAGTATGTACTAACATATATTTTTAATTAGGGCCTTCATTACTCATGAAATATAAAAAAAAAGTGAGCCCCCCCTCAGAAAATTTATGGATCCGCCACTGGGTGGAGGTACCAGTTGTCCATTCTTGACTTTTGTCTCAGGGTTTTCATAGACTCTATGACTTTAGGCAGGCACTGCTCAGTGGTACAGTCTTCAGTGACTGTCTTCTGTGTCTCCAAAACAACACGCTCTACAATTCCGCTTGATCTGAAAAATACAGCAATCATTTTTGTTTTTTACAAATCAAGATTTTCTGACAGTTACAGGTGTATCCTCATCGTCAAATACCCAAACTTAGTTTTGAGCCTTGGTCGGCACATCATAATGGTGTAGCCAAATTTCGTCAGCAGTAACGATGCTGTTCACATATGTAAAATGTCCCTTATCAAATAGTTTCAGCATCTTTCGGCACCAAGTCACATGATGAGTCATTGCTCTTCCGTTAGACTATGGGGCACCCAAAGACAAAAAAGTTTTTTTACCTTTAAATGGTCTCTCAGAATTGAATAATTGCTGGTGCTTGAAGGCATAATGCTTCCTCTATTTGTCGATATGTCACTCGACGGTCCTCATCAAGCATTTTCCTCACAGCAGAAATGTTTTCCTTTGTTACAGACATTCGCGACCTTCCTTCTCTCTCAGCCTCCTCCAGAGTGAAATTGCCCCTTTCAAATTCTCTGTACCATCTAAATATAGTCGTACGATGTGGACAATCATTATTCAATGCAATCTTCATTTCTTCTAAGCATTGATCTATGCTTAAACCACGCACAAAATTATATCGCAAAACTGCCCTTACTTCACTACATGACCACGATACCATAATACGCACTTTAATCTGTCACTGTAAATGAACAACTGAGCCCAGAGATGTGATACTGGTGGCTAGTATGCAGGCATGGATAGGTCAGAACACGCAGTAACTTGAAGCCTCCTGGATCTTTCTGTTAAGTTACATTGCAAAACTTTTGTAGTACCCTTTGTAGTAATAATAGATGAGTATAGTGATTCAGCTCAAACATACCCAGAAGTATTTATTAACAGGAAAATAAAAATAGAACTGACTTTTTTTAGACGAGACAAAATCTTGTTAATAATCAATATGGCGCCAAACACTGTGCTCCTTTTTAGGTATTTACTGAATGCAATGAGATAAATCTAGGAAATGTTCATCCTATAATCCTATGTTATTTGGAAAATGGCTTTTCAAGATAAAAAAATTTATAGGAACTGCACATTAGAAATTTGAATTGCTGACTGAAATTGAATAAAAAATTACTTGTTCTACTGTTGAAATAGCTAACTAGTTAGTTTATTGCGAAATATTGAAAAAGGAAATTTTATTCGTTCATATCCCAGACTTTTTTGTTAAAAAAACAGTGTCATTTGAAATTTAGATTTAAATTTGACGGATGAAGAAATATTAGAAAGTATTAAATCCATAATAACTCCCATAAAAGTAGAATGAAAATTTCAACGACACAGTAAAAATTATTCCACTCTCCACCTATTTGCATGATAACTTATAGAGGACAAATAATCCCAGGCTCAGTTGCAATTTACAGGAGCTTTTGTTGGGTTAAACTATTTATTCCTCAGATCAGATAGTGCACTAATGCCCTCTGCTTCAAAACAATGTGTTACAATCAATCGATTTGATTATTTATCGATTAAAACAAAAGAAAAGAAATTCAGAGAGTTTGAAAAGATGTATATATTATTAAAAATATATGAAAACGAAATATTGGATACATGTATAAAATAGTTTTAAAAAAATATTGTAAATTAGTTACTTTTAAGTTATGAAAAATTTATGTAATTATAATTTTTTGGCGGAGGGGAAAATTGGTGTTGTGTGGGGGCCCGGAGCTTTGTTGTTTTTAAAAAAAAAAAGGAAGGGACCAGCTGGTCGAGGCGAGCGGTCGAGGAGTGTGAATTGAAGAGAGCGTACACCTCGTGGTGACCGATTCGTCGGAGCGATTTCAGTGGTTTTTTTTTTTGGGTGCAGTTTTCGCTCAATGGTGAAGACGTTTGAGCTAAATATCCGGAAGGAGATATAGCCAAAGAAACCACATCTAATCACGGTGGATAGTCGAGGAGCGAGGGACCTAGCCTAGGACGGCCTCATCAACCCCGCTGTTCATTCAAAAGACAGTAATTATTACTATATTTGTTCTTGATGATTTTGATAAACAAAATATACTAGTTATTAAGGCTCTAGTATTAAGATTCATTAAATTTACTTTAGGTTAGTTAAGAAAAGGAATATTTTTTTTTTTTTTGGATGTTTAAGCTTAATCCAGCTGGTTTGATTTTTGTTTGCTATTTAAATTACTTCTAATAAATTTATGTATTGTTGTTGTTACATTATCTCTTATTTCGTTTCTTGTTCCATATAACTAATTTTGTTTAGAGGTTGAGAGGTTACGATTGATTTAATTATGACTCACACTCACACACCTCTGGATTTCTTTTAGTGTATGACAAAATTTATAAGGTGGTTTATTAATAATTAGAAATTGGCCAGGTTAGCCGAAAGGTAAGGTAACAGATTCCCACCCAGGTGATCTGCGTTCGAATCTCCCTCTGGTTAGTATTCTTTTTTTTTTCTTTTTTAAAATACAGTATATTTATTTAAAGTTCAGTGTACAGTCAATATTTATTAAATTAACTATTATTATTATTAGCATGATTATTATTATTTCTATCTTTTTAAAGGGGTTTCACTATTTTCCTTTCAAATAGAAAAATTAATTGTATTATATTTTTTTTAGAAAAAAAATAGTGTGGCGTCCGAAATAGATTTGAACGAATAATTAAATTTGGAGATCATACGGATTGTCCCTAAAATTATTTCATTTTTTTTTTTCCTTGAACCCTGGCCGTCTCCTCTGAGCGTAGGCACTTTTATTTTGTTACCCAATAATTTTGGTAACAAATGGCAGTTCAATATAGAGGAAAACAAAGATGCCTCCAATGATAATGTGAACATTTAGTCAAGCTATATATAAACTCCAAACAAGACCCAGGATGTGTTCATTATAAAAAAAATCACCTTGAAAATAGTAAAAAATTCCAAATATTTAAAAACTGAATAAAGATAAAAACTTTTCTAAAAAAAATAAAAAAAATTATACCGACTTCGAAAACTAGGAACCACTAAAAATAAATCCACTAAAAAGTATTAAATAATTACCTTCTGATTTTTATGAATACACAGCAAAATTCAAAATGGTATAAAAAGCGGAAAAATGTAATTAAAAGAACAATTTTATTGTAATTTGTACGAAAACACACTAACTGTTAAACAAAGTCATTAAATTAAAATATTAAATACCATGTTCAATGCAACACAATCTTTTTGGAGGTGGTGCATGATTACGATTTTGGTGGCGCAATGATACTGATTTCATTAAAAACGATAGACGTTAAAATTAAAAGATGGGAAGAGAAGGTCCATTTTGAAGATTTTCATAAATTCTAGTGTTAAAAATTTTACATTTTAGCGCCGCCTCCAAAAGGCTTGTGTTGTTTTGAGCATAAAAAAATTGATAAAAATTGACTTAAGACATTCTGGTTCTTTAGTAACAGTTTATTCTACCACATGCCAGTTAATACAGGGGAAGCAATTACAGCACCTAATATTTTTTCTTAATTTTCCAATACATAAAATTAACCAATCAAATATAGATTTAAAAAAAAAGTTTGTTAGTTATCAATGTTTTTTAATAGCTTTTGTGGTTTTATGATTTTGATGTCCATCTGTCAATTAGACCTATATTTAAGATTTTTTACTGTTTCAGTGTTTTATAATGGTTTTAATCTCTTTAAATACAAAGTAATCTTTTAAATAACCTAAAAAATGTTCTAGAGTTCAATTTCTTGGCAAAATTTTCTGGGAACAGGAACTATAATAACTTTGCCTGAACCATAACAAAGTGTTTCATTTTTCATAAAACGGCAGCGATATTATGTTCTGCTGATTTTATATATCTTTATTTAAGTCTATTGTTGGAAAATTATTTAAGGTTATGTATAGGTTGGTTCCAACAAGCACTGAAAATACATCGCTAAGAGTTATCTGTGCTCATGTTCTTCCCCCCACCCCACACTCTTTTAATTCTGTATTTGATTGGTTGGTTTTCCCAATCAATTCATCGATCATTAAAAAAGTAATCAGCATTGTTTAAAATCAACCAATCAAATTTAGAAGTAAAAAAAATGGGTGAACGACATGTGCGCATTTTTTTAGTTATCAATGTCTTTTGATAGCTTGTAGGAGCATACCTTATGTTATATATGACACGTTTATCCAATAATTAAACGTTTTGAGCGATAATTAATTAATTATTTTCATGGTTTTCCCACTTCTAGTCATCAATAGAGGTACATATCCAGCGTGGTGAATCTCTAGCTGATTTTACGCTTGATTAATGTCTATTTTCGAATAATATTTTTTGTTTCCTTGCTCTGTGAGGTGATGATCTATATTAGGGATACAAATCAAAGATTTGCCTATTTATTGTGACTTTGATGGATTGAGCTATCCCTTTTTATTATGGGAACTACGGGTGCCGTGAAATCAGACCTATCCACCTTGGTTATGATATCCTCACTGACGAGGCGCCGTAATTCTAAAATAATTTTTGCTCACATATCAAGAGGGACTTGGTATAGCTCGTTTGAATATTGTTTGAGGATTTTCCCTTAAAACTATCCTTGCTTTCAAATCCTTTATTTTCCGAATCCCGGGTTCGAAAATGCATAACTATTTTTCACACAACTCAGCCAATCGTTGTCTCTCATCATTTCCAATGCAATCAATTTCGCATCAATTTCATTTAAATCTTCATTCGAGTCCCATGAGGCTATCTTGATGCCCCCCCTACAACTTACAAATCTACCTTCTTTGTCTGACTGTTTATCAATACCTCCAATTTACACAACCCTGACACTTCAATTGGAGTATCGGTGAACAATCTGAGATTCAGTTTGGTTTGAGATAAACTGAGTGTTTATAAGAAAAGAAAATCACTTCTCATTCCTTACAGATACAGATACAGCCGTATCTACTTGAAATACCTCTGTTACATTACCGATTCATGCCGTTACCGAGATTCGTTTTCTTAAAATATGCTGCATATGCCAAATGCATAAGAAATCTTTCTCTTTAATTTTGGCAATTGTTTCAGACTTAACTTCCTAAGATTCTTCTTGCTTTCTGTTTTTTTGTTTGTTTAATGTCACTTCATGCCACTACGGCTGATTGGACAATGCCACAGTGGGAGTCCTAAATTTTGCCTATCTTGGTATAATTAGGATAGGGATCGTGTAACTAACGTGTACCTGACATCGTACAGGCTCAGGACCTCATTTTACGTCTTATCTGAGGGGTGGCACAGCCAGTGACTTTTTACTCCCTTTAAAAAATCCTATGGCCACCATGGGACGCAAACCTGTGACCTTAAGTATGATAGGTTGCCACGCTAATCATTATACCACAGGTGACCCCTTTGCTTACTATTTGCTATTTGTTTAATGGTACCTTTACAAGCATGAGTGATCTGACTTTTTTTTTTTTTTATATTTAGGTACAAAACGACCTAAATCAGGCAAGTGTTTCTCTCTAAGGTAGTGATAACAAGGCTTAACCTTTGGTAAATGATTATCTATCTGGATATTGCGATTTTATTGCTGGTATCGCTGCTGATG
This sequence comes from Aelia acuminata, assembly GCA_911387785.2. Taxonomy (NCBI): domain Eukaryota; kingdom Metazoa; phylum Arthropoda; class Insecta; order Hemiptera; family Pentatomidae; genus Aelia; species Aelia acuminata. The sequence continues at coordinate 140,211,329 of OU426979.1, read as the reverse complement.
TGTAAGAATAATTATTCCTTGATTTTTCATCTATGTTGACTGATTTTTTTCATAGATCAATGCTATTTCTGCAGAAATTCAAATCTATCAAGTAATTTTATCATAAATTAATAGATAATTTACAAAATTTAGTTAGGCTCCTCAACACTAATGATAGGATCTTATGATAGGATCCCCACAACTTGTCGGATCTTCATAACTTGATTGACTTCTATCATGGAAAAAAAAATCTGGTGTATACACGGTTTGGGGTTCCCTGAGTCGAAATAACGAAGTCCTGCGAAATTGTGTGTGTGTGTGTGTGTGCGCGTGTGCGTGTGCGTGTGTGTGTGTGAGTGTGTGCGTGTGTGTGTGTGTGAGTGTGTGCGTGTGCGCGTGCGTGGGTGCGCGTGTGTGTGTGTGTGTGTGTGTGTGTGTGTGTGTGTGTGTGTGTGTGTGTGTGTGTGTGTGTGTGTGTGTGTGTGTGTGTGTGTGTGTGTGTGTGTGTGTGTGTGTGTGTGTGTGTGTGTGTGTGTGTGTGTGTGTGTGTGTGTGTGTGTGTGTGTGTGTGTGTGTGTGTGTGTGTGTACACAGACTAGCTCAAAAACTATAAACCGTGCGAACCTGAAGTTGGGTATTTAGTGTATGTATATTCCCGCGATGTGACAGCAAAAATTTCATTAAAATTGGTCAAAGGGAGGGGGTACTTTATTTAATAACTTTTTACGTTTTTTTTTCGATTTTATCAAAAACGGCTCTAACGATTTTCATTAAACTGAGTATTTGATGTATTAATATGCCCGAGATATGACTGTAAAAATTTCATCAAAATTGATCAACCGGAGGGGGGACTTTATTTAATAAATTTTATATCATATTCACGTGTTTTTTTTTATTTACTCAAAAACGGCATTAAATATTTTGATAAAACTGGGTATTTGATGTATGTATATGCCTGAGATATGACTGTAAATATTTCATCGAAATTGATCACCCGGAGGGGAGACTTTATTTAATAAATTTTATATCATTTTCACGTGTTTTTTTTATTTACTCAAAAACGGCTTTAATGATTTTGATCAAACTGGGTATTTGATGTATGTATATGCCAAAGACATGATAGCCAACATTTCGTTAAAATTGATCAAACGTAGGGATGACTTTACTTAATAAATTTTGTATCATTTTCACGTGTTTTTTTTTATTTACTCGAAAACGGCTTTAACGATTTTGATCATACTGGGTATTTTATGTATGTATGTGCCAAAGATGTGATACCCAACATTTCATCAAAATTGGTCAAACGGAGGGGGCACTTTATTTCATAACTTGTTTACCAATTTTTACCTTTTTCTCGATTATTTCAAAAACGGCTTTAACAATTTTCATCAAATTCGTTGGGTTTAATGAAAATTAGGTGTTATTTAATATCAGGTTAGCTTTATTATCCCGAGATCTAAAATGTAAAATTTAAAAAATGTCAGTGAAGATTTGTAATTCCTCCTTTATCAACAATAATTTAAAGTTGAGAAAATTTATTCCCAATCGAATAGAGGCTGTTACTTCCTATTCAGCAGAGTTGTAATTATCTTTAAATGTAAAATTTAAGAAATGTTAGCGAAGATTTTAATCCTTTCTTTAATTTAAAGTAGGCTATTATTGGGAATGATATTTCGTTGTTACTTTCACCAGAATACAATTTTTTACTTATCTTTAAATGATTGTTGATTAAGAAAGGATTACAAATCGCAGCATTTTTTAAATTTTACATTTAATGATTATTACACCTCTACTGAACAGGAATAATTGTTATTTGGGAAACCTCAAGTTTCAGATTTATCCGCCATAAATATGAGAGTACTACTGCAAAATAATCCATCGGCAGATATATTTTTTAAACAATTGCTCTATATTGGAAACGGTGAAATAGAGCTGCATCGAAATTCAAAATTTATCAAATCACCAGAAAATTTCTGAACTGTTGTAGAGACGAAAAATGAACTGTCTACGAAATATAAAGTGTCTTTCCTGATATTTTGAACAATTATTTGGACTATAATTGGCTGGGTAGTCGTGCTATTTTGGCAGCAAAAAATGTTGATTTCGATGAAATAAACTTCCAAAATCAATTGACAATGTTCTAGATGTAAACGAAGCCGTAAATTTCGCATCTGAATTTTTTAATTCCCTGGATATACACCCAAACAATCTCCAGTTGAAGATTGGCTCACCGATCATTCTTCTTCGTAACTTAAATCCACCTCAATTGTGCAACGGTACACGTATCCTTTTAATGATAAAAGGATCACAGGAAATGTTATTGAAGGAAAAATGTTGCCTGGAAGGTTTACAGGAGATATCGTCCTGTTGCCACATATTCCCCTGGAACCGACAGAATTTTTAATAAAATTTAAAAGGCTTCAATATCCTATTCGTTTGGCTTTTGCCATGACCATAAACAAATTCCAAGGGCAAACAATGTCCACTTGGACTTTGAAAATCCGTGTTTTTCCCTTGGGCAATGGCATAACTCACTTGGGAAATGGGTATCGCCTGCTCATGTGTGTGGAAACCATCAAATCTTTGGTTTGTGTTAAAAAAAACAAAAAAAAAAACAGGTTAACCAAAAACATTTGAACAAATTAGTACTTGAATAAATAAAAATTCTTAATTGTATTTTGTAAAAACCTCTTTAAGAAGAGATTTATTATCACTCAAATATATTGCTAAATTAAAAGCTTCACCCTCCTACCGAACACTTATTAGCCGAAGGGTTGGGAAATCGAGGTCTCAAAGAAATTGAGAAAAACGCCTATCAAAAGGACATATATGACGCGTTAACCAAAATTGGCATGACCCTGAGCAAAATTAAACCCGTTGTTAAACTAACAATACCAAGTTGAAGTAGTGTTAGGCCAATAATCAATAGATCAATGGCTGAGGTTACCAAAACTTACTTCAGTCATCCTTTTTAAAATTAGTGGAAAAATATAGCCATTTCGAGTTAGTTTATACCGATCCATCAAAAAAGGGCGATAGTGTTGGCAGCGCTGTGATCGTAAACACAATCAGCTCCTTTTTAATCAAACTACATTGAAATATGAGATGTAAAAAATAAAAACTTTAACTTTCCTATATTCTTTACCAAATAATTTTAAATGGTGTAATGCTCTATTCTCAATCACGTTGGAGTTTGATTAGCTGAAAGGTTTTCATCTTTATCAATGAATATGGGTATTACTGTATTTGTTTAAAAATATTAGGATATAACTACTGAGCCACAGCAACGCGTGGCCGGGTCTGCTAGTTATTATTAAAATGTTCTGAGGGGGCTTAAATGGGGAAGCCTTTTTGTTTTCCTATAAAGTATTTGTTTATATGGAGAAATTATCTGTCTCTCGTTGCACCTAAAAATAAGAAATGGCTAAATATGAGATATGATAAAAATCAAGTAAACATATAGAGGAGAAAAAAAAAAAATATTTAGTCAACTCATAAAACACGTTGAGCCCACGCATGCAGAGTACGCCTTTAAAGACAGACCATTGTTTATAATTAAAGCCGATCTGTTCATTTAATAGAAATTATTTGTTTCATGGTAAATGAAGTTTTCAACAACTACATAGGGAATTATAAAATCAGACGACTTGGAGTATTATGCTTGCAATGCCGAATTACCACAAGTAAAAACTTTTATTAACAATAACAAAATTAGTGTTTTTTATAGAGCAAATAAAAACAAAAATAAGAAATGAATGTGGAAAAATGTGTCTTTGAGAAGTGGCAATAAACAAAACACATCAATTTCTAATTTAAGTAAGTTGGTAAGTGAAAGTTGTGTGTTGCGCGCACGCACCAGATTTTTTTACTTATATTTACCTACTGTTGTTTGTATTTGCTCTCTAAAGTACCCTAAATCTTATTATTTTTAAATAAAATCTTTTACTTGTGATGATACTCCATCGCGTATGATTTTATAATTCTCTATTTAGTTGTTGAAAACTTCATTTAGGTACCATGGAAACAAATGATTTCCATTAAATATCTATGTTCCAAAACACAACTCTTTCGCATGAAACCGCATTTCCTTAAATAAAGCTCTCATTAAAGGCGTAGTGCGCATGCGGGTGTTCAACATTGTTGTTGTTTTTTAAGGCGTAAAACCCTTGTGGTCATCAACCTTTTTTTTATGAGTTATCATAACATGTATACATATAATATCCATTGAATATTTATGTTCCAAAATACCTTGACAATTCTTTCGCATGAACAAAACGCCTTTCCTTAAACAATGATGTCATTAAAGGTTGTACTGTGCATGCATGGGCTCAACAGGTTTTATGAGTTGTCGGAATATTTTTCTTTTTTTTCCTCTATATGTTTACTCGATTTTTTCATATTTTATTTTTAGCCATTTCTTATTTTTAGGCATAGCTAGAGACAGTTAATTTCTCAATATAAAAATAACAAAGGTACTTTATAGGAACACAAAAAGTCCCCTTCACCATGTATACCCCTTCAGAACATTTTAATGATGATAAAACTTAACCTGATATTAAATAGCACTTAAATTTATAGAAAAGATTACATATTAACAACCAATGTAAATTGTTTTAAACTTTTCTTCAAAATAGAATATTTCTTGAATGAAGCATGATAATCCAAAACAGTTTTTCTCTGATTCACTTTCAATACAATAATGGTGTTCTGGCGAAAATTTCAACCTGCTTTGTGGCCAACGGTCTTCCCACCATTCCTAATTAAAATCCAATACATTGTAAACATCCAGGAATGCCACCCGAAACAAGAGCCAATTCTATGTTAGCATCCTTGAATGCCATCCCTGAACACTGCAAATACTTAAGATGTAAGTCCAAATACATGCAATCATGAGATCAATGAACATGCTACAGCTCAATCTGCTTTAGGATTCTAGAGTCTAATTGCGGTGATTCGAATCCGCCCAGGGTTTGCGACTTTTGCTTCATGGTAAACCCATCTTTGCAATCTGAACCTTCCTACCATAGTTAAAATAGGTTGGTTAAGCCTATAGAGGAAAACTCTGTCTCTGCTTGCCACACAGGACCAAATAGGGCTACGAAGAAAAAAAAGTAGGGAAGATTGGAAAAACTTTGGGTTTTTAAAGAAATGAATGATGGACATTGATGACATTGTTAAGAGACATGGCCTTCAAGACAGGGCATCTGCATTGTGATGTCAAAATCATATGGATCATCAGTGTTGTGAGTTTGAAGAACATCTAGAGCGTCATCTCGGAGGGTCACCATTAAGGCTACATCCTTATCTCCAGGTGACTAGCCGCAGTGTTGAACTGTTTGAGGTAATTTGACCTGGAAGGCTTGTCATCAAAAATTGATAGTTCTATCCAGGCTGGGATCTCCGTGGCTAGGGTTTCAAGTCTTGGTCCATTTTATAACGGCTATGGGCAGAGCTGCTCGCTGACGACTGCTTGGGCCCCTTTTTCTATGGTCCTTTTTAATCCCTCAACCTTCTCTTCTAATGCGATTTCCCTCGCTTCTTGTTGGACCAACAACAGATTAGTCAACCTGTCATTTATCTCGGCCGATTCATCAACTTGTCATTCATTTAGGTAGACAAGTTAATCAATTTGTCATTTATTTCTTCAAACAGATTGGTCTCATATTGTTATTTATCTCAGCAGGCTGGCTGGCCAACTTGTCATTTAACCCTTTTACGTCACCAGACGTACCAACTTAAGTCAGTTTTTCATTTAGCTCAGCAGACTAATTGGAATTAAGGCTGGTTATGTTATCATTAAGCTCAGCCAACAAATTGTTTAAAGTAGGCTTTAAAGAACTATCCTCAAATTCTACTGTTTCAGGATCTACACCCTGACTCAAGTAATACTCACGCAACCTGGCCAACAAGATCGCCTTCTTACCAGTACTGTCCAAATTCAGCTCCTCTAATTCCCTCCTCAGTTCTGCCACTAAAAGTTCTTACCATTTGCCTGGCATATTTTTTATCTTTAAACCCCACAACTGACACCAGTTGTAACACTTATTTGGGTTTAAATAATTTTTATTCAAAGAAAATAACAATTTACAATGCCACACAAACATTATAAACTGAGGTAATCAAAAAGTATCAACTTGTAATGATATAGTTACAAAAAAATAATCATATGATTCGAGCTTCAGAACCATCATCAAAGCCTAACCAACTAAGGAATGATGCTATATTTAGTCTGAACTAGAACATTCCAGTTGATTCCTGACAAGCATAGAAGGTTCTCGACGAGTTATTTTAAAATAGGTTTAAATTTGTTATTAATTCATTGTTAATTACAATTAATAGTGCAGTTTAATCACTGATTTATGGAAAACAATTTAATTATTTTTTAATTTTAGCTGTCAACAGTACTGCTATGTATCGCTTTTTCAAGTACATAGAAAATCGAGATGTTGCAAAGCAGGTGATGAAGGATCGTGGACTGAAGAAGATAAGACTAGGAATTGAAGGCTATCCAACCCACAAAGAGAAAATAAAAAAGAGGCCTGGTGGTCGAGCTGAAGTTATTTACAATTATGTTCAACGTCCCTTTATTCACATGTCATGGGAAAAAGAAGAGGCAAAGAGCAGACATGTTGATTTTCAGGTTTGTTTTGTTAATTAAATTAATAGTACTTCTTTTTTCTTTCATCTCAATTCCGAGAAATGAGATAAGCTACTCTGTCATAATTTTGTTTGTTTTACTTTCCCTCTTCTTACCTTATGAGCATTTTGCTTGCTTGCTGTTTTTCAAATATATTTACAAATCAGAGTACTTAGATGCAAGTGGCTAAATTTTATTTTGCATATGTTCATATTTTTAGGATATAATAAAGTAAACAATAAAGTTAAAATTGAAGACATGAGTGTGTGAATGTGTTTTGTTACTAATTAAAAGTTTGTCGTGGTTTTGGGCATCCTGTTGCATCGAAAAATCATGCCTTTCAAAACTACATAAAAAGGTCTTTATTAGTGATTTTCTCAAAACTTTGAATTTGTAACACAACACAATCCATTCATATTTTCAGTTATAAAACTTAAAATCCAACATGGTTGCTAGGATTCCCAATTTCGATAGTGGGTATTGACTGAAAAATAGAAAATTACTCCTAAATTCAAATTAAAAAGTATTGTTACACTTATGTTGGTTAAACAATTTTTATTAAATGAAAATAATAATTTACACCACACATGTACTATGACAGCGGAGTTGGGCATATTTATATTTATAAATATGAATAAGAATTTATTTTTATCTTAATTTTAATGTGAATATGAATAGAAATTTATTTATATCACAATATTTGTGAATATGAATACAAATAAATTTATTCAAATATTGAAACTTTTAATTCGGCCGTATTTACAAATAAAGATGTGAAAACGGATAAAATTCACAAATTGAGATGTGAATTTCTACTAAATTCATTATTTCTGAATAAAATTATAAATTCTATTCGGTTTTCTCCATATTGGCATACATTGTTAGGTTAACCCCCCTGAATCAAATCAGCAAATAGTAAATTAGCTGATATCGATTAAAATCGATTACTAGGTTATTTGGGATGACGATTACAAAAATGATATCAATTTTGAGGTTGCCGCAGTCAGGTATCGATTTATTATAACTTACGCGATATATCTCGATGAATCTCAAAGCCAATAAATAATTTTCATAATCAGCACCTAGGATAACCCTATAGCCGACCCCAAGATCGATTATATCGCATAAGTTGTAATAAATCGATACCTGACGGCGGCATCTCAAGATCGATATCATTTTCATAATCAGCACCTAGGATGACCCTATAACCAACACCAAGATTGATTATATCGTGTAAGTTTTAATAAATGGATACCTGATGGCAGAATCTCCAAATTGATATCATTTTCATTATCAGCACCTAGGATAACCCAATAGCCAACCTCAAGATCGATTATATCGCATAAGTAGTATTAAATCGATACCTGACGGCGGGATCTCAAAATCGATATCCTTTTCATAATCAGCATCCCAAATAACCTATTCATCGATCCTAATCGATATTAGATAATTTATTATGTGCTGATGTGATTTCCGTAAAAAGTGTTAACCCAATAATATATACCAATATGGAGAAATCCGAAAAGAAATTTATAAATTTATTCCGAAACAATGAATTTATTAGAAATTTACATCTCAATTTGTGAAATTTTCCCGTATTCACATCTTATTTGTAAATACGGCCGAATTCACAGACTTAGGTATAAATATTCACATTTTTTGTGAATATTCACAGTTTCCCTGTGAATTTATTTTTATTTACAGAAAAATTTCTATATTTGAATAAATTAGTATTCACATATGTGAATTTATTCGTATTCACACTTGTAAATACGAATTTATTTGTATTCGTATTCACAAATATTGTGATATAAATAAATTTCTATTCATATTCACATTAAAATAAAAATAAATTTGTATTCGTATTTATAAATATAAATATGCCCAACTCTGAGTTTTTTTTTTTTTGTAAAGAAGAGAGAGAGAGCTAAAATTTTTAAAAGGGAGTGGGTTTTCGGATATAATCTATGTCTGTGATAAAAAGTTATCCTCTCTTTAGAAATCCCTCGATAATTCACAATCGGGAACAGATGATTATTTACGGTATGATATTTACGGTATTTTTGAGGGGGAACTCTCAAAAAAAAAAAAAACACTTTCATCAGTATTATGAATTTGTTACTTTACAAGATTTAAAGATTTTATTGTTTTTTCTCTTTTTGAATGGTTCAACAGCTGGAATGTAGCTTGAAAGTTTTATGGTGGTTATGGTCATATACCAGATCCCATGATATCTTCTGAATTTTTCAAGCCAAACTTCACTGGTATTAAAGTCAGTCGTATCCAGATAAATTTTTATAATGAAAAAAACATCGCTTTTTCCTTTATAATTGGACCACAAAGTAGTTTATGTCTTAAGCATTCCTGTAAAAACCACTTAACTGCAGTGTCATCAAGAGGATAGTTGTTTAATTTAATTGTTTTTCTCTTGTTTATATAGTACAGGGTGTGCAAAAAGAGTATTCGGGGTTTGAAAGTTGAATAAAATCTCAAGTATAGAATATCAAGTAGGATGTTTACGTTTTATTTAAACACAATGAACCGGAAATTTATTTAGAAAAAACAATATTGTCTAGGTGTCCACCATAACGCTGCTGGCACTCCTCGGATCTCAAACGCAGATTTCTAAAAACGCGTTGGCACATTGTTCCTGAGATTGCCGCCATTTCTGTTTTGATATTTTGCTTCAATTGCGTTAGATTCATCGGTTTCTTTTCGTGTACCCTACTATTCATGTATCCCCACAGAAAGAAGTCAAGAGGACTGAGATCGGGACCCCTGGGAGGCCAGCTAATGATGCCTCTACGAGAAATCACTTTGTTTTGGAATAATTCGTTTACCGTAGCAATTGATAAGTCTGAAGTTTGGCAAGTTTGGTTTCTTGCTGAAACCATGTTCTAGAGTTATATCCTTTAAACAGTTCTTGGGTCAACAAAACCTCTTATCATTTCACAGCAACGCTCATTATTTACAGTACTATTTACTGCGTTTGAGATCCGAGGAGTGCCAGCAGCGTTATGGTGGACACCTAGACAATATTGTTTTTTCTAAATAAATTTCCAGTTCATTGTGTTTAAATAAAACGTAAACATCCTACTTGATATTATATATTTGAGATTTTATTCAAATTTCAAACCCCGAATACTCTATTTGGACACCCTGTATATATATATATATATATCAAAGGAATGGAGAAATTAAATGTTGAATTATGACTGCAAGTAGTTGTTACTTTGAACTACAGAAGCACCTCAGGAGTTGCGATGTTTCTAGGACTGCTAATGTAGATCTTCAAAACTCATAAGGGTCATGCTCAACTATGGCTAAGAATGTTGGACCCTCCCAGGAGCCCAGTACGTGACTGTAGCAACCTGCAAGTGCCAAATTCTCTGCAGGATTTCTGGGGCTCTACATGGATATGGTGTGTGGAGGCAGTGTACCAATGTACCATCACTTTTTTGAAGGTTGGTCTACTGCGTTGGACTGGACATCTTATGACAATGGCCGAAGACATAATCCCATGAAAGATGCTAGACCAGCAGCTGCATAGACGAAAACGGGTTGGCAGATCCAGGCTACACTGGGCTGACTGTGTAGTAGACATTGCTCAGACCATTCTTGGTAGTCGCACCTTGAGAACAGCCCCACAAAATAGAAATGACTGCAGGAGGCTTTGTTCCCTTGAGGAATATAAGAAAAATAAGAAAAGAATCTGTAGATTACGAGAAAGAAAATCACTCAGGTAATATCATAAGAAGTAAACAATATCACAACTGAGAATTATACTAAATTTAATTTCATAAAATGGGAGTGGCTTAACAAAGTCATGAAGTTGAATCAAGACAAATAAATTTTTATTATTCTATATAAATTCTTCTTCTCATTTTTTTATACAAGATCTTCATTAAGCAATATCCGTCAGATGCTCAAGGTATGTAAGGCAAACCATCTTTGATACAAATAAAATGTTAAATAAGATTCTACTATGCACTTGTGTCATCATTTGGTTAGGATCAGTACTTGGAGCCTGGTGAGGATGGAACTTAAATATTACAACAATAATGTATGTTGAATCTTAATCTATAACTCTTTGAACAACTGGATGACATTAATACCAATATAGGTTAAAAGAGTACAATTATAACTCACATTTTTATTACAGAATATATCCGGGTTTTGAAGGATCAAAGAAAATGAAATACAGTTGGACCTCTTTTCTTCAGCCCCTTTGGGACCTGAGGATTGGCAGCCATTGAAAATGCCCTTACAAAGAAAGTATGATATGCGTCTGAGTACATAGATTTGCGCGATCACAATAAAAATTTATTGATATATCTATCATATATCGAGTTAATTAAAGACAATTTAGGAAAAAAAAACTTGTTGAAATTGTTCTTTGGCCTTTCGCCTACTGGCCTTGGTTCATCCAAAGTAAAATGTTCCTATATAAAAAATTCTATGACCCAGTAGGTACAAGCTATGCTCACAAATGACAATTTGCCGTTTTTAAACGCAGCATTTAGTAGCATTTAAATATGAATAATTATATAGAGAGAGAGAGAAACACTTTATTCATTATAAAAGTGATGCTGCCCAACTACATTGGGTTGCTAATACACAGCATACTGTACATCTCATCTTAGACTATTTTTATCACCTTATTTAATAATATATAAAAATCATAACACCCATGCTTATATATATTTTTTTACCTACATGGTTATATCTATATTTTTTTAATATAATTTTTTTTTTATTATTTTTTTTTTTTAATTATCTTTTTTTCTCTCTTTTACTCAAACCCTTGAGTGCTCTCTTGAATACGAAAATATACATATAAAAAATTAGAAATTTCGAATAAAATATATATATCATGCAACAATAGAATTAAGAATAAAATCAAATCAACTCACTGCCAGTATTAAATCTATATATATGTATTAAATCTACAATAAAAAAAAAAAAAATATTAAAATTCAACAAATCATTACATAACTACTTATAATAAAATAAATAAATACACATATAAATAAATAGATACACATGCAAATAAATAAATAAATAACTTACATACATACATGTCCCCTCACCAGTCTCGAATTCAGCCACCACTGTAAATGTGGTGATGTATTATACCCAGGGAGTCCAGCACTATACTCTCCGCCAAGTTTGCTACGTCCTTTATCTCCACTCCAAGATCCTCCATGAAGCTCCTGGTCGACCTAGGTATGGTTCCGCGGGCTCCGAACCAAAGGCCTCTCACGTGGAACTCTCTCTCGCCGAAGCTCTCGCGGAACCTCTCTTTGAGAAAAGGGATACATTTTTCATATATTTTTTTTTTTTCCTCATCAACTTTACTTGCCTGATCGAGGTCATTGGACTCGTACCTCACGGTGGGATCCAGAATGACAGCCGACTTTCCGGTCTTCGGGAATGCCACTATATCGGCATATCTCGTGGATCCATCCGTATCCACACAATACACTTCCTCAAAGCAGGCGAAATCCCTTTCCTTCAGGAGCCTCATCAATGCATGTTTGACTCTGTGGTGACGGCGAGTTATCAGGAGCGAGTTGTTGGGGCATTTCCCCAGCACGTGTGCTGGTGTTTCAGGCTCTCTGTTACATTTGCGACAGAGGGACCCAACTTCTCTCACCTGTCCGCTGACACCTGGGACTCCGCGCAGGGGTGCATAATTGATGTTCAGTTTCAGGGCATTGGACCATTCAGACCCCGAAAGTATCTGCTTCTCGTACATGTACCTGTTAGCTTTCGGGGTGTCTTTAAAGTGTCGTACTCGTAAATTAATGGAAAAATAAACCAGAAGCTCCGTTAAAAGGTATATCCTTCTCCCATCATGATAACTCTTTGACAGTTATGGGACAGCCTATTTCATCAGTGTATGTGCTAATTTTCTTCAAACATTATTTGTAATTTTGGCTACTTACTGTTTCATTACATTAAATAAATTATGTCAGATGGATTGTTCATAAAATATTGTAAACGTATTGTTCATAAAATTCGTTTTTTCATTTATATAATGTCCAATAGTACCTTTGTTCTCAATTTTCAAGCTGGGTCCTGATCAGGTCTAGTCCAAATTTATCCAAATAAATGGAGTACGTCTATGTTTTTAAATCATTAGCTTACAAATGGGAGTGAGATTTATTTACCTTGATTACAACACATGTTAGATGGAGGAGGGTGAAATATTTGTTTGTAATAATAATGATTTGGGAGTGATCAGAAAAGTACAAACTATGAACAGTCCACCCGGCCATGCGTTGCTGTGGCTCAGTAGCTATAACGTGTTTAATTAATTACATCCAGTTAAGTCAGAATTCACTGATAAAGATAAAAATGTTTCAGCTAATCTAAAAACCAACGGGATTTAAAATTAAACTTGGTAAAGAATTTAGAAGGGTTAAAGTTTTTATTTTTTACATCTCATATTTGACTATAGCAGGGGAGAGTGGGGTTGGTTGGCATAGGCTTATAGTTTCCATCACACCTGTTGTGAAGGCCCCTCAATCGTACCATGTGACCCGCTCGACCTCGGGAGTCTTGTCCTGAGGTTTCAGTCAGAGCTAACAGTATAGAGAAGAGTGTGCTTCATTGATTGATTTTACAAGTAAAATTTTTATATGTTTAGTGAATTTGGTTTAAATGCATGGCAAAAATTTGACTCCGATTCTGTTCACATAGCCCCAAACTCCTTTGAAAAACCTAACCTTTCAACTAACCAGTATCTTGTTTGATCGTTCTCCCCTGTCCTGGCGGCCATCTTTCATATGATCTCTCCTGTGGGGTTAGTTGGCTCTCTTCAACTAGGGTTTGTTGGCGCAGTAGCAATTCACAAAAGCAAGGTAAACATAAACAAAGGTGACTCTACCAATTGTCTTTAGTTCCACCAAGTAAAGGATGAGAGCAATTTTTCTTATGCAGAAAGTGACGGCAGTCTAAACTTCTATCTTCTTCTATTGTCATTCTACTTTCCCTTAAAAGCTGTTAAAAACCGATTAAAAATTATTATACCATTATAGTGCAGCTTTTAATAACAATAATATGTGTTAGGCGGTAATTGAATGAGATGGCTAAACAACTCCACATTTTAGGTCAACCTGCCCCACATAGGGGGTTAATTGCCATACTCTGGATTGACGAATTCTTCAATTTTTTATGATCTTAGCATTAAATATGATGTGGTCAAAAAAATACTTGAAGTACTCTAATACTTTAGAGTTTACAGTGGTATCAGCCTTATTGGAATTATATTAACAGGAACGACTCAACAATCAAAAAAGTGAAAACTGTTGCCAACCAACCCCGCTCTCCCCTAAGTATTAATGATCCATTTGAAGGGCCACGGGGAAAAACGATCATAGTCACTCCCATCAAAATTTTCAGGATTGCGTTTTTTAACTTTAGAGTCGATTATATAACTTGAAAAGGGTATAAGAATGAATTTATAATTTTTTTCATATTTTAACACATTATTTATTTACATTGAAAGAAATCAAAAAACATTTTTACAAAATGAGCATGAGAAATAAATTACAAAACATAAATACATATGGACCTTGATCGTTCTTGTCAGTTACACAGCATCAATTGGTGGGTCGTCTACGTATTCGGTGTCATCGTCATCTCCTTCGTTTAAACCATGGGAAGGAACCAATGAATTATAAAATTCTTGAGAATCTGCGTTAGTCAAAAACTGTTTTAAATGTAGAAGGTCCTTCAATTTTGCAGGTTTAATAGGCAATTTTCCATTGTAAAGTTCTCTTAATACGATTGGGTCATTTTGCTTCTTTGACTTCCTTGGCTTCTTGTTTCTTGTGCATTGATTCCCAACAATAACTTCTTTGAAAAAGCTTCCAAAGTAGTTTGGCTTATGAAGTATGAATCTTGGCTCCTTTTGGTCAACTTTAAAAATTCGAATAGGTCGTGTAGGTATAGGGCACTTTTTAACATAAAGTCCAGATAAAAAGTCTGTCCATGATTCAAATTTGATTTCTGTGGCACAATCGATGACAGTAAAAGGTGATGGTTTAATTCTGCTACTTCTGATGACGTTCCTCCAGTCATCGGGTGTCTCAGTGTAAGTTTTTGTATTGATAAGACTCATATCCTTGTCTCCCTCCATATATGAGTGGCCTCTTATGGGGAATACAACTTTTACGGTTTCAAATCGTTTCAGTGTATGGACTGTGTAGTGCAAAAAATGCATAACCGTGAAATTCTTGTTCTGCCCTGCGCACGAATCGCAGAAAATAATTATGTGTTTTACTGTTGGGCTAAGAATACTATCAAAGAAATGTTTGAGCATTGAGCAAACGTCATCTGCTCCCTTTCAAACGACACTTTCGTCGTACGCGTAAAATACTGAGGTAGAGTCAGACAATATATGGAAATTCAAAGAAATGAAATTCAATTGACGACGATAATACACGTCAGATGTGGTTATGTTAGGAGTAGGCAGGTTTTTTTGATAACCAATTGTAATTGCCTCAATTTCTTCATTTTTCTGGCTTCTTTTCGACAGTTTTTTTTTATTGAGTAAAATTTTGCGCTTCTCGCCAAGTGTTCTTCTTTTTCCTTCTTCTTCTTAAGTAGTTCCTGTGCTATTGATTCATTGGTTTCTTCATCAGTAGTGTTACTCACTTTTTCTTCTAAAACGAAAATTTCCGATTTCAATAAATCGCAACAACTGCATGTGTCTTTTCGAGGGTATCCGAATGAAATGTTAAAGTTTCGATCAAATATTTCGCGGAAAGTGGTGAAACCAACAGTGTGCTCCTTGTTACTCTCATTGTACATTCGATGTAACTTGGCTTTATCTAGTTCTTCAGGTAAATACACCCTCGATGTATCCTTTAAAGAATAATAAGATTTCCTGCCCCTAAGAGATTTAATGAAGTTAAAAACTTTTGATTTAGTTTCCTCAGACAGTTTATTTGCCTTGTTTTTATGTTTACCTCGGCCATCTATTTGAGATTCGCCGAATTCAATCAACTGTTTTTTCAAAGTTTGCACACGGCGATTCGTTATGCCATGTAAGGCTAAGAAGGCTTTGTGACAAACAGTTACATCCTGCAATGTATCGTTATCGTCAACACGCACACGGACACGATAGCAATAAGAAGACTCGTGGTTACTTGCCTCTTCGTCATCCTTTAGGTTGCGCCGCCGCTGAACTGGAACCACGGTGATCAATCCACTTAAATACTGATTCTGTTTGTTGTAATCCCCCAGTTTGTTAAAGTTTGATATGATACGTTGTTGTTCTTCAGGCAAAATAACTTGAAAACACTTGTACCGAAAGCAATTACAATTTTCACCTGTCTCGTTAGTTGAAGCTCGAAGTTTTTTCATTACTTCATTCATTCTACCAGTTTTCTTTCTTTTTTTTACATCGCTTTGAAAACTAGCCCCTTCAAAACTTTCTGTTTCACTAAAATCACTGAGCATTATTAAAATCAAAGCACAAACTAACTAGATCAGGTTATGAGGAAGATGTTATGTCAACAGAACATCAACAAGACAGAAAGCAAACTAAGCATTAAACTAACTAAGAAAACAAACCAAGTAAACAAAGAATCAGGCATGGGTTGAGTGGGGCCAATTGGACATTGATCACCTTTGCCCGTCGGCGCTTGGACTATGATCGATTTTGCCCGTCAGCCCAAATTATTTTCCTGTTATATCTCAGTGACTATGATGTTTTTTGACTGTATGATATCACAGCTGCATATTGTATGTAATAATCTACTGATTCCTATGGCAAACTCAATTCGGCAGAAAAATGGACTTTGATCGTTTTTCCCCGTGGCCCTTCATTTATTTAGCACTTACTGGATTATTTCTGCAGAGGCGAGATTTAAAATAAATAAGACACATGTAAAAGGAACTAACTAAGAATATAATTGGAATAGGGTTTAGTACAATTACAATAGACAGTTAGCAAAAATGTACCAAATTAATCTTTTGCCGTAATGCATATTAATTAAATTCAGAATATAACACATGATGATAAAGATATTGTATAAGTACGTTCTACCTGAAACAGGTTATGATAGTATAATAAGCACTTAATTTGCAATAAAAGAAATATTAAGGCCAATAATCAAGATAAAAACTATCCTATCATTTAAGTTGGACAAAACTACACAGAATGAGCCAAATTGTATAAAGATCTGTCCAGTGAGTTCTGAGTTTACCTCCGACAAACATCGGGACACAAGATTTTTATGTATATAATGATTTAATGACGTTATTTCAAATGGGATGTTTTTTTAATTCAGGGCAGTCTTGAAATCTGTGCACCTTGTATTTGTCATTTTTCTTTCCTAACAAAAGAAACTTTACAATATTTTTTTATCTAACTATTGTGTGAAATATTTGAAAACCATGAACAGAGGGAAGGGTAAAACAAAGTACATTTAAAAATTCTTTAATGTAAATTAAAGTAAATGAACACTCTTTTAAACAAAAATAAAATGCCTCAAATCTTTATTTTATAAAGAAATCAGAGTATTTAGTCCTTAAATGCTACATTAGTTTTGATTATTTCATTAAATATTAATCATATTTAGCAACAGATTTTTGAAAGAATACTTACGTACTAGACCTGCATATTAGGGTACATATTAGACCCGCATTTAACATGAAAATCCTGTTATAACTTTCGATCTATTAAATATATCATCACGGGAATGGTCCATTTAGATTCTGGAGCATAGATACTATCAAAATTATATAAACTATCACTTGAATTATTTACAGCAAAGTTAAGTTTTTGACAGATCTCCCTCCTATTTCAACCTCTCTGTAGAGTGGTTGTTCCTCATAATTTGAGCTGAAGATCTCAAATCTTACTACTAATAAGAAGTCAAAAACCAAACTTTTATGAAGGTACAAATTCTGAATCATATTTCGTTTATTTTTCTTACAAAAGAGAGGTAATAAGAGGTAAAAAAATCTTGTTGAAAATGTATTATAATTATTTGCTGTTCATAAACAACAGCAATTGTACTACTTAGGAATTTTCACTTCTTTGCATTGAATTTATTGTATATTATTTAATGATCAAATGTAATGTTTTGATCAATTAGCCTTCTTTAATATGAAACTTTTTTCTCTAGGAAGCCAGTTGTAAAATAATGACTTTACTTTGAAACACAAAGGAAAAACTAATCATTCTTCTTCTTCGTTCCTCCCTTATATTTTTATGGTAGACAACAAAATCAGGAATTCAGTGGTTCTCTTGAGATTCTCCAAGCATCCCCACAGCTTCCTCTTTAGCGACATTGGTTCTGGCCAAATTTTCATGCGGGTATTATCGAAGTCTCTGCAGGACTGAAGGATGTGGTCAGTTGTCTTGCATTGCTTGGAGAACAGAGCAAGTGTCTGCGAATATGACCACATTATGGAGGTCATAGGAAGAAGAAGAGATGATCTTGCAAGCCTCAGTTAGTGCTTCTTGCTAAGGTCAGTAATTGCTGGAATAAATCCCTGTGGCAAGAGGCCTTTTCACAGTTCTACCATATGGAAATTCTACAATCACTCCACCACCACTACCTTTCCCTCTTTCTACTACTGAACCGTCAGTGAAGGCTCTTGTCCATTTTGGGTACTCCTCGTTGATAAATACCAGACTTCAGTTTAGCAGTTCAATAGGTAAAAGTTGGTTCCGGCTATTTATCCCCGGTATCGTGTCAACTATTCTTATCTTTGTACCGCCCAAGGTGGAGGAAGAGTTGCACTGTCAAATGTCGCCAGTTGTATTTCTCGTATATTGAGCTCTTCTTGTAGGGATTTTATGTGGTGCAACGGTCTCTTCCTCTTGATTCGGGCTGAGTATCCGAATGGAAGCCTTTCTCTTAGTGGGTGTCCTGGAATGTATTTGGCTTTCCATGCTGTAGCGTTTTTTTTTCTAAAAAAACTGGACCGAATTAGGTACAATAATTAGCGGAACAAGAAAGAACAAGAATAGAAATCCACTTACCAAATATCGTCCAAAAGGAAACGGACCTTGTCTGGTTCGTTTTCTATCTTCTTGACTGCTAAGTGAAAATCTTTAAATTCTGTACTTTCTTGAACCGCCTTTCTGACCATTAATTGTGGTAATGAAAATTTTGACAGTTCAAACCACTAGAGAAAACCAAGTAAGAAGAAAAATGTAAACATGGACATACGTGTCTGATTGGAGACACTTGCAATTAACATAGGTATTAACCACTCGGAAGCTGGCAGGGCAATTCCATGTCAAATCAACTCAAAAATTTGAACCCTCACCATCTCAGATTTTCTTGACATTTGGTACATGTGTACTACTTGCATCTACTAGAGAAATTGTGAAATATTACTGAGATATGTCTACCCGTTTTTGAATTATTGGTGTCTGAAGCCTTCAAAAATAGGTCCAGAAACAGAAAAAAACATTATTAAAAATAGCTGTAGATGTTTTCCAAATTTGACTAGGACTATGAGATTGGTTTCGTTTAACAGCGCATTCCATGCCATTTCATATGATATACAACAATCTATAGGTTGGTACTAAAGAAATTTTCTTAATACTAAATGTAAAATTTCAATTTCAATTTTCTCAAAAGGGGCATTGTTAAAAAAATTTATATTTTTTTAAAATATAGGCTTTATTTTATCTAATCATACAACTAAATATAAAAGTGGGATGAAAATTGTTTCATTACTAAACAAATTGAAAACAAGTGAGAAAATTCCAGAAATCTAGCATTTTATGATTAAAAATAGCTGCAGATGTTTTCCAAATTTGACTGGGACTATGAGATTGGTGTCGTTTAACAGTGCATTCCATGCCATTTCATATGATATACAACAATGTATAGGTTGGTAATCAAGAAATTTTCTTAAAAATAATTTTATCACTTGAAAACAAGTGATAAAATTCAATAAATCTTGCATTTTATGATTAAGAATAGCTTTAGATGTTTAAAATTTTAAACTTGGTTTTAAGAAAATTTCTTTAGTACCAATCTATACTTTGTTTTATATCATATGAAATGGCATGGAATGCGCTGTTAATATCAATTTTCTCGAAAAGGGCATCTATTAAAATTTTTATATTTTTTTAAAAAATATTTACTATTATATTTATTCATACAACTAAATATAAAAGTGGGATGAAAATTTCTTCATTACTAAAAAAATTGAAAACAAGTGAGAAAATTCCATAAATCTAGCATTTTGAAGAAGGAGAAAGAAATTAACTTTATTCTGGGACATCTAGTCCCCAAAGAATAACGAAACATGATCAGTTACAGAGCCATTTGTCTGGCCGGTTGAATAGAAAAATGGATAAAAGATTTAAGAATAAATTCAAAATATGAATAAAGTTCAGAAGCAAAATAAAAGAGAGTATTAGAAGAACTTTGGATGTTGAAAACGAACATTATCCACCTTCTAAACTTAGAGCATGGAAAATTATAATAAAAATCAAATAAAAATATATATACTCAGTGTTAGTTTCACTACTTTGCATGATTATGGAAGATTGATGATTAAGGATGTGGGAGAAACAAGTGAGAAAATACCAGAAATCGAGCATTTTATGATTAAAAATAGCTGTAGATGTTTTCCAAATTTGACTAGAACTACCAGATTGATGTCGATTAATAGTGCATTCCATGCCGTTTCATATGATATACCAAAATGTATAGGTTTAGGTAGTATGAACTATTTTTTTTTTTTTTTTTAATTTAAAAAGTGCCCTTTTTGAGAAAAATGAAATTAAAATATTAAAATTGGTTTTAAGAAAATTTCTTTAGTACCAATTGTTTTAGTATTGTAACAACAAAAATTAAAAAACAGTATTGATTAATACAAACTTTTTTATTAACCTCTCACACGAGATGAAGTACATACCAATTCATAACATTAACTAACATATGACTTTTTTTATCAGAAATAGTTTTAAGAAAATTTCTTGATTACCAACCTATACATTGTTGTATATCATATGAAACGACATGGAATGCGCTGTCAAACGAAACCAATCTCATAGTCCTAGTCAAATTTGGAAAACATCTACAGCTATTTATAATAATGTTTTTTTTGTTTCTGAACCTATTTTTGAAGGCTTTAGACACCAATAATTCTGATGTAAGATTAGATATAATACTGCCTAGATTTTTAAGAAATATAGATTTCATATTTATAAATTATAAAAAATAAAAATTTTACATTTTTTTTTAAGAAAATTTCTTGATTACCAACCTATACATTGTTGTATATCATATGAAATGGCATGGAATGCACTGTTAAACGACACCAATCTCATAGTCCCAGTCAAATTTGGAAAACATCTGCAGCTATTTTTAATCATAAAATGCTAGATTTCTGGAATTTTCTCACTTGTTTTCAATTTGTTTAGTAATAAAGAAATTTTCATCCCACTTTTATAATTAGTTTTATGAATAGATATAATACTGCCTATATTTTAAAGAAATCTGGTGCGTGCGCGCAACACACATCTTTCACTTATTAACTTACTTAGTTTAGAAATTGATGTGTTTTGTTAATTGCCACTTCTCAAAGTCTAAAAGTTTTTACTTGTGATAATTCGGCAATGCAAGCATAATACTCCGAGTCCTCAGATTTTATAATACTCTATGTAGTTGTTGAAAATTTCATTTAGTTACCATGAAACAAATAATTTCCATTAAATGAACAGAACGGATTTAATTATGAACAATGGTCTGTCATTAAAGGCGTACTCTGCATGGGTGGGCTCAACGTTTTTTATGACGGAATAATTTTCTTTTTTTCTCCTGTATATTTTTACTTGATTCTTTTCATATTTCATATTTAGCCATTTCTTATTTTTAGGTGTAACGAGAGAGAGTTAATTTCTCCAAATAAACAAAAATAAAGGAACTTTACAGGAAACAAAAAAGGTCCCTTCCCCATTTAAGCCCCCTCAGAACATTTTAATAATGATAAAGCTTACCTGATATTAAAGAACACCTAATTTTCATTAAACATGACGAATTTGATCAAAATCATTAAAGCCGTTTTTGAGATAATCGAAAAAAAAGGTAAAAATTGGGAAAAAAAAGTTATGAAATAAAGTGCCTCCTCCGTTTGACCAATTTTGATGAAATGTTGGCTGTCACATCTTTGGCATATAAATACTTCAAATACCCAGTTTGATCAAAATCGTTAAAGCCGTTTTTGAGTAAAGAAAAAAAAACACGTGAAAATGATACAAAATTTATTAAGTGAAGTGCCCCTTCAGGTTGATCAATTTTGATGAAATTTTTGCAGTCATATCTCGGTCATATAAATACATCAAATATTCAGTTTAATCAAAATCGTTGAAGCCGTTTTTGAGTAAATCGAAAAAAATGTAAAACGTTATTAAATAAAGTACCCCCTCCATTTGACCAATTTTGATGAAATTTTTGCTGTCACATCGCGGGCATATACATACACTGAATACCCAATTTCAGATTCGCATGGTTTATATTTTTTGAGCTAGTCTGTTCTCACACACAGACCATTTTGCGGTACTTGGTTATTTGGACTCAGAAGGCCCCAAAACGTGTATTTCCGTTGAAAGCCGGAAGTCGAAATTTTTCACGTAATAGGTACTTTCCCTTACTATATATTTCATATATAGGTAAGTGAAAATAAAAATGATTTTTTTAAAAAGACCCTTTTTGAGAAAATTGAAATTAAAATTTAAATGTAAAATTTTAAGAAAATTTCTTTAGTACCAACCTATACATTGTTGTATATCATATGAAACGGCATGGAACGCGCTGTTAAACAACACCAATCTCATAGTCCTAGTCAAATTTGGAAAACATCTACAGCTATTTTTAATAATGTTTTTTTCTGTTTCTGGACCTATTTTTAAAGGCTTTAGAGACCAATTATTCAAAAACAGGTAGACATATCTCAGTTATATTTGACAATTTTTCTGGTAGATACAAGCAGTACATATGTACCAAAATTCAAGAAAATCTGAGATGGTGAGGCTCAAGCCTATGTTGAATTGACATGGAATGACCCAGCAGCAAAACAGGCTTATTAAAAATGGCGAGGCTTTTTTAGAGAGAAGTTATGTAACGATGGTCATGTGATTTAATAATTTTTGGCAAAACTAGGAATTGTAAAGTGCATCGCTGTGCGACCTAGTGGAAGCACTAATAAAATGAGAGTTAAAGCTGATAATCATAAATGGTGCCAATAGGTCTAAATAATAAAATTTAACATAATAACAGAGAAGATAAATTAAAGAAACAAACAGAGCAGCAAGTCTTTACATTTTTAATTGTTTTAACAGATGCCCAATTTAAGAACTTAAGGTCTCTTCTATCTGTGAGGGTGGGTAGTTTTGTCAGGGTTTCAAGTTTTTCCTGAGGTGTTGACCTCATAGACCCTGTAATTATTCTTAGTCCATGGTTTTGGACTGATGAAACTTTTTGGAAGTTGTAGTTGCGGATGTGCCCCAGCTGGTTATGCCACATTCCAGTACTAGTTTGACGTAGCTGACATAGAGGTTTGCAGAGTTTTGTGATCTTCCTCCTGAGGCATAATATCTTAAGGCCCTTTGTTGTGCATGATTCTATCTGTGGTCTCCACGTCAGCTTTTCGTCCAGATTTATTCCAAGATATGTTGGGGTTTTATTGGGTTGACTGATCGATGCCGATGAGCCGAAGTATCTGATCTTCATTTTTTGAGAGTGTGAAGATTGTGTGTTTCGTTTTTTGTGCGTTCATTTTCTTTGCCCAATCTGCCGTAACTGCCCAGTTGCTGATGGTATCAAGGGCTTGTTGGAGCCTATATTTTGCTATTGTTAAAGAGTGCAAGGTCATCCGTGCATGTAGAGGCATAGACTCCTTTTGGCATATTCAAATTCATCAATGATAAAGATGTTAAAGAGTGTTGGTGAGAAGACAATTCCTTTTGTTTTGGCCAGTTTCCAGAGGTTTTGTACACTTTTAGCCATGTTAATGTTTTCAGTTTTCTCCTCCTAGGCTTTTTTCTTAAATGAGTTCAGTTCCATCCTTCAGTAAGTTTTTACTTTCACTTACCTATATATGAAATATATAGTAAGGAAAGTATTGCGATCGTGAAAAATTTCGGCTTCCGGTTTTCAACGGAAACACACGTTTTGGGTCCCCTGAGTCCAATTAACCAAGTCCCGCGAAATGGTGTGTGTGTGTGTGTGTGTGTGTGTGCGTGCGTGCGTGCGTGCGTGCGTGCGTGCGTGCGTGCGTGTGTTTGAGCTAGTATGTGAACAGACTAGCTCAAAAACTATAAACCGCACAGACCTGAAATTGGGTATTTAGTCTATGTATATGCCCGGGATGTGACAGCAAAAATTTCATCAAAATTGGTCGAACGGAGGGGGTACTTTATTTAGAGAATTTTGTCTAATTTTTACGTTTTTTTCGATTTTCTCAAAAAAAAACTCTAACGATTTTGATTTAACTCGGTATTTGGTGTATCTATATGCCCGCGATGGGACAGTAAAAATTTCATCAAAATGATTAATTGGAGGGGGCACTTTACTTAATAAATGTTGTCCCATTTTCACGTGGTTTTTTTTATTTACTCAAAAACGGATTTAACGATTTTAATCAAACTTGGTATTTGATGTATTTATATGACCGTGATGCGACAGCCGAAATTTCATCAAAATTGGTTAAACGGAGGGGGCGCTTTACTTAATAACTGTTGTCTCATTATCCCGTATTTTTTTTGTTTACTCAAAAACCGCTATAACGATTTTGACCAAACTCGGTATTTTGTGTATGTATATGCCCGCGATGTGACAGCCAAAATTTCATCAAAATTGATTAATTGAAGGGGGCACTTACTTAATAAATGTTGTCCCATTTTCACGTGTTTTTTTTTTTTATTTACTCAAAAACGGCTTTCACGATTTTGATCAAACTGGGTATTTGATGTATGAATATGCCCGCGATGCGACAGCCCAAAGTTCATCAAAATTGGTCAAACGGAGGGGGCACTTTACTTGATAAATTTTTTCCCATTTTCACGTGTTTTTTTTTACTCAAAAACGGCTTTAACGATTCTATATATATATATATATATATATATATATATATATATATATATATATATATACGTGGTTTGTCCGGAAAGTAATGAGAATGAAAAAAAAAAAAATACTTTTATTCAAAAAATTTACAATTTAATGTTATCACCTTCAAATTAGCAGCCTTGAGAAATAATACACCGGTTCCAACGATTTTTCCACTCGTCATAGCAGTGCTGGAAATCATCTTCCGTAAGGCTGACTAGTACCCTCGTCACGGCCTGTTGGATGTTTGCAACACTACCAAAATGAGTCCCCTTTAGGTGTGATTTTAGCTTGAGGAATAGAAAAAAGTCACAGGGAGCTAGGTCGGGGCTGTAGGGTGGTTGTGGAAGCGTTGCAATATTTTTTCTGCCAAAAATTCACGAACTGCCAAAGCCGTGTGACAGGGGGCGTTGTCGTGGTGGAGGATCCATGATCTGGCGATCTCCGGGCGAACCCTCAAAACACGTCGATCTTTGTCAAGAACAGCTTTGACCCGGACGACATTGTCATCTGTCCTTGATGTTGAAGGACGTCCAGGTCGTTGCTCATCTTCAACAATGTCTCTTCCGTCCTTAAACGCCTTGTACCATCGGTAAATTTGTGCCTGTGAAAGAGCATTTTCTTTATAAGCAGTCCTAAGCATTTCAACCGTTTCTGAACCAGATTTATCGAGTTTGACGCAAAATTTTATTGCATAACGTTGCTCCAGAGAACTCTGCATTTTGTCTCGTGACGAGGTGTCAAAACAAGACTGCACGTTTATTGACATGCACTTTCCATAGAAGCTGGGATGAGACTGGCAAGGGTCAGAATCACTACCTGGCATCTCCCTCCCCCCACTCCTCCAACACCACGCCTCCTTGAGATCAGTAAGGACTGGAAAAAAATTCATTCTCATTACTTTCCGGACAAACCACGTATATATATATATATATATATGACAGCCAAAATTTTATTAACCGTATTATGAAAATAAAAACTTTTATTTATTAATAAAAAGATTAATGTTACTTAAGAGAGTAAATACGTGATGCTAAAATTTTTAAAGCATCGCAGGTGTGTAAAAAATCGAATAAACATGTAAAGGAGAAAAAAAATATGGTATAAGATAATAGTCTATAATTAATATAGGCATATTTTAATCTAGAAACTTTTGTTCCATAATAAGTTTTTTAAAACAATATAAAGCGATTTTAGAAGAACAGTAATCGTTCTTGATTTCCAGAAAGGCATAATAGACGTAAATACACCTATCCATTCACCTTCACGATGTATTTGCAAAAAGCAACTCGTAGTAAAAAACAAGCAAGCAGTAAAAAAAAGTCGACTGTTGATGAAATTATTCCCTTCATATATAAATTAGCGATAATGAATCGAAAAGTTCTGAGAATTACCAAATTTTGCTATACAGATACTCTATAACTTATGGAGATCTACAAATATAAGTATATACTTAAATGTGGAAAAATGTGTGAAGTTGAGGAATGGCGTTTACATATTATTAAACACATCGATTTCTAATCCAAGTAAATTCGTAAGTGAAAGTTGTGTGTTGCGCGCATCGCACCAGATTTTTTAGTTTTATGTTGTTTTCTATAGAAGGGGCTTCCTCAACTTTGTCAGTGGCATTGGATAGTTCCTTTCGAGGCAAGCTTTTTCTGGGATCTAGGATGGTCTGTAATCCCTTCTTGCTCATCTCAGTATGCTTTCCTTTGCTGCTTCTAATAAGGCCCAGGAGATCATTCTTACTTTCCAACTCGGATTAATGTGGAGAGGTTTATTTGAAAGGTGTATTTGTCTTTGAGGGAGGCGTATCTTTCCCAGTCTGCCTTTGTGTAATTCCATCTAGGGAGGGGTGTAGTGTCTGAAGTTTTGAGATTCAAGTCTATCTCCAGAAGAATAGGTCAGTGGTCACTTCCTCCCTGTTGGTTCATCACACACCTGTTTGTTGTAGCTGTGATATTGTTAGTTGCAAAGGCTAGGTCCGGGGTTGCGGTTGTCTTTCAGGTTCTTGAGTAGAATGTGGGGAGTTCATCAGGTTCGTTTATAAGCTTCAGGCCTATCTCAGCCTGCCATAGCTCCACTTCCTCTCCCCTACTGTCCAGCTTGCTGTAGCCCAATGATGGGGTGTGAGAGTTAAAGTCTCCCACCATACAGCAATCAAATGTCGATATCTGGAAGATTTAGGTCTTTGTCGTTAGGGCAGTAGTAATTTACAAACCTAAAATTACGGTCACCAATTAGTAGTTGCAAACTCATTATTTCAGCCTGATCTGTTCGCCTTGTTTGCAGTTCTGTGGTTGGTATGTCGATTTGCACCATGATTAAATGGCTCCCTTTTTCCTTGTTATGTGGTCGGCTCTAAAAATCTGGTAGCCCCTTAGCTAAATCTCAAGTTTTGGTTAAGGTATGTTTTTTGAATGCAGGTGATATAAATTTTTTCATCAAACATTTTATTTGTAAATACCACTTTCTTGTTGAGGATGCCTTCAGCATTCCAGTGCATGATTTTTAGAGGTAAGGCATTTGATTTTGTTTCCGCAGTGTTCTTGATTGATGTTTTCTTTCTTTTTTGTCTTCTAACATTACCGCCAGTCGCATGGAGTCGCCCCCTCCAATTAAGCCTAGCTACTCTGCAGGCCTGGCGGGGAATCACAAGAGCAGCACCTCGTTCAATGTCGATGTACAATCATATGAGGGGGTAGTGTGTGAGGTCTTCTTTTCCGGTATTATCAGGATTATTTGAACCTTTTGGTAAAACCTCCCCGACTTCTGTTAAAATTTGTGAGTTCTCTATTAAAATTTTGTTAATTAATTAAAATTAGTAAATTAATTAATTTATTAAAAAAATGTATTATTTTGATATTCTTTTATGGATCATTCTCACGTAAGAGGGCACTTTAGTGTCCCAGGCTGTTTATAGCAATTCAGAAAAGCTTAGGACTCTAGGACATCAATTTTCTAAATCCAGGCGAGATGTAAAGGTAGACCCCATACAACTTTATTTTAATTATATAACACACATACCTTAAAAACACCAGAAAAAGGTCGAAATTCATTCCCCTGTCATGTCTAGAGGTCTGATTCTGCTCAAAGTAAGACTTCTGTGTCCGTATACTAGGTCAATTTTTACATTTTTATCTGTTCAATTTGTTCAAACTACTGTAAAATTTCATAAAAGCAGTCAAATCCTTGATGATAAAGGATTAGAATAAAATTAAAAAAAACTACTTTTTATGATGTCCCACAGGTTTTCTTTCATTCCCCTGTCAATTTTTAAAGTTAGAGTCTGACCACACTTTTCTGTAGGGACATTAGTAAAAAGTATCTAGTCAGCAGGAAGGGGTCTTTCCCCTATCAACTCCAACTGTTAACCTAACCTCAGTACAAATTCAAGCTCTCCAGAAGCAAATAAGTTCTCAAACTTGAGAGGTTATGTTTAATAGTTTTCATTCCCCTGTTCTTCCTGTATAAAATGAAATGACGAAAAAAGAAAGTGAAATTGGTTTGAGAAATGACTCCCCGTAAAATTCTGTTGAAACGGAAGCGATTGGGAACGAATTCTAATATATATTTAATAAGAAAAAAACATTTTGAAAGGAGTTGATTTGATGATACAAAATCTCCTCGTTCAATCACTGGTGAGAATACAGACGTGGGTGGCCACTCAATGCATGTTTGGAAGGAAACGTAAATAAAAACAAAGCGAAAGGGTACAAAGATAATGCTATGTTGCGCAAAGTAAACATAACGCTTGAACGACAATATGAAAGACTACGGAAAAATATAGAGAATTTTTTTCAAAAAAGCGATTTACCATGTAAAAAGTATGCAAATATGTCTTTTATTATAGAGACATTATTTATACGAAATGTATTCAAAGAGGACATGAATGCTATCTAGCAAACACTGTTGCGATCCTTTTAATCCCAAATGTCTGGTAATTCATTCCACAATTTTTAGTCATCTTTATATCACGTTTAATGTGAATTGGTGTTTTGACACGTCGACTCCTTGCTTCTTATAGGCAAAGGAATAGTATTACACCGAAAAAAATGTTTATTTGTAACCATAAAATTAAATAAAAACACCGTAAAAAGTGCCTACTTTGGTGAGAATGACACTTATATGGAAATTATTCCTACTTACTTAACACTTTAGCTGTCATGTCACCTGAAATCGAGTGACGATAATCTTGTTAGAGAATCTAATACTAAAATTGTGTCGAAATGAGTGCGCGGTTCTCAGGTATTCTTTTTCGGCAGTCAAAGTGTTAAAGATCTAAATATTTGGTGTAACGTACCATCTAATAGCACAATCAAATGCGGTGGTACATGGCGCCCGATGAAGAAGTCTAGTGCAAGCCATGGGTCGTACACGCCGCCCTATGAGGCAGTCAAGTGCGGGCCACCGGTGGTACGCGCCGGCATGAACGTGTTTAGGTTCTTGTTCTTTAGGAACTTGTTCTTCTCCACAGTCCCCGTGTATTTGGCGTGAGACCATTATAATGGACAACCAGAGGGTCAAGGGAAACTTGAAGATCCTATAGATCACATGTTGATACATTTCTTTATGACGTATGGTCCCTCCCAGTTCTCTTGGAATTTTTGGCAGAATCCTTGCTATTTTCGTGGGTTGTAAAGCTAAACGAGGCCTCCATCTTCGTATCAACCCTGGTCGGCTCTAATATTGTCGTGTCTCCTCCTTCGGCCTCTGGTAAGATGTCTCTTCTTCGCAATTAATACCGGGGAGTTTTTCGTCCATGGACAGCTGGATGGTTTCACCACTCCGTCTCTTAACCTCTCCTGAAGAGAATTTTCAGCCTCTTTCCTCTTGATTTAAGGAAGTTGCCACAGCTTGACGGATGGGATATGCATCAATTCGGTGCCGCATAACGCTTGTTCTCCCGGGCTTTCTGTACTTTCACGTCTGAGCAAACGACTGGGCAACATCGGTTCACCAGGTCTATTGCTTTCTCCTTTTCCTCCTGGGACCGTGACGGACCAACGCCTCCAAGCATCCTCTCTTGGTGCTCAGATGTCCGCTCGTTGTTCTCAGTCCCCTGTCGACCCAAAGAAGTAATCGGCTCTAAAGTTCCAACCTTTGTGCTCTTTCTAATGGTAATCGAGTAGTCACGCATCTGTGTCGAGAATATCTAACGTCCTTACCTAAGTTGGCATCCAAGCTGGCAATAAGAGCTCCTCTGCACCGATGTGGACAACTTGCCGTTAAGAAGTTGTCCACGATCATAGGAGATCATTGTGTCCATGACGAAAATTATGTCTCCATCTAGGTTAACCGAGTCTTTAATTACAGCCAAGTACAAGACACATTTTGAGTCTAAATTCATTTTTACCTCGGCTTCCCCGAATACATTAGCTGCTTTTCCTGTAGCGGTCCTCACTTACCACTTGGACCTTGACAGTATCCCCCTTGCGCAGACGTTAGTCTTTAAAGCTCCAGTGTCTACCAGCAATTCATAATTCCTACTCTTCATACTTCATACTACAATGCCGGCTCTGTATCCCAAAGAGGCTACCATCACAAGGATTGGACTTTCAATGAACCACTTTCTAGCAACAAAACGTTACTTATACCCATTTCTGAAGAATGGTCTTTGCAAATATAACAATTTGACAAAAAAAAAATTTTTTTATTTTTTTTTGGCACTTATACCCTTTTGCATTTCCACGCTTCAATTTTCTGTAGGATGATTGATAATCAGGATTTTCAGTCAACTATTCTTTATTTGGACTGCCTATGTTTTGATCCAAACATGAAGATCTTCGACAGGGCTAAAATGAAAATAAATTTATGAGCAACATGTAAAGTATCTATGCCAGATAAGGTCAACAAGAAGTAACAAAATCTCACTGATGGTTTAACATGAAATGGGTTCTTATGAAATCTATTAATGATATAAAAGAAAGTAAAAATATATTTGAATAATTAGCTGATTAACATACTAAAATAAATACTGGATCTTCTTAAGTCGAGAGTAATAAACACTCAGGCAGAGGGAAAAATTATGAGGTAAGGGGTGGCAGGGGTTTATTTTCCGACTTCAAAAGCTTTGGGTTTCTACAAAATAAACCTTTTGAAGTCGGCAAAGTAACCCATATCATCTCTTTCCTTATAATTTTTCACTCAGTCTCTGTATAACTCTGGACCAAAACAGTAAATTTCAGCTTTTATTTTATCATATAAACCAGCTACTTAATCAAGTATTTATATATATTTTTTACTATCTTCTATACACTTATTTGATTTTATTAGAAGCCATGTCATGTAAACATACTTTCAGTGAGATTTCGTTTCCATTATTTTGGTACTTCTTATTGTTACCTATCAGTAATTAATCTCATTTTCCCTCAACTTTATGATCATAGTGTTAAAAGCACCTTTTAAATATCTCTCATTGTTAAATGGGTGAACCCAATGCCTTTATTTACATTCACAGTCATCAATGTATTTGTACACCAAGTATGAAAAAACCTTTTTTTTTTTTTTTTTTATAAATTTGAATGTGTTTTCGATCCATTTTGGAAGAGAAACAACACTACACTGATAGTCCTAAGACAAAAAAACAAAACAGGGTATTAAAGAGTGACCCGCCTCGTGTAGGAAACGATGACGTGTCCAAGCTCACCTCTGCTCCAACACCGTACTGGTATTCTTTTCAGGGAGTCACAACTTTTGAAACCACCTCTACCAGGGTGTTGCGGTTCACCAATTCCTGTTTTCCCTCACTGATGTCGGAAAAGTTCATGGCGTGGACTCGTGCATGGCTACAAGAACCCTCAGTAGCCCCTTCATACTCCAATGCTGCAGATAGGGCATCCACTAACAATTTAGGACAAAACTTTTTGCATAAAAGTTCATTTCAAAAAGTTATTCTGAAACTTATTCATAAAAAGATTTTAGTCAAAGAAAATAATTTCGGAAATGCAAAAATTTATTTTAATAGATTACAATTTTTAATACAACTACAAAATTATGTTTAACAATACCATGGAATCAGTACAGTTAATTATCATAGATATATATTTTATAATGTATAATGAGATAAAGTATAATATTGTTACTCAATATAAAAATATTTTTATTATTATTCAGCAATCATCATTTCATTTATCAAGTAAAACAATTTAAAAACATTTTAATTTACACCTATAATCATCAAGAATAAATTTCAAAGTAGCCCCCATTTTACACAGCTATCTAATAATATTTCTTTGCTTATTTTTACTGATGTGGGTTTTAATTTGTTCTTGCTTCACTTCAAGTCACTGTTACAGTCGTAAAATATAATTCGTAAAAAACACTTTTATGGAAACTAAATAAGTGGTTTTTCAAATTCGTTAAAAAATTACCTGTAATTATTCTTTCACAACAGTTGTTGAGACGTATTTGAAAAATCTCCGAATCACTCTGTCTTTTTCGCGCACCTTCGTAATGTGTGAACCGCTTACTCACAAGTAATAATTAAAACTAAAATGACATGGTCCGGTGAGATAAGATACTGAATGAACACTAGACTTGTTTTGATTCGAGAAGAATGAAATAATAGGATAGGAATAAATATACCTTTAACTGTTCCTATCATAGGATTATTCATCAAAATAAGTTTTCTCTGTATAGTCAGAAAAAAAAAAATTATTGAATTAGTGAGAACTGTTGTCTTTCTCACCAATTCAACATTTCGAATTAGCTTTTTGAGGTATCTTAAGTCAATGGTTGGGTTTTCCTTCGACTCTACTGTTCTTTCTTCACCAGAGCTATTTGCATACTATTATATTATTATATTACTGTGTTCTTCGCCTATTTCAACAGGTTTCAACCCACAAAAACTATTTTTCCAAGATGGTTAAAATTGTAAATATAAGGGAGAGCGGGCTTCGTTGGCAACAGTTTTCACTTTTCTGATTGTTGAGTCATTCCTGTTAATATAATACCAATGGTGCTGATACCACTGTAAACTCCAAGTATTAGAGTACTTCAAGTTTTTTTTTCAACACATCATATTTAATACTAAGATCATAAAAAATTTAAGAATTTGTCAATCCAGAGTATGCCAATTAACCCCCTATGTGGGGCAGGTTGGCCTAGAAGGTAGGGTTGTTTAGTCATCTCATTCAAGTACTGCCTGGCACAAATTATTGTTATTAAAAGCTGCACTATAATGGTATAATAATTTTGAATCGGTTTTAACCAGTTTTAAGGGAAAATAGAATGACAATAGAAGAAGATAGAAGTTTATATTGTCGTCACTTTCTGCATAAGAAAAATTGCTCTCATCCTCCTTGCTGAAACTAAAGACAATTTGTAGTTTCACCTTTGTTTATGTTTACAATTTGTGTTGCTTTTGTGAATTCTACTGCTCCAACCAACCCAAGTTGAAGAGAGCCAACTAACCCCACAGGAGAGATAAGATGAAAGATGGCTGCCAGGACAGGGGAAAACAATCAAAGAAAAAACTGGTTAGTCGAAAGGTTAGGTTTTTCAAAGGACCAAATTTACTTACAAGTTGTGAAATCAATCAATGAAGCACACTCTTCTCTACACTGTTAGCATCGGATTGAAAACTCAGGACAAGACTCCCGAGGTCGAGTGGGTCATATGGTACAATGGTGTGGCCTTCTTAACAGGTGTGACGGAAACTATAAGCCAATGGCCAACCTGCCCCCTATGCCAACCAACCCCGCTCTCCCCTACTGCTTTTTTATTCTCATTGATTCATTAATGATTCCTTGGTTAATCCATATGAAGTGGTCCAAAAATAAATTAATTGGTTGCTTCAATACTTTTATTTTTTTAAATATTTTTACCATAGAAAGAAAAATGGCGGCCATATTATTTTCGACCAAACGCATATTTTTAGCTGCTTCAAATCAAATATCTCCTCTTTTACTCATCCTAGAGCATTCAAATAAAGACCAATCTCTTTATAAAGTTCTGACCTTTAAGGAAGGTTATAACAACTATGAACTTAAAACGAAGTATTACAGTCTATGTACCCCTTCAAAGTTCCAAGCTGTAATTTAAAAAAAACAAAAAAAAAACGGGTTTTCGAAAAAATGTATTTACTAGAAGGCAGATAACATAGTGTTTGGTATTTTTTAATTTGATAGATATGGGTAGGCACTATAAATTCACAAAGTTACTAGCTGTGGACTTGCACGGTTTTTTTAATATAAATTTTTGAAATCTTGAAATTTCCAAAGTTTAAAGCTTAAAATCTCTGTTGAGCAAGAAAATAAAAATTTGAAATTTAGCCCAGATTTAGTCACTTGGTAGAAGATTGAACTGTCAAAATTTCATTTTGTGGACTCAACTAATTGCAAGGATATAAAACATTGAAAAGTACTAAAATAAGTATTACAACCAAAGCGCTAAAACAGCGTATGTATATTATTTTCTTTCCGTTTTTTTTTTTTCTTTATTATATTTAAATTAATCTAGTACAGGTTATAAAAGCCACTATACATAAATTTACCTTTATTTTTCGGTCTGGTAAGCATTAAGAAGCTGTGAAATCTCATCACAAAATTTAGTAGTTGCACCCCTGCTCCCCCACTCTTTGCGGTGGTTAGTTCTTATGTTCTGAGCTATTTGTTATCAGTGCATTAATTAATGGTACCCATTAATCTTGATCTTGTTGCTCACTTTAAATGAAGTTCTTGGTCCCAGATGTTTAAAAAGACGAGCAAAGCTGTTATGCTCTCGATTCACCGATTTTATTTTGACTTTCACTTACCTATAGATGAAATATATAGTAAGGGAAAGTATTGCGATCGTGAAAATTTTCGACATCCAGTTTTCAACGGAAATACATGTTTTGGGGTCCCCTGAGTCCAAATAACCAAGTCCCATGAAATGGTCTGTCTCTGTGTGTGTGAACAGACAAGCTCTATAACAATAAACCGTAAGAGCCTGAAATTATATGCCTGCGATGTGACAGCAAAAATTTCATCAAAATTGGTCGAACGGAGGTGCACTTTATTTAATAAATTTTATATCGTTTTTACGCTTTTTTCCATTTTCTCAAAAATGGCTCTAACGATTTTGATTAAACTGGGTATTTGATCTATGTATATGCCCCCTATATAACAACAAAAATTTCATGAAAATTTATCAAACGGAGGGGGCACTTTATTTCATAACTTTGTTTCCCATTTTTACGTTTTTATCGATTTTCTCAAAAACCTTTAATGATTTTGATCAAACTCATCATGTTTAATGAGAATCAAGTATATTATACTATATTAAATTGTTCTGAGGGGTCTTAAATGGGGAATGGGCCTGTTTTGTTTTCCTATAAAGTTCCTTTGTTTTTGTTTATATGGAAAAATAAACTGCCTCTCGTTACGCCTAAAAATAAGAAATTGCTAAATATGAAATATGAAAAAAATCAAATAAACATATAGGGTAACTGTACCATAACTTGACAGTGCTCCAATAGTTGACATTTTGCACAAAAAGTGTGAATAATAAGATTCAGGGTTAATTATTTTGGTTCAAAATTTGGTGGTAATTTGCCAAGTTATACAAGTTAGCTGTGCTGCCATCGACATTAGTGTGATGAAAACTCAAGCTTATTTGTGAGAGGTTGTAATGGCGTATTTTCTAGTGGCCTGAAAACTTGGTTTCTGCTACCCTGTTTCATTATCCTCAGTTCATAACCCCTCCTCCTGTTTCATAACATAACATAATTTGTATTCAATTATTTTTTAACTACTTTCATGATATTTATTAAGTTCATGGGAATCATTTGATATCCTTTTCGATTTATTTATGCAATGTTTTAGGGCTTTATTGTGGGTGTCAACTATTAGAACAAAAATTAATCCTTAATTTCAATAGTTGATATCGATGTCAACTATTGGTGTTTTTTACTCTGATAAAACTGGTAGTTTAAAATAATTTGCTCGATTTGAAAAATGTCTGGGTTTAACATCGGTGGTGGAATCACTGATCTAGCTCCATCCCCTAACCAATGTTCGACAGGAGTGTCAACTATCTGTTCAAACGTGTCAACAAGTGGAATATTGTTTGTAAAGTTGACATCGTGTTTATAGTTGACATCCATGCATAGCCTCAGCTTTATTTGGCATAATCTTTTTTGTTTATTTTTTAAATTAAGTAACAATCGTAACAGTCAGAAATTATAACAATTTTATTCTATATTAATAATTTAATTATAGATGTTGTAAATAGAATTCAAAAAGAAACCTAAGAAAAATTCAGTTAATCAGGAGATACCTGAAAATGCTGCAGCATTGGAAGTAGACGAACCATACTATCCCAACAGAAATTTGGGACGAGAAAGAAAATCAGAAAAGTTTAGATTCCTAAGAACAGGAGCAGAGAATTAATATTGATCAAGGAATATTTCTTCAAGAGGAGGAGCAAGGTAGTTTAAGTGTTGATGAAGGAAAATTTATAATAGTTGGGTTCTCAAATAAGAGATTTAAGCGTAAAAAATGTCTGGCTCAAGTTACTAAAGTTGCCAGTAAATTAGAGATTCTGGTTTTACTTTTACAACCATGCAATCGGATGATACCAAGTTTTATTAACACCGATACGTGTTGCACAATCCCATCATGTGATATTATATCCGTGATACATATGCCCAAAGTTTTTACCTTTAATGGACAGCAAAGGTACCACTTTAGTTTCCCACTTGAGGTAGATTAATTTAAAATGATTGTTGTTATATGGTATCTGTCTTATTCTTAATTGGATGATCTCATTTTTCAGTTTAATATTTTTTCATTCGTCTATTAAGTTTTTGTGTATAAAGTAATTAAATTGTGGAAATTTTATATGTTTCGTTTGAATTTTGAATAGTTTATAAATAAAAATGATTAACTTTTATTGCAGTCCTTATTACCTAATATTCTCCTTGGGAACTTAAAAAATAATTTAAGTGTCAACTATTGACACAATAAATGTCAACATTCCAAACCTTTCCATTTTGCTTTGTCAACTATTGGCACATTTTAGAAGGTTCAAAGAAATCATTTTTTATAAAAACCGTAAATGAAGACCATAGGATTTTGTATTCCCAGTTTTCTAGAGGGATTAGCCTAACTAAATTCATGACAAAGATTAACCTAACATCAATATTTTAGTAAACAGTGTCAATAATCTAATATTTTTATCTTAACCTGTCAACTATTGGTACAGTTACCCTACAGGAGAAAAAAAGAAAAATATTCCGTCAACTTAAAAAACACGTTGAGCCCAGTCATATGCAATGCACCTTTAATGACAGACCATTGTTAATAATTTAAGACGTTCTGTTCATTAAATGAAAATTATTCGGTTCATGGTGACTACGTGAATTTTTAACAATTACATAGAGAATTATAAAATCAGACGCGATGAAGTATTATTCTTGCATTGCCGAATTATCACAAGTAAAAACTTTTATTAAATAATAACAAAATTTAGTGTGCTTTAGAGAGAAAATACAAACAAAATTAAATGAATGTGGAAAAAAGTGTGACTTAGAGGAATGCCATTTAACAAATCTCGTCAATTTCTAATCTAACCAAGTTGGTAAGTGAAAGTTGTGTATTGCGCGCATCGCACCAGATTTTTTTTAATTTTTCATAAATACCACTGTTTGTCATAAATACAGACCTTAGTATTCCCTTTCTCCTAGTTGATCGAGATGTTCTTTGATGTTATCATTTCAGTAAATTTTAAGCATTATGATGTTTATGATGCATTATGTTTTATAACATTGTACTTTGTTGTATGGGATAAGAACCAATCTGTGAATCAGAGCATGACAGTTTTTTTTATAGTTTGTAGTTGTACAGTTGTAATAACCTCCATTAAAGGTCAGACCTTTAATAAGAGATTGCTCTTTTTTTTAATGTTCTTGGATGAGTAAAAGAGGAGATATTTGATTTGAAGCAGAGCACCGAAATAGCTAAAAATAGCGTTTGTTCGAAAATAATATAGCCGCCTTTGGAAAAATAAAAATTCAAAAAATAAACTAATTGCATTTTCGTACTTCTGATGCATTTTTTTTCTATGGTAAGTATATTTAAAAAAATAAAAATGTTGAAGCAACCACCTGTGGACTACTTTATATGGATTGACCCACCTGTCTATAACATCAGTGTTATTTATCATTTCAGTGATTGATTTATAGCATATTATTTTGGATGTTATTTTGTAATCAACTATTTGGTTTTGAACTCATGTGTATGAAAATAAAACAAGCAGATGAAACCCTCAGGGTAAAGCTAGTAATTAATAAAAGTGAAATGGCTGTATAAATATAATGAATGATACATAATGATCATAAGTAATAAAAAGGTTGACATGGCTTGGATAGCACAATGGTTGGGAGCACTTCAAATTGAGGCAGAGACCAAGGTTAGATTCCTAGCCATGGCCAATCTTTTCTTTTCCAAATAAAAGTTATTTATTAATTATTAAGAAATAACTAATCTTCGATTTATAACATATAATGTAACTATGATGGTCTGTCAATTATTTCCTCTAATTTTTACATTTGTCCAGCCACCAGTTACATCGCTGCAATTTGGCGAGACCTGGTGGGTGGTACCATTGAAGAGACAAGGTTTACATCGCTGGGATAGGGCCACAGCTCACTGTAAAGAGCACTTCAACGGTGGTGCAGAAATCCGAGTCCGATTCCTGGCCATGGCCAATCTTTTCTCTTCAGCTTAAAATTATTTAAAAATTATATTTATGTTTATGTTCTTACATTACAGTGTGTGAAGTCTAAATCTGTTACTAATCTTGCTGAAGCAACTGCTGACCCTGTATTAGATGCGGGTGGAAATCCTATTATTCCTATGGTGGTTGCAGAAGGAGCTGTTGTGGCTGACGTCGAAGAGGGAGCTGTTGGTGGTGTTGACCCTCTTGTTCCAGTAGCCCCTGTTGAGTAACCTGTTGCCCTGACCCCCTCCTCTTCATTGTTTTCTAATGATCTAGACCACTAATGAATGTTGGCATAATTAAAAGTCTGGCAAGTTCTTGTTGGAATATTTGTATAAGGATTAAAACTGTTGATTTATTATTATTATTACTTACTATTCATTTAATTCACTAAAGCATTCTAAATTTTTAATATTATTGGAATGACAGGAATTATTAGGTAGAACAATTTCAGTGTTAACATAATTTCACTTTTCAAAGGTCAATAAAATTTTCTGATTATTCAGTGACATGGTATTATAAATGTAATTTTAAAATATCAAAAAAATTGTAATAGTAATAGTTATAATAGGAGGTGTTACATATAATGAAAATGCATGACGTAATTTCATTCTTTTTTACTTTTCTTTTCAATATTTTGAGTACTCTGAGCCCATCTGTGTTCAATTCATACGACTGATAAATCAGCCATATAGAATGGTTATTTCACCAAAGTATTGAGGAGCTCAATTTTTGTTTTATGTTTTTATACTTGTAGAATCGTATTCAACTTTTTATACCTAATTTAAATAATGATATATTAATAATTGAGTGAACGCTGTGAC
Source organism: Aelia acuminata (assembly GCA_911387785.2). Lineage (NCBI taxonomy): Eukaryota > Metazoa > Arthropoda > Insecta > Hemiptera > Pentatomidae > Aelia > Aelia acuminata. The sequence goes on along the minus strand of OU426979.1, from coordinate 140,172,087 downwards.
AGTTTTCAGAAGTCTTATTAAAACTATTTTTCTTTACTTGTTCATTTTAATATTTTATATAGTAGTTTTTTTATTCACTCCATTAGTTGTTTTGTAAAAGATTATTAAATAATTGTACTTTATTTAAATATTGCCCCAACCATATATATTATCAAAAGTATATCAGTTTTATTCGTAACACATTTATTTTTGTAAATAAAGATATAACTGTAATGAATTTTATCTTTTTTAATCCATATATAAATGCTCCTTTCCTATTGATTGTTTCTTTAGCAGCACTACTTTTAATTATTAAAGCATATATTTCTGTCTTTTCTAATATTTTGTGAATTTTAGATTTTAAAATACCTATATCACATTGAGACTGATATAAATCGAACTGCCTTATCTTGTAAAATATTTTATATTATTTCAGTTTTTGCAATATAATGCTGGTATACTCTTACTTAATCTTTTTTTACTTGATCCTCAATTCCAATTGGACATAAAATATTTTTAAAAAATCATTATATTTTTTTATTTTATGTCATTCTGTATTTAATGCCACTTTAATTACATTAGCTAATCGAATGATGATACATTAGTAGTACTACATTTTGCCTATCGAGTTGTAAATAGGATAGGGATCTTTAACCAATAGTTTACATACCACAACCGCCATTTTCCGAAGGACGGCATTGCCAACAATTTTTATTCCCTTTATAAATTTCTTAGGATACCTGCCTGGCTTCATTGTTGAAGGAATCAGGTGAGTTTGAAGGACAAGTGACAATATACAATGTCAACCAAGGAGCACAAAAATTGTCTTCTAATCCAGTAAAGACAGAGGAAGGAAACATTAACAAAATGTCCTACATTTAGGAAGAGCAGTCATCCTAATGGCCTAGGCAGTCGAAGCGACCTTAAACAACATCAAATAAATAAATAAAAGGAAACATTAAACATTTAATTCCATTTCATGATGCATATGTTTGATAAGATAAGAAGTTAAATAAATCAAAATTTATTCAAAACTAGGTGACCTTGTGAACTTCAAGCCGCCTCAGAAGCAATAACAAAAAAGATGCGGACTCAGCTGTTTTCAACCATCCTTGTATATAACCAGACTGTTTTTGTAATTTCAGAGAGTGAAAGTGTGGTTTTGAAGTGATGGATTGATTCATTTTTGTTAACAAGTCCGAACAACCCCATATTAATTGCTGGAGCGATTAGAACCCAAGACGATTTCTTTTAAAATATCATCAGGCCTTATGCTAACAGGAAGTGACGGGTTTTTCGCTCTCTGGTTTAAATTTGTATTATGTGGATTGATGCAACAGTCGTATGTAAGTAGCATTGTCCGGCTGGGCGATGAATTTAGTTAGGCTTCTTGCAACATATAACAATATCTTAGCCGTTTCGGTAGACATATTAAGTCGCTTCATGGATTATTTCAATAATATTTTAAATACAGAATATAATAGTTTATCTTCTCCTTCGGAATATCATAGTCCTGAACCGTTAATAGCAGAACCGAGTAAAGAGGAAGTTGAAATAGCTATTGGAAAATTAAAATCGTGTGAAGCAGCGGGAATAATATTCCAAGTGAACTAATCAAGGCATGCGGAAAAGCTCCAATCTCTAAAATTCGTCTTTTGGTTGTAAAGGTCTGGAAACAGAAAAATATAACCAAAGAGTGGAAAGTACTTTTTCTCATTCCGATTCGCAAAAAGGGATCAAAGACGGATTGCAATAATTACCGCGGTGGTTATAGAATATTTACGTTAAATCTTAATAGTCGAATCACTGAATACGCCGAGGAAATCGTCGGAGACTATCAATGTAGTTGATAGTTAGATACATCAATAGTTGATGTACCCTTTGTGCATATATATATATATGCACAAAGGGTACTACAAAAGTTTTGCAATACAGCTTTATTTATTTAATTTTCTCAAAGTAATTTCCACCACATTTAATATACTTCTCCATACGTCGAAACCAGTCATTAAACCAGCTCTGCCAAGTTTCTTCTGGGATTGAGGCACATTCGTTGTCCCAAGCCCCCTCAGAAGGTCCTCGTCGCTTGAAAAACGTTTTCCTTTCAGCTTCATTTTCACATGTGGGAACAGCGCAAAGTCACAGGGAGCAAGTTCTGGACTGTAAGGAGAGTGCTCAAGAAGTTTCAGCCTAATATTGGCCAAATACTCGGTGCAGGCTCTGGCACGATGAGCTGTTACATTGTCATGGTGGAGGTACCAGGTGCCCGTTCTTGACTTTGGTCTCAGGTTTTTCATAGAATCTATGACTTTAGGCAGGCACTTCTGTGTCTCCAAAACAACACGCTCTACAATTCCGCTTGATCTGACAAATACAGTGATCATTTTTTTTTTTTTTTTTTTTTTTTACAGATCGAGATTTTCTGACAGTTACAGGTGATACCCAAACTTTGTTTTGAGCCCTTGTCGGCACATCATAATAGTACAGCCGAATTTTGTCTCCAGTGACGATGCTGTTCGCATATGTAGAATGTCCCTTATCAAATAGTTTCAGCATCTTTCGGCACCAAGTTACACGATGAGTCATTTGCTCTTCCGTTAGACGGAAGTCTACTTTAGTCATTGGCAGACCCGGCCCCAAAAATGGGGGCACCCCCCTCTTGAGTGCCTCAATCCAAAAATTTTCGTCATTTAAAGATAGAATTAGACTTTCCTTAAAGTAAGGAAGCAAGTTAAAGAACAAATAATTTGCAGAACAAGTAGAGCTTTAGTCGTGGGAAAGGAACATAAAGGTAAAAAGCTGATTGGGAGAGCCTGGGGAAGGGCTGTTGGTTTAATCCCACATTTTTTTAATAACTTTGTTTAAATTTAATCTTCTTCCCAGAAAATTTTTTAGCTCGATTTTTAAATTCTTTAAACTTGTTTAAAACTTCATTTTTATTTTTCATAAAATAAACTTTAGTGTATCGTCTAGCATGGTCTATGAATGTGACGAAGTATCTTGAACCAACATGTCTAGAAGTTCTCATGGGGCCTACTACGTCTGAGTGTACTATTTCTAAAATATCTAAATTTTTCGTTTCTTCCTTTATAGGAAAAGGGGGGGGGCGTGAATTTGTCATTGATACATATTTCGCAATCATTCAATTTTTCATATAAATTAAATTTTAAACCTCTAACAGTTTCATCATTTAGCCCACATTTTAAATCATGTTCATTTAAGTGTGTGTGTGTAGATCCAAAAGTTTGTTTTGTTCGAAGCTCATATGAGAGGAGCTACCGGAGTCGAGACACCAAGCAGAAGATTGAGATAAAAATGAAAAACATTCTTCCTCTTCTATTTTAAAGGTTGAATCTGCTTTGATCCAATAAAAACATTTTTTTCACGGGTGATTATCACGGTTGCAAATATGTATTACATTCAATTTTCTGTTTTTATTTAGCCTTGTATTTCTGATAAGATTTATCTTTAAATTTATTGGGTTTGAAATATTGTTTTCTGTTTCCGTAAAATGCTTCTTCTGAATTAGTATTTGCAAAGTCTTTATTTCTGGCTTCCGCTTCTTCTAATATTTTTATTTTCAATTCTTTGGGGCTTGGAAGAGGATCTCTGCTCTCAATAGCTATTCTGAAGTTTTCAAAATCACCAGACATATAACATCATTATGACTGGAGTTCATTATTAATTTCTATAGCCATACGCCTCAGCTTATCAACTGCATCCAAGATTTTATTATTAAGACGATCTCTGACATTGGATTCAGATTTCATTTTATAGAGAACAAGAGTTTTAACAAAACAGCTTTGCGAGCAGGACCCTCGCTTCTATAAATGCCCTTAAGAGTATCCCAAACATCTTTTTACTTGCTTGAGTTCGCTAGGTGATATAGTTAATAAAAGTTCAGACCTTGCGTTTAAATCCTCCTTTGTCAACTTCCTTTTAGTCTGTTCGTCTTTTTCCCTTGGGAAAGGATTATCTCCTGACACATATTCCCAAAGGTTATTCCTCATAAGAACAGCTTGGGTTTGAAATGCCCATGTATCATAGTTTTCTTTATGTAGTGGCTCAATCCTGTAATTGCTGGAATTTACTATTTCAGGATAAAACAGTAAATTGTAGAATCGATATGAGAACAGTAGGAGAAGATCACTAACTTCACTGCTGTCCAAAAATGATAATTGGTCAGGAGAATTAATAACATTTATTTAACACACAACTTTTTAAAACATAGTAAAAGAATTAAGTATTAACACATGTTAAGTGTTGAGAAATCGATTATCGATTGAGTTTATGATAATGTGAGATTCCTTTTAACCCATATGTTAAATACAGACTATTGTAAAAATCTGGTGCGTGCGCGCAACACACAACTTTCACTTACCAACTTACTTAGATTAGTAATTGACGTGTTTTGCTAAATATCATTTCCTAAAGTCACACATTTTTCTACATTCATATCTTATTTTTGTTAATCGTTAAAGCCGTTTTTGAGTAAATAAAAAAACCCCGTGAAAATGATACAAAATTTATTAAGTAAAGTCCCCCCTCCCGTAGATCAATTTTGATGAAATTTTTACAGTCATATCTCGGGCATATAAGTACATCAAATACCAAGTTTGATCAAAATCGTTAAAACCGTTTTTGAGTAAATAAATAAAACACGTGAAAATGATACAAAATTTATTAAGTAAAGTCCCCCCTCCAGTAGATCAATTTTGATGAAATTTTTACAGTCATATCTCGGGCATATAAATACATCAAATACCAAGTTTGATCAAAATCGTTAAAACCGTTTTTGAGTAAATAAAAAAAACACGTGAAAATGATACAAAATTTATTAAGTAAAGTCCCCCCTCCGGTTGATCAATTGTGATGAAATGTTGGTTATCACATCTCTGGCATATAAATACATCAAATACCAAGTTTGATCAAAATCGTTAAAACCGTTTTTGAGTAAATAAAAAAACATGTGAAAATGATACAAAATTTAATAAGTAAAGTCCCCCCTCCGGTTGATCAATTTTGATGAAATTTTTACAGTCATATTTCAGGCATATAAATAGATCAAATACTCAGTTTAATCAAAATCGTTAGAGCCGTTTTTGAGAAAATCGAAAAAAACTTAAAAAGTTATTAAATAAAGTACCCCCTCCCTTTGAGCAAATTTGATGAAATTTTTGCTGTCACATCGCGGGCTTATACATACTCTAAATACCCAATTTCAGGTTCGCACGGTTTATAGTTTTTGAGCTAGTCTGTTCACACACACACACACACACAGACACACAGACAGACACACACACACACAGACCATTTCGCGGGACTTGGTTATTTTGACTCAGGGGATCCCAAAACGTGTATTTCCGTTGAAAACCGGAAGTCGAAAATTTTCACGATCGCAATACTTCCACTTACTATATATTTCATATATAGGTAAGTGAAAGTAAAAATGTTGAGAATCATGTGCACTAGCGGAACTTTAAAAATTGTATTCTTTCTGTAAATTTTGTTGGTTAAAATTTCTTCTTTTCTATAAAATAAAATTCCTTAGTCCCTTTATTCAATATTTGGCTTCCCTTGTGGGGACTTTTGTAGAAAGGAATTTTTATTTAATCTAATTGAGAAGAAAAGATGGATTTAACAGAAAAGAAACGTAAATTTGTATTATTAAAGCTTGAAATTAAACAGGTAAGGAGAACTTTCTCTTCTATTTTAAATAAACTCAATGAAGTTTTAGATGGTGAGAATAAGCAGGAAATACAATTGTACTTCAAACAGTAAAAAGATTAAGCTGAGAGGTTATTTCTGGTAGATGATGCTATTAGAGAGCTAATATTTGATTTAGATTTAGAGGAAAAGGAAGTAGAAAACGAATTTGACTCTGCGGAATCTTATAGAGAAAATTATTTACGAGCTCAGCATAATGTAGACATAAAAGGGCAGCATAACACGACGGATAACCTAGAAAGCGTAAGTTCTAGTTATAAAAATTATGTAAGATTACCAAAATTAGAATTCAGAAAATTTGATGGTAATATAAAAAACTATATTAATTTTTGGGCCCAGTTTGAGCCTATTCATGAGGATGTGGAGGTGCCGGTGGCTCACAAATTTCAATATTTAATTCAGGCAACTGTGGATGGGTCTCCAGCTAAACAATTAGTTTAAAGTCCTCCTTCTGCAGAGAATTATTATAAGGCTATCGAATTGTTAAAACAACGATTCGGTAGAGAAGAATTATTAATTGAATATTATGCTAGGGAGTTACTTAATCTGGTCTTAACAAAACAAACCAGGGATCAAGACGATATGCTATCGCTCAGGAAATTTTATAATAGCGCAGAAACTAAATCACGTTCTCTAGAGACCTTGGGAGTAACAAAAGATAAGTATCAATGTATGTTAAGACCGTTAGTAGAATCAGCACTTCCAGATATAATATTAAGGGAATGGGAAAGGAAAACTAACAAGTCGGAAGGTCGAACATTAGAGAAATTGGTGGATTTCTTAAGGGAGGAAGTTTAAAGATTATCACAGGTGAAAATAAAAGTTCCTCTTCAAAAGTAGAGAAGAACAATGTAGAATCTATCAAGAAACCAGTTACAGCTGCTGGGTTAGTTAATGTAAAACAACCAACTACAACTTATTGTGTATTTTGCCAAGGTCGCCACTGTAGTGAAGAATGTTTCAAGGCCCGAGAATATTCTTTGGAAGAAACAAAAAAAAAATTTAAAAAACAAAGGTTGTTTTAGGTGTTTGCGTAGAGGCCACATTAAACGAAAATTTAGGACATTCATAAAATGTGTTATATGTGATGGACGACATTTAATGCTGTTTTGTCAACAACGAAGACCAAAAAAAGAAAACTTAACTCAGGAAAATAGAGCTGAAGGTAATAGTCTTGCTATTAATAATGCCAATCATATAAGTTATAGTCCTATTTTGATGCAAACACTTACGGTGAAACTGAAGGGGGCAAAAGATTATTATGCAAAGTTATTAATTGATTCAGGATCGCAAAGGTCCTATGTAACTAAAGGAGTGGCGAAAAGCATAAATTTGTCTCCATTCCGAGAAGAGAGACGACCCAGAGAAGAGAGAATTACCCATATAATATTAGGAGGCAACCAAACTCAGGTAAAACTTCATAAACGTTACCTTCTGGAAATTGGTAGTTTAAAAAATGACTTTTCTGTCAAATTAGACATATTAGAATCGGAGGGCATATGTTATGCAGTGCCAGCAGCCGCAGTAGGCCTATGGATAGAAGAAATGCAACAAAAAGGTATTGCGCTATCAGATGAAAGATCAGGGCCTATCGATGTACTAATTGGAGCCGATTTTGCCGGACATATTTTAACTTTAAGTTCTTTGACGAACTCCAGAGAGAGGTTGATGATTGTGAAGGCACCCCTATAATTTTTGGAGATTTAAATGGCAGGGTAGGTGGTGAATAGGAAAAGGGGGATGGAGTTGTTGAGAAGTTCGGTGAAAGTGAGGTCAACGATAATGGAGAAAGGATCCTCAGTTTTTGCGTAGGAAACGAATTAAGAATCGCGAACACTCTCTTTCTGCATAAAGAAATCCATAGATTCACCAGAGAGGAGCCAGGAAAACGTGAAAAATTTATAATAGATTATTTCTTGATAAGAAAAGAAAATGTTGGTGAAGTTATGGATGCAAGAGTCAAACGAGGATATGAGATTGGAAGCGATCACTAGCTCTTAACACTGGACAAACTATGGAATGAAGAAACTCCTCGGAAAAGGCATAAGAAGGGTACAAAGAAGACAATAAAATCCTACAGGCTAAAAGAGAAGAAATGGCCCGATACTTTCTAGAAGAAATAAACAGGATGGCACGAGATTCTGATCTCCCATGGGATAGTGATGACATAGAACAGAGTTGGTCATCATTTAAGAAAATTATCATCAATGCTGCTAGATTGGTATGCGGAGAGAAAAGGGCAGGATCGGGGTTTAAAAGAAGTCCGTGGTGGACCGCGATGAGGTGAAGAAGCAGGTTCAAAAGAAGAAGAAAGCATGGAGGGACTTCCTTAGCCAGAGAACACCTGCAGCTCATCATGAAAGGTACAAGGAAAGACGGAATGAGGCCAAGATGAAAGTTCTTCAAGCCAAACAAATATTCTGGGAATATTTTGGTCACAAAATGGAGAAAAATGCAAAGGAGAACCAGAAGATCTTTTACAAAGTTATAAAAGGAATGAGGAAGGAGAGACCGAATTCACTCAAAAGAATCAAGGACAAAGAAGGAAGGATTCTATGGCAGGAAGAAGATATGATGGAAAGATGGAGGGAGCATTTCATGGAGCTGCTGAAAGGAAGAGACGTTACTCCTGATGAGACATACAACGCAGAGATGGAGTATTCGGAGGAAGACGATTATATCAGCGAGGAAGAACTGCAGGAAGCTATCTCGAAGATAAGGCTGGGCAAGTCTGCGGGGCTGGATGAAATAATTAATAATAATAATACTCCCGAAATGATTCGGCATATAGGTAGCAAAGGTGAAGAAATGTTTCTTCATCTTCTAAATTTGGTATGGAAAAAGAAAAGGATACCGAAGGACTGGGAGATCGCTGTGGTTGTACCTATTTACAAGGAGTGGCTATATCGATGGGGAGAAATCGCAAAGACTGGGAGCAGCTGGAAGAATGTTCCACTCAATCCGGAAAGGCTTCCTCAACAAAAGAGAAGTGACGAAGAAGACAAAGATATCGGTCTACAAGTCAACGTTCCTGCCCATCCTATCTTACTCCTCCGAATCATGGACCCTCACCTCAAAACACAAAAGTCAGATCCAGACAATGGAGGTGAAATACTTGAGGAAGGTTGAAGGAAAGACAAGGAGAGATAGGATCCGCAATACAACTGTAAGATCGAACCTCGAGGTACGGCCGGTAGAAATCATTCTAGAAGAAAATAAACTGAGATAGTTTGGGCACCTCCAAAGGATGAACATCGAAAGAACGGCAAGGATTACGTATGAGACGAGAGTTGACGGAAGAAGACCGAGAGGAAGACCACGGATCACCTGGAAAGAAGGTGTACGGAAAGCGTTCAGGAAGCGAGGACTGGACTGGAACAAGAGGAGAGAAATGGTACAAGAGAGGGATACTTGGGTCAAGCTCTATAGAGGACATCCCCAAACTGCGCAGCGGTAGAAGGGGAAGGATTATGATGATGATGATATTTTAACTGGCAGAAGAGAAGTCCTAAGTTGTGGTTTAGTGGCCATCGAGACTGTTTTCGGATGGACATTGATGAATGGACTGAAAATGATAATTCAGAATTTATGACTTAAATGTGTTTGTCAATGGCAGATCTTCATATTACTGATTCAAGAAAATTAGGAATTGCAGATATCGAGGATCATGCTCAACCAAAGACAAAATATATAGCTGGAGTATATCATAATAAAGTTTAGTTCTATTCTGGAAGTTGTGCTGTTCATTTCCCCTATACCCACCCTTTTTTTTAAGTCTTAGTGTCGGTCTAATTATAACTGTTGGATAATGATTGAGTTATCACTCGTCAGTGATTAAGTTATCAGTTACATTTAATTGTTGTAATCATATGATATACTTAATGTTGAATTAAGTACTGAATAACTGAATTGAATACTTCAGTAAAGTGTGGACTGTAATTAAAGTGGTGGTATACTAAATCTGGTACTCACCGTTCGTTGGTTCTCTCGGCTGGCGGAGCGGTAGGCAGTTTCTCTGGATCCTCTCGAAGCCCTGGCAGTGCGCGGAGAAATATGCGGTAGGCGATTTTGTCCGATTTTGGCGCGGTACATATATCAGTCACTAAAGCTAAGCGCACTCCGACCGTACTATGCCCGGGCTTAAGATAAGGCCCACAAGCAGTGGCTTAGAGATAAGTACCAAAATAAAGTACGAAACATCCCCCCCCCTGTGAAATGATCTCATTTCACCAAAAAAATAAAAACACTACTAGGAAATTTTTAGTACGGGCCAGGAAGGAAAGCAGTCTCGACCCCCGAAAACAATAGAAACTGATTCCCAAAGTCCTCCCATGTGAGGTGATGCTGGAGGAACAAAGTGCCATTTGATGCTTAATTGGCTGAGAAAGTCGGTAATATCACAATGGTGATCTCTAAGGAAAAGAAATAACTCCTTAAGTATCCTAGCTGCTCCGAGGAAGTCACAATCACTATAAATATCTGACGGCAAGCCTCTCCTAGCCATAAATCGAATCCAGAGTAGCCATAAAGGAAAAAGTGGTCAAATCTGTTACCGCTTCAAGGTGCACGGCGTGAGTACATGGGCATACAAACACGGCTATCCAACATTTCATGTGGTGAGCGTTGCGCCGAGATGATGATTTCATTAGAAAGGGGCCGCCATAGTCGACTCCGACGCGCTGAAAGGCTCTGGCAGGAGTTACACGAAAATCGGGAAGATCACCCATCAGCGGAGGTTTGGGCTTAAACTTAGATTTGAAACACCAACAACAACGAAATATTCTCTTTCTAACTAGGTTTCTCAAACATGGTATCTAATATTGTAACCTCCATGCAAAGAGTAAATGTGATAGTGATCACTAATCAAATTTTCTAAATGTGAGTTTTGGTGGACTAGAAAAGGATGCCTGGCTAAGTACGGTATGGGGGCATTCCTTAATCTTTCCCCCACCCTGAGTGTACCTTCATTTGTCAAAAAGGGAGAGAGCTTAGCGATGGGACCTTCAGAAACTTGTTCGTTTTCAAGGTAAAAAAATATGTCCCTACAGTGCTCCAGCTGGTTAGTAGGAGTTGAGGGACTCTCCAGTTCAGTTGAGGTCAATGGCTGGAGGTCTGGCTGGCTTGCATCGGATGGCTTGTGATTCTTACATCCTTTAATGAAGCGCAGGCAGAAGGCTAGGACTCGGGTCAATTTTAGCAACGATGAATATTTATTTGAATGTTCAATAAGATAATTATGCTCTTCTTTAGCAAGCAAAGTTAATGGCTTTATTTCTTGCGGTTCATCAGGAGGCTCAGGTCGAGGGATAGGCCATAAGGAAGGGTTTGACAAAAGAAAATCGGGGCCTTTTCAATACAGGGTATGGGTTAGAAGTTTCATAGAGTTAGTCTTCTTGATACACAGTCGCTTGGGTTTGCTCCAGAAGGTATGTGACTCCACCAACTAGGCTGGGTAATATTCAGAATCTGTACGACCCTATTGGCTACATAAGTATTAAGCTGGTGTGGAGGCGTCTGAAGTCAGAAAAGGACATCTCTAGAGTCGAAAAAACAAAAAATGGATTCTATCTTAAGGTTCTTTATTAGGCTGGCTAATGAATCATTAACCCTGGCCACTAACAAGGCTGCATTCAGCTGGAGACGATTAATACTTATAGGTTTCATAAAATAAACACCTCACGACGGTCTCAATGTCCAATATATTTATAAATAACAGGAGCTTTCGGTGCTCATAGCACCATATTCATCTGCATAAAATCAATAAACAATACAATAATACATATATTATTTTATTTAAAATTTGTCTTGCATATGCCCAATCTCTTACCCTTTTCTCGTTCCCTTAAGGGAGAGTCTATGTATAACTGTATGTTACATCAGTAGAGTCATCATCAGTTTAAATACCTAAAGTAGGAATATGTATATGATATTATTAATAATGCCTAAAATATAAATGTCTAAAATAGGTGTTTTAATATACAATTTACTTACTCGTCGTGGGGAGAGACGTGTACTCGGCTACTATGGTGCTATGAGCACCGAAAGCTCCTGTTATTTATAAATATATTAGATATTGAGACCGTCATGAGGTGTTTATTTTATGATATTTAGAATTGAACGGTCTATGATCACATTACGAGTACTTATAGGTTTGGAAGGAGCAACCTTACTCTTGACCCTGATTAGTTGGACATTAGTTGGATGAGGTGGACGCCATATGGGGTTTCCGTTCTAGGGTAGACCACGCATCCATATCCCCTTTCAGAAGCGTCTCCTAAAGCTATTAACTGGGCAGAAACTTCCTCCTGGTTCCCAATATAACGAGGGAGGTGAACTTCTTGTAGGCATGGTAACTCTTCTAGGAAATTTCTCCAATAAAATTCCTGATGTCTTCGGGAAGCTCTTCGTCCTAACCAATCTTGCGGAGCCAGAAGGCGTTAAATCAAATACTTGGCCCAAAAGGTGAAAGGGCTCAGGTACCCATTGATCTCGAAAATTCGGGCTATGACTGAAAGAACTCTTCTCTTAGTAAAAACGGGATCTTGGAGATTAATGTAGTAAAACAACACATCTAGCTGAGGATTCCACTTTAGGCTAAGACCTTAACTGTTAAGGACGAAGTGGGTTCGTTAAGGTCTAGAAATGGCTGATCTTGCAATTCTTGTGGAATCATGGAAAGCAGCTCACCGCAGTTACTAGAAAACTTTCGAAGGGTGAATCCACCAGCTTGGTGTAAGGCAATTAATTCTCTATACAGAGCGAGGGCTTGTTGGACAGTATCTGCAGCACTGACCATGTTGTCGACATAGGTTTCTTTAAGGCAATTCTGAACAGCGGAAACCGGTGGGCCTCGTCATGGTATAATTGGACAATTACTCTCTGGGCATTAAAGGGTTGCTACGTCCCTTGTTTATTTAAATTAATTATATTAGGGTTAATTAAAAAGGTTCGTCGATCTTAATTATCTTAAATAATGGGGACAAGCAAAAACACAGCATTACGCAGCGGAAGTAAATTATTATTGGTGATAATATATACATATATACAGACAATGAATATAACTAATATTACTATATAGGCCTTAATTATAAAGGAAGTGGGGTAGCCAAGGCAGACAATACTTCTATTTGGATCGAGATTCTCTTAGAGACTCTTCTATGACTGGGCTAAGACTTGTGCCTTTTGGAATGGGGCGATAAGGAGGGCTTAGGGTACAAAGTTTGGCCCTATGTTATTACTTAACATATTTATATAGCTAACATACTCATTTATCTATTTGGGCACCTAATTACAAAAATATATAATCATTATCATTAATATCTACATACATAATATTTATAGCCCTTATACAATATAATATAATAACAATTAATTATTGGTGGGTCACATCACATTACCCCCCTCTCGATCAAAAAAATTGATGACTTCAATTCTAAAATCCATGCCTACAAAGAAAAAAGTTTTATAAATTATCAATATGGGCAGATACAATCCGATATGCAAAAAGTCTTATACTTATTGTAACTTACACTATGTTAGACACACACATAACAATATGTATATAGAATTATTTCCCCAGAATTAAGTTTATTGTTTGGCTTAGTGTTTGTGTGTGTGCCAATTGAAGGGGGTTTTCCCTGTGGGGGGGGGGGGGGTATTGATCCATTCGCCTATTTAAGGAATGATAGGTGGCTTCAGATTACAACCTCACAAGTGTGGCCTCCAAATGCTTAGTCGTCTGAACCACTTTTGAAGGATTCTGACTTCAAGATTACAACTTTATAAGTGGGGCCTCCACTTAAGGAGTCATCCTGAAACAGAGGAAAGGATCCACAGGACAAGGAATCCAACATACCCCTTCCACGACTTTAAAAAGGAACCTAGGTCATATTAATTGCCAAACTGTAGGATTACAAAGCACATCAGGATTAGATGTGGGACCTTTTTAATGGAATCTAACCTTTCAAAATTTCTGCCCGGTAAAGATAGGCATGTTGCGTCAGTAGGTTATCATATGTGGTGTTATGCCACATTATTGAATTCTTCTATACATACTGCATATAACACATAAATCTTACACTGAGTTAACCTTATACTACACTTACTACTATAGACCCATTGCACACATGAGTTATTAGGCAGCTCTTATTTTTGGATAAGGGGTAATTAATCATCAATTTTTTTTTATAATATAAAGGTCTTCATAATAAATTAACTTCAGATAAGCCATACCCAAAAATAAAATGGAATGTTATTTAACTTTTTAAAAAAAAAATCAAATCCCCCAAACAATTTAAGCCTTCGATAATATAATTGATTTGCTTCTACCAAAAAAAATTTTTTTTTTTTAAAATTTCAATGATTTATTACTAGTCCTTTATTTTGTTTTAATTAGATCAAAATATATGGTTTGGTCTCTTAATCACTGAAGCACAAAAAACATCTAAGTAGATTGATCTGTCTTGCTTCTTTCGAAGCCTAAAATTAAGCTATATACCTGTGAAAAAAAACTTCAGTCTCTTTTTCTTTCTTTTTTTATGAGAGCTAAATTACCAAATTAAGGACTGCATTCTCCTTTAATGCATTATCATATATTATTTTCCATTCCATAATTCAAATTAATTTCAAATATTTAAACATTTTATCTCATCTTAAAAAAAAAATTAAGCCCAAATTCAAATTTATACAATAGTTTTTTAACTTTTTACCCAAAATTTATACAATTAAAAATTATTTTACAATACTCCGCTTAGTTTGATGATGGCCTGTTGGTGATGCCCAAGAGTACATGTAGCCTTACAGTTGAAGGAAGGTCTCTGCTAACATATCTGGATACATGGCTGCAAGTATGACTTACTACAAATCAGGAACATCCTTATCAGGATCTGAAAATTTGAGCAGCGCTTAACCTTGTTGTCTGATATACAATTGGGACAACAATAGAGAGATATACAATAACATTTGATGCACAGTTAAAAATAAATCATTTTCATCTTAATATAAATTTCATCAACAAAAGAATTCAATCAATATCAATATAATCCCAAACAATAATTCATTTTAAATAATACCAATAAACATCATTATTAATATTCATAATAACCTTCATCAATAATAATGACTAGCTGGACCTGTGCGAAGCATTTCGCACGAAGATTTATATCAGATTTTATTTCTAGGTTTAACATAACTATGAAATGAACTTTTTTTTTTTGCCTGTTCTCCCCCCCCCCCCCTCAACCACCCAGGCCCTTAAGGTGAAATTATTTTTCTACAGCAGTGTTTAATAGTTAAGGAAGAACTTCATTTTCTGACATTTTTCTCTACAAAGCAGTTTCCTGCAGTTAATGCAGGGTTAAAATTAATTGCAGTTTGGTAATTAATATGACCTAGGTTCCTTTTTAAAGTCGTGGAAGGGGTATGTTGGATTCCTTGTCCTGTGGATCCTTTCCTCTGTTTCAGGATGACTCCTTAAGTGGAGGCCCCACTTATAAAGTTGTAATCTTAAAGTCAGAATCCTTCAAAAGTGGTTCAGACGACTAAGCATTTGGAGGCCACACTTGTGAGGTTGTAATCTGAAGCCACCTATCATTCCTTAAATAGGCGAATGGATCAATACCCCCCCCAGTCTCTTTTTCTTTCTTTTTTTATGAGAGCTAAATTACCAAATTAAGGACTGCATTCTCCTTTAATGCATTATCATATATTATTTTCCATTCCATAATTCAAATTAATTTCAAATATTTAAACATTTTATCTCATCTTAAAAAAAAAATTAAGCCCAAATTCAAATTTATACAATAGTTTTTTAACTTTTTACCCAAAATTTATACAATTAAAAATTATTTTACAATACTCCGCTTAGTTTGATGATGGCCTGTTGGTGATGCCCAAGAGTACATGTAGCCTTACAGTTGAAGGAAGGTCTCTGCTAACATATCTGGATACATGGCTGCAAGTATGACTTACTACAAATCAGGAACATCCTTATCAGGATCTGAAAATTTGAGCAGCGCTTAACCTTGTTGTCTGATATACAATAGGGACAACAATAGAGAGATATACAATAACATTTGATGCACAGTTAAAAATAAATCATTTTCATCTTAATATAAATTTCATCAACAAAAGAATTCAATCAATATCAATATAATCCCAAACAATAATTCATTTTAAATAATACCAATAAACATCATTATTAATATTCATAATAACCTTCATCAATAATAATGACTAGCTGGACCTGTGCGAAGCATTTCGCACGAAGATTTATATCAGATTTTATTTCTAGGTTTAACATAACTATGAAATGAACTTTTTTTTTTTGCCTGTTCTCCCCCCCCCCCCCTCAACCACCCAGGCCCTTAAGGTGAAATTATTTTTCTACAGCAGTGTTTAATAGTTAAGGAAGAACTTCATTTTCTGACATTTTTCTCTACAAAGCAGTTTCCTGCAGTTAATGCAGGGTTAAAATTAATTGCAGTTTGGTAATTAATATGACCTAGGTTCCTTTTTAAAGTCGTGGAAGGGGTATGTTGGATTCCTTGTCCTGTGGATCCTTTCCTCTGTTTCAGGATGACTCCTTAAGTGGAGGCCCCACTTATAAAGTTGTAATCTTAAAGTCAGAATCCTTCAAAAGTGGTTCAGACGACTAAGCATTTGGAGGCCACACTTGTGAGGTTGTAATCTGAAGCCACCTATCATTCCTTAAATAGGCGAATGGATCAATACCCCCCCCCCCCCCCCCCCCACAGGGAAAACCCCCTTCAATTGGCACACACACAAACACTAAGCCAAACAATAAACTTAATTCTGGGAAAATAATTCTATATACATATTGTTATGTGTGTGTCTAACATAGTGTAAGTTACAATAAGTATAAGACTTTTTGCACATCGGATTGTATCTGCCCATATTGATAATTTATAAAACTTTTTTCTTTGTAGGCATGGATTTTAGAATTGAAGTCATCAATTTTTTTGATCGAGAGGGGGGTAATGTGATGTGACCCACCAATAATTAATTGTTATTATATTATATTGTATAAGGGCTATAAATATTATGTATGTAGATAATAATGATAATGATTATATATTTTTGTAATTAGGTGCCAAAATAGATAAATGAGTATGTTAGCTATATAAATATGTTAAGTAATAACATAGGGCCAAACTTTGTACCATAAGCCCTCCTTATCGCCTTATCGCAAAAGGTTCCTGTGAATATGTGAAATCACTGAGAATATTACATAGTCCTGGAAATTTATCTTTCTACATTCTGATTTTAACTACCCTACTTATTTTTTTTTTTTCAAAAGCAATTCATAAGATGTTTTTTACGGTTATCTTTTTGACAATGGAGAGGAAGGTAGTCTTTTAAGTGGTAAGAACGACATGAAATAGGTTTCATTCTATAGAGAGGCAACTAAACAATAAGTAGCCCTGAAGCTGAGGGGCCTAATCCATGCCTTTACATAAAAACAATAAGTTTTAGAGATTTAAAACGGCTGGCCCATATACATTGGAACCTGTATGCGCCATAAAGCCGCTTAAATGCATTTTTCTTATTTCGATACTTTAGTTCTCTAAAATTCCCGCTATAAAAAAGATAAATTGATAAAACCAAAGTTTTAATGAATCACTATGTTACTATGAATCACCATAAATAGATTTTATTTATTTTATAAATATTTTGGACTACAGTCATGGGCGGATCCAGCCGATTTTAAAGGGGTGGCTGCAGTCCTAATGGGTGGAGGCTGCAGCCCCACAGCCCTTCATTTGTTCGAAAACTAGGAACCAGATGTAATATATAATGCATAGATATTACAGATAATAGATGCACTGAAAAGTATGAAATCATTATTTTCTATAGCCATACGCCTCAGCTTATCAACTGCATCCAAGATTTTATTATTAAGACGATCTCTGACATTGGATTCAGATTTCATTTTATAGAGAACAAGAGTTTTAACAAAACAGCTTTGCGAGCAGGACCCTCGCTTCTATAAATGCCCTTAAGAGTATCCCAAACATCTTTTTACTTGCTTGAGTTCGCTAGGTGATATAGTTAATAAAAGTTCAGACCTTGCGTTTAAATCCTCCTTTGTCAACTTCCTTTTAGTCTGTTCGTCTTTTTCCCTTGGGAAAGGATTATCTCCTGACACATATTCCCAAAGGTTATTCCTCATAAGAACAGCTTGGGTTTGAAATGCCCATGTATCATAGTTTTCTTTATGTAGTGGCTCAATCCTGTAATTGCTGGAATTTACTATTTCAGGATAAAACAGTAAATTGTAGAATCGATATGAGAACAGTAGGAGAAGATCACTAACTTCACTGCTGTCCAAAAATGATAATTGGTCAGGAGAATTAATAACATTTATTTAACACACAACTTTTTAAAACATAGTAAAAGAATTAAGTATTAACACATGTTAAGTGTTGAGAAATCGATTATCGATTGAGTTTATGATAATGTGAGATTCCTTTTAACCCATATGTTAAATACAGACTATTGTAAAAATCTGGTGCGTGCGCGCAACACACAACTTTCACTTACCAACTTACTTAGATTAGTAATTGACGTGTTTTGCTAAATATCATTTCCCAAAGTCACACATTTTTCTACATTCATATCTTATTTTTGTTAATCGTTAAAGCCGTTTTTGAGTAAATAAAAAAACCCCGTGAAAATGATACAAAATTTATTAAGTAAAGTCCCCCCTCCCGTAGATCAATTTTGATGAAATTTTTACAGTCATATCTCGGGCATATAAGTACATCAAATACCAAGTTTGATCAAAATCGTTAAAACCGTTTTTGAGTAAATAAATAAAACACGTGAAAATGATACAAAATTTATTAAGTAAAGTCCCCCCTCCAGTAGATCAATTTTGATGAAATTTTTACAGTCATATCTCGGGCATATAAATACATCAAATACCAAGTTTGATCAAAATCGTTAAAACCGTTTTTGAGTAAATAAAAAAAACACGTGAAAATGATACAAAATTTATTAAGTAAAGTCCCCCCTCCGGTTGATCAATTGTGATGAAATGTTGGTTATCACATCTCTGGCATATAAATACATCAAATACCAAGTTTGATCAAAATCGTTAAAACCGTTTTTGAGTAAATAAAAAAAACATGTGAAAATGATACAAAATTTAATAAGTAAAGTCCCCCCTCCGGTTGATCAATTTTGATGAAATTTTTACAGTCATATTTCAGGCATATAAATAGATCAAATACTCAGTTTAATCAAAATCGTTAGAGCCGTTTTTGAGAAAATCGAAAAAAACTTAAAAAGTTATTAAATAAAGTACCCCCTCCCTTTGAGCAAATTTGATGAAATTTTTGCTGTCACATCGCGGGCTTATACATACTCTAAATACCCAATTTCAGGTTCGCACGGTTTATAGTTTTTGAGCTAGTCTGTTCACACACACACACACAGACACACAGACAGACAAGCATCAGAGAGGCAACAAAATCCATCGATACTCAGAATGATAAACCATTTACATTGACCGAAATCACCAACATAATAAATAGTTTCAAGAGTAAAAAATCACCGGGTATAGATGGCATGGATGCAGAGATACTAAGGAAGCTGTTAGAGTTGTATCCGAATACCTTAACAGCCTTGTATAATGAATGCTTAAGAAGAGGCTATTTTCCAACCGAATGGAAACATGCCCTTACTATTATACTGATTAAACCAGGGAAAGAGCATCTGGATGAAGTGGGAAAGTTCCGGCCAATAAGTCTTCTACCTTTACCCGGTAAAGTACTAGAAAAGCTGTTGATCTCGAGGATTATGTTCCACATTAATAAAAACAACAATATTCATCAGAAACAAAAAGGCTTTACACCACAAAACAGCACTATTGATGCTATTACAATAGTCAACAACTTTATACAATCAAATTTTAAGAAACGTAACAGAGTGCTGATTCTATCTCTAGATGTGGAAGGAGCGTTTGATGCAGCTTGGTGGCCATCGATCCTTTTCCAGCTCAAAAACTTCGGATGCCCCAAAAACCTCTACTTACTCTCTAAATCATATTTTTCAGAAAGGAAGGCTACAGTCTCATGCAATCTATTACAGAAAACTAGAGTAGTCACAAAGGGGTGCCCCCAAGGTTCGTGCTCATCCCCAGGTTATTGGATAGTGCTGTATGACTCCTTAATAAAGATACCACTTCCTCCTGAAGCAGAGTGCGTAGCTTTTGCAGACGACTATTACGTCATGATCAGAGGAAAATTCGTACAAGAATTAGAGGCAATAGGCATTGAGGTTTTACATTTGGTAGATAATTGGGCAAGGCTGCATAAGATGAAGTTTAGCGCAAATAAGTCACAGGCCTTACTCTTGAAGCAAAAAGGAGAATTAGAGTCAATAACGCTCTATCTTGACGGGTACCCAATTAAACAGGTTGAACAGATGAAATGTCTCGGAGTCTTATTTGATTACAGATATAACTTCAATGCACATATAGATTTCATTACAAGTAAAAGCCTTCAACTTATAAATATCCTTTCAAGGTCAGCTAAAGTGCATTGGGGAATTGGAAGTGATGCTCTTCAACTAATTTACCGCAGAGCAATTGAACCCATCCTGACTTATGCTTCACCAGTTTGGATAAAAGCGATAGAGAAAAAACAAAACCAAGCCAAATTAAAACGAATACAAAGGCTGATGGCCATAAGAATAATTAAAGGTTTTCGAACTATATCATACGAGAGTGCCATTGTACTTGCAAATATTGAACCGATTATTCTGAAATTGGGTTTACAATGCAATTTTCATAGAATCTACCACGATGGAAATGATGAAGAAGCGGAATACGAGAAGCCAGTAAGTTTCAGAGAGTGGCAGCATCCAGGAGATACACCAGGTATAATATTTTATAAGGAACCAGAAGATGCTAAATATTACATATACACGGATGGGAGTAAAACTGAAAGGGGAGTAGGATGCGCATTCGTGGCAATGGAGAGAGGAGAAGAAATTTACAGCGCTAAGTTTAGGCTAAGCCCTAAATGCTCAAATAACCAAGCCGAAATGCTAGCTATATTGAAGGCCCTGGAGTGGTGGAAGGGGATAACCAAGGATTATGGAGAAAGGACACCAACTGTTGTAATTAAATCAGATAGCAGAATCTGTTTAGACATATTAGAGAACCACAGAGACCACTCACCGATAGTCGAAAAAATTAAAATACTTTTAAAATCAATGAACAACGAGGTGAGGTTTCAGTGGGTAAAGGCTCATAGTGGTGTAATAGGGAATGAAATGGCAGATACTCTAGCGAAGGAGGCATCAGAAGACGAATCGATAGAAGAAGCATACTCTCTGGCACCGAAGTCGTACCTTGTGAACAAACTTCATAAGAACTTGATATCGGCTTGGCAGGAAGAGTGGGCACAAAGCGACAAAGGCTTAATTACGAAGAAATATTTCCCGAACATCAAGTCAAGGCAGGATGCGGAACACTTCACAATTAACTATAAATTAACTCAGGTCTTGACGGGTCACGGCCGGAACCGGGCATATCTTCATCGATTCAAAATTTTAGGCGACCCATGCTGTTTATGCGACTCTCATACGCCACAGACATGGGAGCACATAATTTATGATTGCGAGAATTTTGAAGCTATCAGAAGAAAACTTATTCAAGATTTCATCACATCAGGGAGTTATTGGCCTGCAAAAGAGACTGACTTAATTTCAAAAGATTACTTTCCATCTTTTTCCAGTTTTCTAGCAAAAATAGACTTTAATATGTTATAGAAATATTGTAACTATAATTATTAATATTGTACATGTTATACGTTATGTGGTGCATGTGAACAATAAAGTGATTTAAAAAAAAAAAAAAAAAAAAAAAAAAAAAAAAACACAGACAGACACACACACAGACCATTTCGCGGGACTTGGTTATTTTGACTCAGGGGATCCCAAAACGTGTATTTCCGTTGAAAACCGGAAGTCGAAAATTTTCACGATCGCAATACTTCCACTTACTATATATTTCATATATAGGTAAGTGAAAGTAAAAATGTTGAGAATCATGTGCACTAGCGGAACTTTAAAAATCTGGTGCGTGCTTGCAACACACAACTTTCACTTACCAACTTACTTAGATTAGAAATTAATGCGTTTTGTTAATTGCTACTTCTCAAATGAACAGAACGGCTTTAATTATGAACAATGATCAGTCTTTAAAGGCGTACTCCGCATTCTTTTTTTCTCCTCTACATGTTTTCTTTATTTTTATCATATCCCATATTTAGCCATTTCTTATTTTTAGGCGTAACGAGAGATAGTTAATTTCTCCATATAAACAAAAACAAAGGTATGTACTTTATAAGAAACAAAAAACCGAACAAATAAAGAAGGCCCCTACTCCATTTAAGTCCCCTCAGAACATTTCAATAATGTTCAATAATACCTGATATTAAAGAACACCTAATTTTCATTAAACATGACGAATTTGATAAAAATCGTTAAAGCCGTTTTTGAGATCATCGAAAAAAAGGTAAAGATTGGAAAAAAAAATTAAAGTAAAGTGCCTCCTCCGGTTGATCAATTTTGATGAAATGTTGGCTATCAAATCTTGGGCATATCCATACATGAAATACCCAGTTTGATCAAAATGGTTAAAACCGTTTTTGAGTAAATAAAAAAACACGTGAAAATGATACAAAATTTACTAAGTAAAGTTCCCCCTCCGGTTGATCAATTTTAATGAAATTTTTACAATCATATCTCGGGCATATACATACATCAAATACCCAGTTTGATCAAAATCTTCAAAGCGGTTTTTGAGTAAATAAAAAAAACACGTGAAAATGATACAAAATTTATCAAGTAAAGTCCCCCCTCCGGTTGATCAATTTTGATGAAATTTTTACAGTCATATCTCGGGCATATAAATAGATCAAATACTCAGTTTAATCAAAACCGTTAGAGCCGTTTTTGAGAAAATCGAAAAAAACTTAAAAAGTTATTAAATAAAGTACCCCCTCCCTTTGAACAATTTTGATGAAATTTCTGCTGTCACATCGCGGGCATATACATACACTAAATACCTAATTTCAGGTTCGCACGGTTTATAGTTTTTGAGCTAGTCTGTTCACACACACACACACACACACACACACACACAGACACACACACACAAACACAGACCATTTTGCGGGACTTGGTTAATTGGACTCAGGGGACCCTAAAACGTGTATTTCCGTTGAAAACCGGAAGTCGAAATTTTTCACGATCGCAATACTTCCACTTACTATATATTTCATATATAGTTAAGTGAAAGTAAAAATTGTATTCTTTCTGTAAATTTTGTTGGTTATAACTTTTTCTTTTCTATAAAATAAAATTCCTTAGTCCCTTTATTCAATATTTGGCTTCCCTTGTGGGGACTTTTGTAGAAAGGAATTTTTATTTAATCTAATTGAGAAGAAAAGATGGATTTAACAGAAAAGAAACGTAAATTTGTATTATTAAAGCTTGAAATTAAACAGGTAAGGAGAACTTTCTCTTCTATTTTAAATAAACTCAATGAAGTTTTAGATGGTGAGAATAAGCAGGAAATACAATTGTACTTCAAACAGTAAAAAGATTAAGCTGAGAGGTTATTTCTGGTAGATGATGCTATTAGAGAGCTAATATTTGATTTAGATTTAGAGGAAAAGGAAGTAGAGAACGAATTTGATTTCAGGATAAAACAGTAAATTGTAGAATCGATATGAGAACAGTAGGAGAAGATCACTAACTTCACTGCTGTCCAAAAATGATAATTGGTCAGGAGAATTAATAACATTTATTTAACACACAACTTTTTAAAACATAGTAAAAGAATTAAGTATTAACACATGTTAAGTGTTGAGAAATCGATTATCGATTGAGTTTATGATAATGTGAGATTCCTTTTAACCCATATGTTAAATACAGACTATTGTAAAAATCTGGTGCGTGCGCGCAACACACAACTTTCACTTACCAACTTACTTAGATTAGTAATTGACGTGTTTTGCTAAATATCATTTCCCAAAGTCACACATTTTTCTACATTCATATCTTATTTTTGTTAATCGTTAAAGCCGTTTTTGAGTAAATAAAAAAACCCCGTGAAAATGATACAAAATTTATTAAGTAAAGTCCCCCCTCCCGTAGATCAATTTTGATGAAATTTTTACAGTCATATCTCGGGCATATAAGTACATCAAATACCAAGTTTGATCAAAATCGTTAAAACCGTTTTTGAGTAAATAAATAAAACACGTGAAAATGATACAAAATTTATTAAGTAAAGTCCCCCCTCCGGTTGATCAATGGTGATGAAATGTTGGTTATCACATCTCTGGCATATAAATACATCAAATACCAAGTTTGATCAAAATCGTTAAAACCGTTTTTGAGTAAATAAAAAAAACATGTGAAAATGATACAAAATTTATTAAGTAAAGTCCCCCCTCCGGTTGATCAATTTTGATGAAATTTTTACAGTCATATTTCAGGCATATAAATAGATCAAATACTCAGTTTAATCAAAATCGTTAGAGCCGTTTTTGAGAAAATCGAAAAAAAAATAAAAAGTTATTAAATAAAGTACCCCCTCCCTTTGAGCAAATTTGATGAAATTTTTGCTGTCACATCGCGGGCTTATACATACTCTAAATACCCAATTTCAGGTTCGCACGGTTTATAGTTTTTGAGCTAGTCTGTTCACACACACACACACACACAGACACACAGACAGACAGACACACACACAGACCATTTCGCGGGACTTGGTTATTTTGACTCAGGGGATCCCAAAACGTGTATTTCCGTTGAAAACCGGAAGTCGAAAATTTTCACGATCGCAATACTTCCACTTACTATATATTTCATATATAGGTAAGTGAAAGTAAAAATGTTGAGAATCATGTGCACTAGCGGAACTTTAAAAATCTGGTGCGTGCTTGCAACACACAACTTTCACTTACCAACTTACTTAGATTAGAAATTAATGCGTTTTGTTAATTGCTACTTCTCAAATGAACAGAACGGCTTTAATTATGAACAATGATCAGTCTTTAAAGGCGTACTCCGCATTCTTTTTTTCTCCTCTACATGTTTTCTTTATTTTTATCATATCCCATATTTAGCCATTTCTTATTTTTAGGCGTAACGAGAGATAGTTAATTTCTCCATATAAACAAAAACAAAGGTATGTACTTTATAAGAAACAAAAAACCGAACAAATAAAGAAGGCCCCTACTCCATTTAAGTCCCCTCAGAACATTTCAATAATGTTCAATAATACCTGATATTAAAGAACACCTAATTTTCATTAAACATGACGAATTTGATAAAAATCGTTAAAGCCGTTTTTGAGATCATCGAAAAAAAGGTAAAGATTGGAAAAAAAAATTAAAGTAAAGTGCCTCCTCCGGTTGATCAATTTTGATGAAATGTTGGCTATCAAATCTTGGGCATATCCATACATGAAATACCCAGTTTGATCAAAATGGTTAAAACCGTTTTTGAGTAAATAAAAAAACACGTGAAAATGATACAAAATTTACTAAGTAAAGTTCCCCCTCCGGTTGATCAATTTTAATGAAATTTTTACAATCATATCTCGGGCATATACATACATCAAATACCCAGTTTGATCAAAATCTTCAAAGCGGTTTTTGAGTAAATAAAAAAAACACGTGAAAATGATACAAAATTTATCAAGTAAAGTCCCCCCTCCGGTTGATCAATTTTGATGAAATTTTTACAGTCATATCTCGGGCATATAAATAGATCAAATACTCAGTTTAATCAAAACCGTTAGAGCCGTTTTTGAGAAAATCGAAAAAAACTTAAAAAGTTATTAAATAAAGTACCCCCTCCCTTTGAACAATTTTGATGAAATTTCAGCTGTCACATCGCGGGCATATACATACACTAAATACCTAATTTCAGGTTCGCACGGTTTATAGTTTTTGAGCTAGTCTGTTCACACACACACACACACACACACACACACACACACAGACACACACACACAAACACAGACCATTTTGCGGGACTTGGTTAATTGGACTCAGGGGACCCTAAAACGTGTATTTCCGTTGAAAACCGGAAGTCGAAATTTTTCACGATCGCAATACTTCCACTTACTATATATTTCATATATAGTTAAGTGAAAGTAAAAATTGTATTCTTTCTGTAAATTTTGTTGGTTAAAACTTTTTCTTTTCTATAAAATAAAATTCCTTAGTCCCTTTATTCAATATTTGGCTTCCCTTGTGGGGACTTTTGTAGAAAGGAATTTTTATTTAATCTAATTGAGAAGAAAAGATGGATTTAACAGAAAAGAAACGTAAATTTGTATTATTAAAGCTTGAAATTAAACAGGTAAGGAGAACTTTCTCTTCTATTTTAAATAAACTCAATGAAGTTTTAGATGGTGAGAATAAGCAGGAAATACAATTGTACTTCAAACAGTAAAAAGATTAAGCTGAGAGGTTATTTCTGGTAGATGATGCTATTAGAGAGCTAATATTTGATTTAGATTTAGAGGAAAAGGAAGTAGAGAACGAATTTGACTCTGCGGAATCTTATAGAGAAAATTATTTACGAGCTTAGCATAATGTAGACATAAAAGGGCAGCATAACACGACGGATAACGTAGAAAGCGTAAGTTCTAGTTATAAAAATTATGTAAGATTACCAAAATTAAAATTCAGAAAATTTGATGGTAGTATAAAAAACTATATTAATTTTTGGGCCCAGTTTGAGCCTATTCATGAGGATGTGGAGGTGCCGGTGGCTCACAAATTTCAATATTTAATTCAGGCAACTGTGGATGGGTCTCCAGCTAAACAATTAGTTTAAAGTCCTCCTTCTGCAGAGAATTATTATAAGGCTATCGAATTGTTAAAACAACGATTCGGTAGAGAAGAATTATTAATTGAATATTATGCTAGGGAGTTACTTAATCTGGTCTTAACAAAACAAACCAGGGATCAAGACGATATGCTATCGCTCAGGAAATTTTATAATAGCGCAGAAACTAAATCACGTTCTCTAGAGACCTTGGGAGTAACAAAAGATAAGTATCAATGTATGTTAAGACCGTTAGTAGAATCAGCACTTCCAGATATAATATTAAGGGAATGGGAAAGGAAAACTAACAAGTCGGAAGGTCGAACATTAGAGAAATTGGTGGATTTCTTAAGGGAGGAAGTTTAAAGATTATCACAGGTGAAAATAAAAGTTCCTCTTCAAAAGTAGAGAAGAACAATGTAGAATCTATCAAGAAACCAGTTACAGCTGCTGGGTTAGTTAATGTAAAACAACCAACTACAACTTATTGTGTATTTTGCCAAGGTCGCCACTGTAGTGAAGAATGTTTCAAGGCCCGAGAATATTCTTTGGAAGAAACAAAAAAAAAATTTAAAAAACAAAGGTTGTTGTTTTAGGTGTTTGCGTAGAGGCCACATTAAACGAAAATTTAGGACATTCATAAAATGTGTTATATGTGATGGACGACATTTAATGCTGTTTTGTCAACAACGAAGACCAAAAAAAGAAAACTTAACTCAGGAAAATAGAGCTGAAGGTAATAGTCTTGCTATTAATAATGCCAATCATATAAGTTATAGTCCTATTTTGATGCAAACACTTACGGTGAAACTGAAGGGGGCAAAAGATTATTATGCAAAGTTATTAATTGATTCAGGATCGCAAAGGTCCTATGTAACTAAAGAAGTGGCGAAAAGCATAAATTTGTCTCCATTCCGAGAAGAGAGACGACCCAGAGAAGAGAGAATTACCCATATAATATTAGGAGGCAACCAAACTCAGGTAAAACTTCATAAACGTTACCTTCTGGAAATTGGTAGTTTAAAAAATGACTTTTCTGTCAAATTAGACATATTAGAATCGGAGGGCATATGTTATGCAGTGCCAGCAGCCGCAGTAGGCCTATGGATAGAAGAAATGCAACAAAAAGGTATTGCGCTATCAGATGAAAGATCAGGGCCTATCGATGTACTAATTGGAGCCGATTTTGCCGGACATATTTTAACTTTAAGTTCTTTGACGAACTCCAGAGAGAGGTTGATGATTGTGAAGGCACCCCTATAATTTTTGGAGATTTAAATGGCAGGGTAGGTGGTGAATAGGAAAAGGGGGATGGAGTTGTTGAGAAGTTCGGTGAAAGTGAGGTCAACGATAATGGAGAAAGGATC
Organism: Aelia acuminata; assembly: GCA_911387785.2. Taxonomy (NCBI): domain Eukaryota; kingdom Metazoa; phylum Arthropoda; class Insecta; order Hemiptera; family Pentatomidae; genus Aelia; species Aelia acuminata. The sequence goes on along the minus strand of OU426979.1, from coordinate 140,144,131 downwards.
CTCAGTTTTTGCGTAGGAAACGAATTAAGAATCGCGAACACTCTCTTTCTGCATAAAGAAATCCATAGATTCACCAGAGAGGAGCCAGGAAAACGTGAAAAATTTATAATAGATTATTTCTTGATAAGAAAAGAAAATGTTGGTGAAGTTATGGATGCAAGAGTCAAACGAGGATATGAGATTGGAAGCGATCACTAGCTCTTAACACTGGACAAACTATGGAATGAAGAAACTCCTCGGAAAAGGCATAAGAAGGGTACAAAGAAGACAATAAAATCCTACAGGCTAAAAGAGAAGAAATGGCCCGATACTTTCTAGAAGAAATAAACAGGATGGCACGAGATTCTGATCTCCCATGGGATAGTGATGACATAGAACAGAGTTGGTCATCATTTAAGAAAATTATCATCAATGCTGCTAGATTGGTATGCGGAGAGAAAAGGGCAGGATCGGGGTTTAAAAGAAGTCCGTGGTGGACCGCGATGAGGTGAAGAAGCAGGTTCAAAAGAAGAAGAAAGCATGGAGGGACTTCCTTAGCCAGAGAACACCTGCAGCTCATCATGAAAGGTACAAGGAAAGACGGAATGAGGCCAAGATGAAAGTTCTTCAAGCCAAACAAATATTCTGGGAATATTTTGGTCACAAAATGGAGAAAAATGCAAAGGAGAACCAGAAGATCTTTTACAAAGTTATAAAAGGAATGAGGAAGGAGAGACCGAATTCACTCAAAAGAATCAAGGACAAAGAAGGAAGGATTCTATGGCAGGAAGAAGATATGATGGAAAGATGGAGGGAGCATTTCATGGAGCTGCTGAAAGGAAGAGACGTTACTCCTGATGAGACATACAACGCAGAGATGGAGTATTCGGAGGAAGACGATTATATCAGCGAGGAAGAACTGCAGGAAGCTATCTCGAAGATAAGGCTGGGCAAGTCTGCGGGGCTGGATGAAATAATTAATAATAATAATACTCCCGAAATGATTCGGCATATAGGTAGCAAAGGTGAAGAAATGTTTCTTCATCTTCTAAATTTGGTATGGAAAAAGAAAAGGATACCGAAGGACTGGGAGATCGCTGTGGTTGTACCTATTTACAAGGAGTGGCTATATCGATGGGGAGAAATCGCAAAGACTGGGAGCAGCTGGAAGAATGTTCCACTCAATCCGGAAAGGCTTCCTCAACAAAAGAGAAGTGACGAAGAAGACAAAGATATCGGTCTACAAGTCAACGTTCCTGCCCATCCTATCTTACTCCTCCGAATCATGGACCCTCACCTCAAAACACAAAAGTCAGATCCAGACAATGGAGGTGAAATACTTGAGGAAGGTTGAAGGAAAGACAAGGAGAGATAGGATCCGCAATACAACTGTAAGATCGAACCTCGAGGTACGGCCGGTAGAAATCATTCTAGAAGAAAATAAACTGAGATAGTTTGGGCACCTCCAAAGGATGAACATCGAAAGAACGGCAAGGATTACGTATGAGACGAGAGTTGACGGAAGAAGACCGAGAGGAAGACCACGGATCACCTGGAAAGAAGGTGTACGGAAAGCGTTCAGGAAGCGAGGACTGGACTGGAACAAGAGGAGAGAAATGGTACAAGAGAGGGATACTTGGGTCAAGCTCTATAGAGGACATCCCCAAACTGCGCAGCGGTAGAAGGGGAAGGATTATGATGATGATGATATTTTAACTGGCAGAAGAGAAGTCCTAAGTTGTGGTTTAGTGGCCATCGAGACTGTTTTCGGATGGACATTGATGAATGGACTGAAAATGATAATTCAGAATTTATGACTTAAATGTGTTTGTCAATGGCAGATCTTCATATTACTGATTCAAGAAAATTAGGAATTGCAGATATCGAGGATCATGCTCAACCAAAGACAAAATATATAGCTGGAGTATATCATAATAAAGTTTAGTTCTATTCTGGAAGTTGTGCTGTTCATTTCCCCTATACCCACCCTTTTTTTTAAGTCTTAGTGTCGGTCTAATTATAACTGTTGGATAATGATTGAGTTATCACTCGTCAGTGATTAAGTTATCAGTTACATTTAATTGTTGTAATCATATGATATACTTAATGTTGAATTAAGTACTGAATAACTGAATTGAATACTTCAGTAAAGTGTGGACTGTAATTAAAGTGGTGGTATACTAAATCTGGTATTCACCGTTCGTTGGTTCTCTCGGCTGGCGGAGCGGTAGGCAGTTTCTCTGGATCCTCTCGAAGCCCTGGCAGTGCGCGGAGAAATATGCGGTAGGCGATTTTGTCCGATTTTGGCGCGGTACATATATCAGTCACTAAAGCTAAGCGCACTCCGACCGTACTATGCCCGGGCTTAAGATAAGGCCCACAAGCAGTGGCTTAGAGATAAGTACCAAAATAAAGTACGAAACATCCCCCCCCCCCCTGTGAAATGATCTCATTTCACCAAAAAAATAAAAACACTACTAGGAAATTTTTAGTACGGGCCAGGAAGGAAAGCAGTCTCGACCCCCGAAAACAATAGAAACTGATTCCCAAAGTCCTCCCATGTGAGGTGATGCTGGAGGAACAAAGTGCCATTTGATGCTTAATTGGCTGAGAAAGTCGGTAATATCACAATGGTGATCTCTAAGGAAAAGAAATAACTCCTTAAGTATCCTAGCTGCTCCGAGGAAGTCACAATCACTATAAATATCTGACGGCAAGCCTCTCCTAGCCATAAATCGAATCCAGAGTAGCCATAAAGGAAAAAGTGGTCAAATCTGTTACCGCTTCAAGGTGCACGGCGTGAGTACATGGGCATACAAACACGGCTATCCAACATTTCATGTGGTGAGCGTTGCGCCGAGATGATGATTTCATTAGAAAGGGGCCGCCATAGTCGACTCCGACGCGCTGAAAGGCTCTGGCAGGAGTTACACGAAAATCGGGAAGATCACCCATCAGCGGAGGTTTGGGCTTAAACTTAGATTTGAAACACCAACAACAACGAAATATTCTCTTTCTAACTAGGTTTCTCAAACATGGTATCTAATATTGTAACCTCCATGCAAAGAGTAAATGTGATAGTGATCACTAATCAAATTTTCTAAATGTGAGTTTTGGTGGACTAGAAAAGGATGCCTGGCTAAGTACGGTATGGGGGCATTCCTTAATCTTTCCCCCACCCTGAGTGTACCTTCATTTGTCAAAAAGGGAGAGAGCTTAGCGATGGGACCTTCAGAAACTTGTTCGTTTTCAAGGTAAAAAAATATGTCCCTACAGTGCTCCAGCTGGTTAGTAGGAGTTGAGGGACTCTCCAGTTCAGTTGAGGTCAATGGCTGGAGGTCTGGCTGGCTTGCATCGGATGGCTTGTGATTCTTACATCCTTTAATGAAGCGCAGGCAGAAGGCTAGGACTCGGGTCAATTTTAGCAACGATGAATATTTATTTGAATGTTCAATAAGATAATTATGCTCTTCTTTAGCAAGCAAAGTTAATGGCTTTATTTCTTGCGGTTCATCAGGAGGCTCAGGTCGAGGGATAGGCCATAAGGAAGGGTTTGACAAAAGAAAATCGGGGCCTTTTCAATACAGGGTATGGGTTAGAAGTTTCATAGAGTTAGTCTTCTTGATACACAGTCGCTTGGGTTTGCTCCAGAAGGTATGTGACTCCACCAACTAGGCTGGGTAATATTCAGAATCTGTACGACCCTATTGGCTACATAAGTATTAAGCTGGTGTGGAGGCGTCTGAAGTCAGAAAAGGACATCTCTAGAGTCGAAAAAACAAAAAATGGATTCTATCTTAAGGTTCTTTATTAGGCTGGCTAATGAATCATTAACCCTGGCCACTAACAAGGCTGCATTCAGCTGGAGACGATTAATACTTATAGGTTTCATAAAATAAACACCTCACGACGGTCTCAATGTCCAATATATTTATAAATAACAGGAGCTTTCGGTGCTCATAGCACCATATTCATCTGCATAAAATCAATAAACAATACATTAATACATATATTAATTTATTTAAAATTTGTCTTGCATATGCCCAATCTCTTACCCTTTTCTCGTTCCCTTAAGGGAGAGTCTATGTATAACTGTATGTTACATCAGTAGAGTCATCATCAGTTTAAATACCTAAAGTAGGAATATGTATATGATATTATTAATAATGCCTAAAATATAAATGTCTAAAATAGGTGTTTTAATATACAATTTAGTTACTCGTCGTGGGGAGAGACGTGTACTCGGCTACTATGGTGCTATGAGCACCGAAAGCTCCTGTTATTTATAAATATATTAGATATTGAGACCGTCGTGAGGTGTTTATTTTATGATATTTAGAATTGAACGGTCTATGATCACATTACGAGTACTTATAGGTTTGGAAGGAGCAACCTTACTCTTGACCCTGATTAGTTGGACATTAGTTGGATGAGGTGGACGCCATATGGGGTTTCCGTTCTAGGGTAGACCACGCATCCATATCCCCTTTCAGAAGCGTCTCCTAAAGCTATTAACTGGGCAGAAACTTCCTCCTGGTTCCCAATATAACGAGGGAGGTGAACTTCTTGTAGGCATGGTAACTCTTCTAGGAAATTTCTCCAATAAAATTCCTGATGTCTTCGGGAAGCTCTTCGTCCTAACCAATCTTGCAGAGCCAAAAGGCGTTAAATCAAATACTTGGCCCAAAAGGTGAAAGGGCTCAGGTACCCATTGATCTCGAAAATTCGGGCTATGACTGAAAGAACTCTTCTCTTAGTAAAAACGGGATCTTGGAGATTAATGTAGTAAAACAACACATCTAGCTGAGGATTCCACTTTAGGCTAAGACCTTAACTGTTAAGGACGAAGTGGGTTCGTTAAGGTCTAGAAATGGCTGATCTTGCAATTCTTGTGGAATCATGGAAAGCAGCTCACCGCAGTTACTAGAAAACTTTCGAAGGATGAATCCACCAGCTTGGTGTAAGGCAATTAATTCTCTATACAGAGCGAGGGCTTGTTGGACAGTATCTGCAGCACTGACCATGTTGTCGACATAGGTTTCTTTAAGGCAATTCTGAACAGCGGAAACCGGTGGGCCTCGTCATGGTATAATTGGACAATTACTCTCTGGGCATTAAAGGGTTGCTACGTCCCTTGTTTATTTAAATTAATTATATTAGGGTTAATTAAAAAGGTTCGTCGATCTTAATTATCTTAAATAATGGGGACAAGCAAAAACACAGCATTACGCAGCGGAAGTAAATTATTATTGGTGATAATATATACATATATACAGACAATGAATATAACTAATATTACTATATAGGCCTTAATTATAAAGGAAGTGGGGTAGCCAAGGCAGACAATACTTCTATTTGGATCGAGATTCTCTTAGAGACTCTTCTATGACTGGGCTAAGACTTGTGCCTTTTGGAATGGGGCGATAAGGAGGGCTTAGGGTACAAAGTTTGGCCCTATGTTATTACTTAACATATTTATATAGCTAACATACTCATTTATCTATTTGGGCACCTAATTACAAAAATATATAATCATTATCATTAATATCTACATACATAATATTTATAGCCCTTATACAATATAATATAATAACAATTAATTATTGGTGGGTCACATCACATTACCCCCCTCTCGATCAAAAAAATTGATGACTTCAATTCTAAAATCCATGCCTACAAAGAAAAAAGTTTTATAAATTATCAATATGGGCAGATACAATCCGATGTGCAAAAAGTCTTATACTTATTGTAACTTACACTATGTTAGACACACACATAACAATATGTATATAGAATTATTTCCCCAGAATTAAGTTTATTGTTTGGCTTAGTGTTTGTGTGTGTGCCAATTGAAGGGGGTTTTCCCTGTGGGGGGGGGGGGGGTATTGATCCATTCGCCTATTTAAGGAATGATAGGTGGCTTCAGATTACAACCTCACAAGTGTGGCCTCCAAATGCTTAGTCGTCTGAACCACTTTTGAAGGATTCTGACTTCAAGATTACAACTTTATAAGTGGGGCCTCCACTTAAGGAGTCATCCTGAAACAGAGGAAAGGATCCACAGGACAAGGAATCCAACATACCCCTTCCACGACTTTAAAAAGGAACCTAGGTCATATTAATTGCCAAACTGTAGGATTACAAAGCACATCAGGATTAGATGTGGGACCTTTTTAATGGAATCTAACCTTTCAAAATTTCTGCCCGGTAAAGATAGGCATGTTGCGTCAGTAGGTTATCATATGTGGTGTTATGCCACATTATTGAATTCTTCTATACATACTGCATATAACACATAAATCTTACACTGAGTTAACCTTATACTACACTTACTACTATAGACCCATTGCACACATGAGTTATTAGGCAGCTCTTATTTTTGGATAAGGGGTAATTAATCATCAATTTTTTTTTATAATATAAAGGTCTTCATAATAAATTAACTTCAGATAAGCCATACCCAAAAATAAAATGGAATGTTATTTAACTTTTTAAAAAAAAAATCAAATCCCCCAAACAATTTAAGCCTTCGATAATATAATTGATTTGCTTCTACCAAAAAAAAATTATTTTTTTTAAAATTTCAATGATTTATTACTAGTCCTTTATTTTGTTTTAATTAGATCAAAATATATGGTTTGGTCTCTTAATCACTGAAGCACAAAAAACATCTAAGTAGATTGATCTGTCTTGCTTCTTTCGAAGCCTAAAATTAAGCTATATACCTGTGAAAAAAAACTTCAGTCTCTTTTTCTTTCTTTTTTTATGAGAGCTAAATTACCAAATTAAGGACTGCATTCTCCTTTAATGCATTATCATATATTATTTTCCATTCCATAATTCAAATTAATTTCAAATATTTAAACATTTTATCTCATCTTAAAAAAAAAATTAAGCCCAAATTCAAATTTATACAATAGTTTTTTAACTTTTTACCCAAAATTTATACAATTAAAAATTATTTTACAATACTCCGCTTAGTTTGATGATGGCCTGTTGGTGATGCCCAAGAGTACATGTAGCCTTACAGTTGAAGGAAGGTCTCTGCTAACATATCTGGATACATGGCTGCAAGTATGACTTACTACAAATCAGGAACATCCTTATCAGGATCTGAAAATTTGAGCAGCGCTTAACCTTGTTGTCTGATATACAATAGGGACAACAATAGAGAGATATACAATAACATTTGATGCACAGTTAAAAATAAATCATTTTCATCTTAATATAAATTTCATCAACAAAAGAATTCAATCAATATCAATATAATCCCAAACAATAATTCATTTTAAATAATACCAATAAACATCATTATTAATATTCATAATAACCTTCATCAATAATAATGACTAGCTGGACCTGTGCGAAGCATTTCGCACGAAGATTTATATCAGATTTTATTTCTAGGTTTAACATAACTATGAAATGAACTTTTTTTTTTGCCTGTTCTCCCCCCCCCCCCCCTCAACCACCCAGGCCCTTAAGGTGAAATTATTTTTCTACAGCAGTGTTAAATAGTTAAGGAAGAACTTCATTTTCTGACATTTTTCTCTACAAAGCAGTTTCCTGCAGTTAATGCAGGATTAAAATTAATTGCAGTTTGGTAATTAATATGACCTAGGTTCCTTTTTAAAGTCGTGGAAGGGGTATGTTGGATTCCTTGTCCTGTGGATCCTTTCCTCTGTTTCAGGATGACTCCTTAAGTGGAGGCCCCACTTATAAAGTTGTAATCTTAAAGTCAGAATCCTTCAAAAGTGGTTCAGACGACTAAGCATTTGGAGGCCACACTTGTGAGGTTGTAATCTGAAGCCACCTATCATTCCTTAAATAGGCGAATGGATCAATACCCCCCCCCCCCCACAGGGAAAACCCCCTTCAATTGGCACACACACAAACACTAAGCCAAACAATAAACTTAATTCTGGGAAAATAATTCTATATACATATTGTTATGTGTGTGTCTAACATAGTGTAAGTTACAATAAGTATAAGACTTTTTGCACATCGGATTGTATCTGCCCATATTGATAATTTATAAAACTTTTTTCTTTGTAGGCATGGATTTTAGAATTGAAGTCATCAATTTTTTTGATCGAGAGGGGGGTAATGTGATGTGACCCACCAATAATTAATTGTTATTATATTATATTGTATAAGGGCTATAAATATTATGTATGTAGATAATAATGATAATGATTATATATTTTTGTAATTAGGTGCCAAAATAGATAAATGAGTATGTTAGCTATATAAATATGGTTAAGTAATAACATAGGGCCAAACTTTGTACCATAAGCCCTCCTTATCGCCTTATCGCAAAAGGTTCCTGTGAATATGTGAAATCACTGAGAATATTACATAGTCCTGGAAATTTATCTTTCTACATTCTGATTTTAACTACCCTACTTATTTTTTTTTTTTCAAAAGCAATTCATAAGATGTTTTTTACGGTTATCTTTTTGACAATGGAGAGGAAGGTAGTCTTTTAAGTGGTAAGAACGACATGAAATAGGTTTCATTCTATAGAGAGGCAACTAAACAATAAGTAGCCCTGAAGCTGAGGGGCCTAATCCATGCCTTTACATAAAAACAATAAGTTTTAGAGATTTAAAACGCCTGGCCCATATACGTTGGAACCTGTATGCGCCATAAAGCCGCTTAAATGCATTTTTCTTACTTCGATACTTTAGTTCTCTAAAATTCCCGCTATAAAAAAGATAAATTGATAAAACCAAAGTTTTAATGAATCACTATGTTACTATGAATCACCATAAATAGATTTTATTTATTTTATAAATATTTTGTCATGGGCGGATCCAGCCGATTTTAAAGGGGTGGCTGCAGTGCTAATGGGTGGAGGCTGCAGCCCCACAGCCCTTCATTTGTTCGAAAACTAGGAACCAGATGTAATATATAATGCATAGATATTACAGATAATAGATGCACTGAAAAGTATGAAATCATTATTTTCTGAATACGTAGAAATAGCTGCAGTTAGTTATAAAACAGCTGACGCCACGTGCTTTCCAGTCTCGAGTGTTAGGGTGAAGTGTTATGTTCAATAGTGCACAAAGTAAACTTTAATGCATATTCTCAATTTTTTTATTGGAACACCACCAGATAGCCAACCCTACCACCGGGCCCGGCCTTCATTCATCGCCCTGGCGACCTCCATTTAAACATCGTTCTACAGCAAAAGGTTTATTTTTGTCATTTGAAGACACTAAGTTTATATTTTGATTTTGTTTAAATAGAAACACTTCTTTAGAAAACATAAAACAACTTAGTTACATTTGTTTATCTATTTTAGTTTACTTTAGGTTAAAAATCACAGTTTTTTTTGTATTGGTAGATTAGATAAACTATACATAAGTTTTTTTTTTCTTTTCTTCTTTACCTTGTGAAAGGATTTTCCTTTGTTATTATTCTGTTAATATTCAAACATTGTATTTCGTTTTGTGTGCAACAATAAATGTTTTTCTAAACTCATTAATCAATTTCAGTGATATTAATTTTTTTTTCAATTGAATATTGAACATATGATTAAGCAACAAAACAGAGTTATTATTTACATAGGAAAATAATAAAATGAATCAGCGAATATTAGGTGTGAAGGATAGTATTTGAATTAATAATAATACCCCTTCCCCTACATTCTGGTCCTCCGACGCTCGGATTTTATTGTTGCACATTTTTTTAAATATTTTTTTATTTTTAAATCTTAGCAAGTAAATTCTTTTTTCAATCCAATTTAATATATTTAAATAATTTTATTGTAAAGCAGCGGTGCTTAGTTCATTTTAATTTTCTCTATCTCAGTATTAATTTTTTACATTAATCTTTAAAATATATGATGGCACCTAAACCTGACCCTAAACAGGAACGTTTCGATAACCTTTTGGCTGAAATCAATGATTTATCGGATGATATAAAAGAGACCGAAGAGTTAAGTCTATTGATTGCAAACAACCCCAGTCAGGCGACCCTTTTTAAAGCTAGAGTGTCTAGGCTAGACTCTACATATGAAAAATTTAGAACAATGGCTAATGAAGCTATTAGCTTAGGACAGTCCCTATCGTATATTGATGCAGTTGAGACTTTAAAGGTTCTCAAGAAAGAATGTCGTGAATTATTCTACAAAATTTTAGCTGTAGAAATTAAGGAATTAAAATCTGATTCCCAATCAATTTCTATCAATCAGAGCATTATGGAGCCTTCGACCCGTACCCTAAAATTGCCATCCATCAATTTACCCACCTTCAATGGGGATGTATCGGATTGGATTTCATATCGAGATACCTTTACCTCATTAATTCATGAAAATCCGAACTTAGCGGAAATTCAAAAGTTTCATTATTTAAAATCTTCACTGAAAGGGCAAGCCGCACAGGCAATATCAGCAATAGTTATTTCAGCAGCAGGTTATGCACAAGCATGGGAAAGGCTGTGTAAAAGATATAACAATAAACGCCTCCAGGCGTCCAATTATCTAGTGAAAATTTTCAAATTCAAACCTATTCAAAAGGCAACAGTCAACAGTCTCGAACAATTTTCGCAAATAATACTTGAAAGCGCTGTTGCCTTTAAATCTTTAAATGTGAACGATCCAGCTGGATTTATTCTTTATACGTATGCGTTGCGATTGTTAGATGCTCGAACCCGTGAACATTTTGAAGCTGAATGTGCCGGAATGCCAGATATCCCAGATTTTGAATTTTTTGCGGAATTTATACATCGGCAATTTTTACAATTACAAGCCAATAACCTGAGCCTAAGTCCTAATCAGCAAGGTGCTACAAATCCTACTCCTTATAGGAACCCTAAACAAGTGGTTTTGACAACGAACGAAGACAGGTCCAATAGTTGCCCGTTATGTCACGAACGTCACAGAATATACCGTTGCAAAAAATTTCTTAAACTGAACCCTACCAAGCGATTTGAGGAAGTTAAGGCTCATTCATTATGTGTGAACTGTTTAGTACGTTAGTATTACTGTGTACGTTAGTACTACTGTAGTATTATTTAGTATTACTACTGTAGTATTACTATGTACGTTAGTACTACTGTGTAGTAGTAGTGAACTGTTGTATCTCATTCCTCACATGATTGTAAATCTATAAATTCTTGTCGGTTATGTGGAAAGAGGCATAATTCACTTTTACATTTTATTAACAACAAAGATGGCGGTGGAAAGTCTCAGAAAACAGCGCCAAAACCTCAAACTAATTCACCAGAGCCACAAAATCCTGCCAGTACTGTATTATCCTCTGCCACCATGGGGACCTCATCCATCTTACTTGGAACAGCTGTTGCACGGATTAAAGATATTCACGGAAATTTTCGAAAAATCCGTATTATCATTGACAGTGGGGCTCAAAGATCTTTTATCACAAATGAATGTGCCAAACGATTGGGGTTACCTCGTTCCCATAATCCACATACTCTGAGAGGAATCGCGAGCAGCCCTATTTCGGGAGGAAAATATCAAACCATTTGTGCGTTAATACCAAGAGATAAATACTATCCACAATTGACCAATATAATGATACAAAACATTACCGACCTCACGCCTTCAAGTCGAGTTCCTACGGCAGTTGAGCAGTATTTTTCACATTACGAATTAGCAGATCCAAATTTCGCATCACCAGGACCGATAGATTTTCTTCTGGGAGCCGACTTATTTGCTCAAATCCGGCCCGGAGGACCAGAATGTAGGGGAAGGGGTATTATTATTAATTCAAATACTATCCTTCACACCTAATATTCGCTGATTCATTTTATTATTTTCCTATGTAAATAATAACTCTGTTTTGTTGCTTAATCATATGTTCAATATTCAATTGAAAAAAAAATTAATATCACTGAAATTGATTAATGAGTTTAGAAAAACATTTATTGTTGCACACAAAACGAAATACAATGTTTGAATATTAACAGAATAATAACAAAGGAAAATCCTTTCACAAGGTAAAGAAGAAAAGAAAAAAAAAACTTATGTATAGTTTATCTAATCTACCAATACAAAAAAAACTGTGATTTTTAACCTAAAGTAAACTAAAATAGATAAACAAATGTAACTAAGTTGTTTTATGTTTTCTAAAGAAGTGTTTCTATTTAAACAAAATCAAAATATAAACTTAGTGTCTTCAAATGACAAAAATAAACCTTTTGCTGTAGAACGATGTTTAAATGGAGGTCGCCAGGGCGATGAATGAAGGCCGGGCCCGGTGGTAGGGTTGGCTATCTGGTGGTGTTCCAATAAAAAAATTGAGAATATGCATTAAAGTTTACTTTGTGCACTATTGAACATAACACTTCACCCTAACACTCGAGACTGGAAAGCACGTGGCGTCAGCTGTTTTATAACTAACTAATTAACACCACCTGGTGTTATAAACAATGCACTTATTTACATTCTATTGTTAAATAAACATAATTGAAATTAAACTTATTTTAAATAAAACATAACTACTTTATGTTGACATAAATTTAAATTATATTCTAAAAATAAAAATAAAATAAACTTTTATTCGGGCTTTAACATACCGCCCACCAAAATTTATATTAAATTTTCAAATTTTGAACTTAATAAAATAGTCATCTACATCATTTTTTATTCCCACAATGGATGCCAGACGTAGCTGGCTTATAGATTAAACCTTAGGGAGCAGCGGGGCTAGTTTTCTAACTGGGCGTGTATATATACCCTGAGAAGTTTTGATTTACACTACACGGCAAGGGACTGTTAGCGAGCCGTCCGCCCACCCTGATGATTCCCTGGTTGTCGAGGAATGGTGACTAAGACTGTGAACGAACCGTTGAATTAATCCGAAAGTGCGTACTAATCTGCCCCACATAGATAATCTTTCAATTATCTGGGGAATCTCGGATTGCGCAGTAACGTTCATTACATTTGAAGATTCTGTTTTAAGTTCGGGCACTTGACTGATGTAATTTAATTTTGAAATCGGCCAGCCTTTAGGTTCCATATACATCCAAGGGAATCCGGTCCACCAGAATTCACAGTTTATCAAAAGTGAGGGCGACGTTCCTCGAGAAGCAAGATCAGCCGCATTGTCTTTTGATTCAACATGATAACAATCTTCAAAAGAAGTAGATTCTAAAATTTTAACGACTCGGTTAGCTACGAAGGTTTTGAGTTTGTAGGGAGGAGTATTGAGCCAAGAAAGAACGATGGTTGAGTCAGTCAATAAATAGATATTTTTTACCTTTAAACTACTGAAAAAGTTTTGTAGAGCATCCATTGTCTGCACAAGTAATAACGCTGCACAAAGTTCAAGTCTGAGAATTGACAAAGTCTTGAGTGGTGCTAAGCGTGTTTTAGAAAATAAAAGATAAGTGTTGATGACTCCGTCTTGATTTTTCATTCTAAGGTATATGACTGCCGCGTAACAATAAAAGGAGGAAGCATCTGCGAAACCCACAACAGTTATTTCTGAGTTCCTATTAGGCAGAATGCATCGAGGTATTCGAATTGATCTTAAATCAGGTAGTGTATCAAATAAAGTTTTCCACTCGGTGGCAATAGCATTATTTATTGGTTCGTCCCAATCAAATTTACGTTTCCACAAAGCCTGAAGTATGGTTTTAGCTCGAAAGGTAACCGGAGACAAATACCCAAGAGGGTCGTACATCCTAGCTATGGTTGACATGATGCCTCGTTTAGTCGGGGTGTAATCCAGAGTTTGGATTTTGTAAGATAAAAAATCTTCAACCGAATCCCATTGAATACCTAAAACTTTGATTGAAGGCTCTTCCAAATTTGATAGTGATATGGTTTGTTCATAATCATTTGACTCCAAGCTGTGTAGCAACTTTTTGTCATTGCTGGCCCATTTTTTAAGTTTAAACCCCCCTTTGCCAAGAATAGATACCAATTCTTTCTGCAGTTCGATAGCGTCTTCGATGGTGTCTGCACCTGTCAGAATGTCATCAACATAAATATTTTCTGCAAGAGCTCTGCTGCCTAAAGGGTAACTCGCTCCTTCGTCGTGAACGAGTTGTCGGATTACCCTAAGAGCTAAGAATGGTGAGCATGATAACCCAAATGTCACACGATTGATCTCAAACTCCTGAACGCTATCTTTGATATCAAATCTATATAAAAAATGTTGAAACGCCCTATCATCGGGATGTACTAGTATCTGCAGATACATCTGACGAATGTCTGCTTAGTTATAAAACAGCGTATTTTTATGAATACGCAGCAAAATTGAAATTGGTATGAAAAGCGGAAAAAGGCATTAAAACGGATAATTTTATTTTGATTAGTACAATTACAGACTAACTGTTAATAATAAAAAAAAACTTTTTATAAAAAAATTAAACCGACTTCGTAAACTAGGAACCAGTAAAAATAATTGCACTAAAAAGTATGAAATAATTGCCTTCTGTTTTTTATGAATACACAGCAAAATTCAAAATGGAGTAAAAAGCGGGAAATGCAATAAAACGAATAATTTTATTTTGATTTGTACGAATACACACTAACTGTTAATAAAAATTATTAAATTAAAATATTAAATATCAAGTTCTATACAACACAATCTTTTCGGAGGCGGCGCAAAATAGAAAATTTCCAAATTACATGTTACTGATTACGATTTTATATGAGAACGATAGTCATTGAAATCGGGATGGGAAGAGAAGATCCATTTAGAAGATTTTAAGATTTTCATAATTTCTAGTGTTTAAAATTTTGCGCCGCCTCCGAAAAAGATTGTATTGTATTGAACATGGTATTTAATATTTTAATTTAATAATTTTTATTAACAGTTAGTATGTATTCGTACTATTCAAAATAAAATTATCCGTTTTAATGCATTTTCCCGCTTTTCATACCAATTTCAATTTTGCTGCGTATTCATAAAAATCAGAAGGTAATTATTTCATACTTTTCAGTGCATCTATTTTACTGGTTCCTAGTTTTCGAAGTCGGTTTAATTTTTTTTATAAAATGTTTTTGTACGATAATTTTAGTAAAAATAAAAAAAGGGGAAAAATACAATTAATCTGGTCAATATCACTAACGTAAAAAACGAGATAAAAAAATTATGTCGCTCTGGTGAGCTCGGAAAAGCAATTAATACAATTATATGAACTGTAAAATAAAAAAAATGAAATAAATCTCTAATGCAACTTACCAAGCTTACGCTGTACGCTGATTCTGAATTTCGGGCAAGGGTGAAATGAGGATAATCAGGTAAAAGACATTGAAAGGAGGTTTTAGGATGAAGGAAATTTTCACCTATTGCTCGTCCTTCTTAATTTTTGCGGCCAGCGGCAAACAATGATGGTTGAAGAGAAAACTTCAAAACAATTACGAATTTCATACCCAGGAGGCAGAAAATCGTAATAAATTGACACCCAAGAGGTACCAACCAAACCATCGGCGGCTGACTCTAAATGAGGAACACACACGGTTTTTACTTTCCAACATCCAGAGAGCAAGTGCGATTTGATACCCAGGAGGTACAAAAAAACCATTGGCGGACTCCAAATTGAGATCACAGACACGATGCTTACTGTTCAACATCCAGAGAGTAAGTGCCCGAAAAAATGGCTGAGCCCGGAATTCTAAACCCTTACAAATGCCATCATGATGCCGCTGATAACCCAATTGTTGGCCCAGCGATTGCCATCTCCGGTGACAGTTAAGGTGGCAAATTCAATTGAAATGTAAAAAAAAAAAGAATTATGTATGATGAGATAAAATCAAAATACCGAACAGTTTTTTATTTCATACTTTTTAGTGGTGGATGATAATTTATAGGAAGCAATACGTTGAATTCTAAAAAAATTTCGATGTGCTTTTTTTATACAGCTTTTAGGTGCATTTTGAACTGATTTCGGGTTATCGAAGTCGTTTTTTTTTCCCCTACCCCTCTTCTGACACTACAAATGAGTTTGTTTCATTAGTTGGTTGTTCTATCCATGGTGGGAAGTACGAGATCTATTCCGTGGGTCCCTCGCGAAATAAAAGTCAGCCCGCTATACCACGTTCGACTTTCCCGGGCTTTAATATTATAATTATATCAATTTTAATCAACTTTGTATTTTTTCCCCTTGGTCCTCTCTTCCTCGCCTGTTAGGCTATACGGGGTTTCCCGGGTCAGGAGGAGGGTGGGAGATTGATGCCGAGTATTATTAAATTTCCCCTGGCTCCGGGTTTTGAACTATTTTCGGTTCTCAATCATACGTTGCCATCCCGCCACCCAATCAACTTTCTATTATAATAGTCACCTTTATTTTTATGAATATGCACAGAAAATTGAAAATCGTTTGCGGTGCGTGCAGTACACACCTTTCAACACCCTGTCTACTTTGATTTTTTGTAAAGACTAATGTTCCATCGGGAAGACACATTCAACTTTATTTCCAAAATGACAATATTTTTCCTTTGCGGAATATTGTCTTCGGTACTTGTTAATTACATACATACATCTGTTTTTCGAGAGGAGGTGTTCAGTTTTGCTCCGCTGTAACATGAATCCGGCAACTTCAAGATGTCGTAGGTATGCCATTGAACAGTTGAGATTTTGGCCGTTTTTCGACCAGTTTTATTGGGAAATATAATACACAACATATACGTTTGTTATTTCGTTATCTGAGAATATGACTGCCTCGTAATGGAAACAATTCCTGCTAAATGACTACCTTTAAGATTTTCGATCCTTATTTTTGATAAATGACTACATTTAACAACTAAGATCCTTTTGCTTTCGTCTTACCCCGTGGTGGGATTTCAACCAGAGTGACACTTGCGGGAGTGTCTGGCAAGTAGTGGAACTTATCATACCGCCTGTCTCGGTGATGGAGGAAGCGAAGAAATCCTACATGGTACTTCCACGTAGTACGGGGTGGGAATCGCTTCTTCGACTGGCACGGAGTTGATGAAGTAGGCTTAATCCAGGACGAAGGCTGCTCGGAGCCTTTGGTGGCAGCCCCACCACCGTCTAGGGTACGTAGAGAGGGTGGATGGCCCGACTACCCGAAACAAAAACAATCATGAAACCAACATCAGCCTCGGATTCGATTAGCCAACTCAGGAAACGACCCGGCGACCGAAATAGGAATTTTAATGTAGAATTTTGGAATGTTCTATCCTAATACAGACCAGAAGCACTCCACGTACTTCTCAATCAAATTGATAGATATAAAGTCGACGTGACTGCAATTCAGGAAATACGCTAGACAGGGCAGGGTTTCCTTGAAAAGAAAAGGCATACCATATACTACAGTTGGAGTGGAAGTAAGCATGAATTCGGTTCGGGATTTATAGTGAAAGGAAGATACCGCCAGTACGTTATTGGATTTAAGCCCGCGAGCCCAAGAATTTGCGTTCTTTGCCTGCGAGGGAGATTTCATAACTACACAATAATAAGTGTTCATGCTCCAACGGAAGTCGCCGAAGAAGAAGAGAAAGAAAACTTCTACGACCAGCTGGAAAGAACACTGGATGCAAGCCCACGATACGATATGAAGATAATAGCTGGAGACTTGAATGCTAAAGTGGGACAAGAAGACATATTCAAGTCTGCAATCGGAAAACACAGCCTACCCAAGGAGACAAATGAAAACGGAAGAAGACTCATCAACTTCGCCACATCCAGAGACTTAGTAATGTATGTTATACAGTAATTATAACATTTTAATCTGTCCCCTTTCTTGTGTATGGGACATATCATTGATAGATGCCAGTCTTCAGGCATTACTTCGTCTGTCCATATGTTTATCATGATATCCTGGAGGGCTTTAATCTGCTCATTTCCGCCACATTTGAGAAGCTCAGCCTGAATTCCGTCAGCTCCTGGTGCCTTGTTATTTCTGAGCTTATCAATTGCTTGGAGGATATCTTTCTCATCAGGGGGAACAAATTCTTCCGATTCTGTCGGTAGTTCTCTTTAATGAAATGCAGGCGCAGGAGGAGGATCGTTTTCGTTGAGCAGACTTGAGAAGTGATTCCTCCATTGCATCAGAACGTCGGAGGAATTCGATAGAAGATCTCCCTCGTCATCTTGACAGCAGTTTAGTCTACCTGTGAAGGGTTTTCTGCTGCGGTTCACCAGCCTGAAGAATTCTCTATGTTGCTTATATCCTCTAAGCATTTCTGTCCTCTCAAGCTCCTCTTTTTCGTGCCACCTCTTCTTGCGTTGATGAAGACGTTTCTCCTCTCTTCGCCTCTCTCGGTAGGCTTCTACGGTTCTCCTTGTGCTCTTTTGGATCATGAGTCTGCAGGCTTCATTCTTAACCTTTGTGGCCATTTCACATTCCACGTCGAACCATGGGGACCGATGTTCTTTTTCTTGAGGTCCAAGTGAAGACTCAGCCGCTCCTAAGATGGCCTAACTGCATTCTTCCCACTGTCAGCTAACACTTTCCTCAACAGGTGTCCTTCCTCTCAATCTGGAATCCAATTCTTCTGCATAAGTCTTCTGTGCATCTGGGTTCTTTAATTTCATCGTATTCAACCTCTTTTATAAGCTGTCTCATATTTTTGAGCTTAGCTTTGATGAACGCAATGCTAAGTAAATGATCGGTGTCGGCATTAGCTCCACGGTATGCTCGTACGTTAATCAGACTCGACTTATGCCTCTTCCCTATCAGAATATGATCGATTTGGTTTACTGTAAGTCGATCAGGAGATGTCCAGGTAGATTTATGAATATTCTTATGAGGGAATAATGTGCTTCCAATGACTAGGTCTCTGGATGTGGCGAAGTTGATGAGTCTTCCGTTTTCATTTGTCTCCTTGGGAAGGCTGTGTTTTCCGATTGGAGACTTGAATATGTCTTCTTGTCCCACTTTAGCATTCAAGTCTTCAGCTATTATCTGCATATCGTATCGCGGGCTTGCATCCAGTGTTCTTTCCAGCTGGTCGTAGAAGTTTTCTTTCTCTTCTTCTTCGGCGACATAATCATAAATAAACAAACAGACGAAGTAATGCCCGAAGACTGGCAGCTATCAATGATATGTCCCATACACAAGAAAGGGGATAGATTAAAATGTAAAAATTATAGAGGCATATCCCTACTCCCATTAGCGTACAAGGTATTTTCAAACATTTTATTCCAGCGCATCATTCCGTTTGCTGAGGAAACAATAGGAAAATACCAGCGTGGGTTCAGAAGAGGCAAGTCAACCCTGGACCAAATCTTTAGCCTCTGAACTATTTTGGAAAGAGGTCGGGAGCATAAGATTAAAACGCATGACCTGTTCATAGACTTCAACGCCGCCTACGACAGCATACACAGAGAGGAGCTGTATATTGCGTTGAGAGAGCTGGGAATACCTAAGAAACTGATAAACCTAGTCAGGATCACCATGCTGAACACCCGTTGCTCTGTCAAAGTTGATGGTGAGAGGTCGGAGGAGTTCCCATCGACAAAAACGTGTCAGGCAGGGGGATGCACTGGCCTGCCTTCTCTTTAACCTTTCCCTAGAAAAAGCAATTAGAGAATCGGGAATACAAACTAGAGGAACAATATTTAATCAGACGGTGCAGTTACTTGCCTACGCTGATGATATAGACATAGTAGGTAGGTCACCTCGTGCGGTAGAAGACGCGTTCCTGGCGCTATTGGAACCTGCAAGGAGGCTTGGGCTCGAAGACAAAATACATGGTGGCAGAAGAGACCCCAAACCCTAGTGAAACATGTAACCTTTGGCCAATTGGAGTTTTAAAAAGTATCACTGTTCAAGTACCTAGGCTCTCTGGTTACTCAGGACAATGATAACAACGTCGAGATTCGTCAAAGAATTTCATCCACTAACAAACTATACTTTGGACTCCTCCAACACCTGAAGAGTCGTGCCCTTACGAGAAAAACAAAAATCCACCTGTACAAGACACTAATTAGACCATTTTTACTGTACAAGACACTGATTAGACCAGTTTTACTGTACGGGTCCGAATCTTGGAGTATTACAAAGGAATCTGAGCAAGACCTGCTCATATTTGAAAGGAGGATACTGCGAAGGATATTTGGAGGAGTCTGGGACAATGGAAGATGGCGGCGACGAACCAATCTCGAAATCTACGCACTGTACAAAGATGCCAATGTGGTAAGGGTTTGGAATCTTGGTCGACTCCACTGGGCGGGAAGCTTGGCTAGAATGAGCAGCGAGGAGCTCCCAAAGAGAAGCTGTTGACAGAACCATTGTACAGCACAAGACGCCAAGGAAGACCCAAAATAAGATGGGCTGACTGTGTCTCAGAAGATTCCCGTGAGCTACTAAATGTCAGAAATCGGATGGGGGCCGCACTTGACCGTGAGAATTGGCGTAGGATGGTGGAGGAGGCCAGGACTCATAACTGAGTTGTAGAGCCAGGTTAAGTAAGTAAGTAAGTTGCTTTCGTCTTGGCGACTTTGTCTCTTCGCGCGCTTGATGCTGGAACCAGGAAGGAATTCGAGTTGTCCCTCAAGTCGACTAAAGACCTCCCGAAACCCAGTGACATATTCACCTTCGTGAGACATCGGAAAACAGCATTAACGATTGCTCAAGATTCTCGGATCTCGGGAAGCTGTAGCAGCACAACTCATGCTTCGCCTAGAGGACCAAGGTACCCTAACAGAGAAGCGCGCATATAACTCAGTTGCCTTTCACACCTCTAATGTTCCCAACACAACATCCTTGCCTAACAGGAACATTCCGATAAGTGTAAGTGATGAGCTGATGCATCAACCGCTCGCTGACAGCCAGTTTGGTGTCTGGTCCTGTTGATTGGTGCAGACCTTTATCCGCAGATCATTAGTGGTGCCCCTCGTCACTCAGGAAAGCATGACCTCTATTTAGTCCCTACAATGTTCGGGCTAGTGGTAATGGGGGAGCTCAGTTCTCGAATATCCTCTACAACTTGTTCCTTCTTCTTAGAATCTCAAGGAGAGGTAGAGGCACAGCTACAAAAGTTCTGGGACATTGAAGAGCACATCTCTGCCAACCGAAGAAAAATTCTGTGAGGAACACTTTCTTACTCACTCCCTTACGCTGGCCAGAAGATATATCGTTAGGCTTCCATTTAAAAACGATCACATCACCCTGGGAAGCAACCAAGCAGCTGTAGTACGTCGGCTTCAATCACTTAAGGGCAAGTTAAGATGTAACCAGAAATTTGCACAGCATTACTCCGAATTTATTGAAGAGTATCTGAATCTGGGGCACATGTCGTCTTCCAAAACATGCGCAAATTATTTAATACACCACCACGGCATTCGGCAGGAAGGTTCAAGAGGAACCAAACTCCGCGTCTTTGATGCTTCTTGCCCTTCTACTACCCTCAGTCTCAACGCACTTCTTTCAGGGCCGAAACTGCAAGAAGATCTCAGCAATGTGCTCATTCGCTTCAGGTTGTACTCAATTGTCCTGTGCGCGGATCTAGTCAAAATCTACCGCCAAATCTCAAAACACCCTGAGGATCGTGCATACCAACACATTCTTTGGCGAAGAGAGCCACTTGTCAAGCAGTTTCGGAGGGCATCCTCAAACATTTGAGGAATTGTGTACCACCCTTGCAAACATTGAAGGATTGCTGAATTCCAGACCTTCGTGTAGTCTTTCAGAAGACGTGAACAGCTTTGAAGTCCTCACTCCCGGCTATTTCCTTACTGGCGCTCCACTCGCCCCTCTTCCTGAGTCTTCCGCACCTACCCTCACCAACATATCCAGGTGGCGCTTACATACCCTCCAGCAACGAGCAAAGTGGACCCTCATGGTACCCAACGTACGGACAGGGGATTGGTTATTCTCATGGAGAGGCGTCCTCTAGTTGGTCAATGGCCAGTTGCCCGAGACGTAGAGACCTTCACGAGCAGAGACGGAACAATCCGTACCGTCAGGGTGCGAATACATTCCGGAAGTTTCTTACTTCCCTTGAGTGGCATGAGGCAGGCTCGTCAGAGTAACCTGTACATTGCACTCAAGCATTTATTCAAGTCAACTCAAACTATTTTTGTGTGCAGCGAAGCAGGCGATTACCAAAACAAATATAGCGAGTGGGATGGTAAGGAGCATTTGCACTCAGTCTAAGTCAAGAATTCTTAGATATTCTTAGATAACCCTATAGCCGACGCTTGTAATAAATCGATACCTGACGGCGGAATCTCAAAATCGATTTCATTTTCATAATCAGCATCTCGGGAAACCCTATAGCCGACACCAAGATCGATTATATCGCTCAAGTTGTAATAAATCGATACCTGACGGCGGAATCTCAAAATCGATATCATTTTTATATTCACCATCTCCGGTAACCCTATAGCCGACACCAAGATCGATTATATCGCGCAAGTTGTAATAAATCGATACCTGACGGCGGAATCTCAAAATCGATATCATTTTCAAAATCAGCACCTCAGATAACCCTATAGCCGACACCAAGATCGATTATATCGCGTAGGTTGTAATAAATCGATACCTGACGGCGGAATCTCAAAATCGATATTTTTTTCATAATCGGCACCTCAGATAACCGTATAGCCGACACCAAGATCGATTATATCGCGTAGGTTGTAATAAATCGATACCTTACGGCGGAATCTCAAAATCGATATTTTTTTCATAATCAGCACCCCAAAAAACCTAGTAATCGATATCAGGTAATATCTGATGTGATTTCCATAAAAAGGGTTAACTCAATAATGTGTACCAATATGGAGAAATCTGAAAATAATTTTATATATTTATTGGGAAATTACGAATTTAGTAGAAATTCACATCTCAATTTGTGAATTTTTCCATATTCACATCTCTATTTGTAAATACGGCCGAATTCACAGCTGAGATATAAATATTCACATTTTTTTGTGAATATTCACAATTTTTCCTGTGAATTTTTTTTATTTACAGAAAAATTTATATATATGAATAAATTCGTATTCACACCTGTGAATATGAATTTATTTATATTCACACTTGTAAATACGAATTTATTTATATTCATATTCACAAATATTGTGATATAAATAAATTTATATTCATATTCACATTAAAATTAAGATAAAAATAAATTCATATTCGTATTTATAAATATAAATATGCCCAACTCTGACAAGAGTTTCTTCATCACAATAGATCATTGTTTTATCCACCATTAGTAACTGAATGCCTCCAGTTAGGGTTAGCAGTTTGTAGCATTTTATATATTGTAATTAACTCAATATTAGCGAAGTGCTTCTTTTTCATAAGAACTTCACAGTATATGGGCAGATCCAGCCGATCGTAAAGGGGGGGGGGGCTGCAGCCCCACTGCTCTTTATTTGGATCTGCTAATCAGCTTCTTTACCTTTATGTTCCTTTCCCACAACTAAAATTCTACTTGTTCTGCACATTATTTTTCTTTAACTTGCTTCCTTACATTAAAGAAAGTCAAATTCTATCTTCAAATGACGAAAATTTTTCCAAAGGGAGGGGCTGCAGCCCCCCCCCCCCCCTGGATCCGCCAATAACACAGTATAAGAGAATAGGGGAAAATATATGAAATATATAGTAAGGAAAGTATTGCAATCGTGAAAAATTTCGACTTCCGGTTTTCAACGGAAATACACGTTTTGGGGTCCCCAGAGTCCAAATAACCAAGTCCCGCGAAATGGTCTGTGTGTGTGTGAACGGACTAGCTCAAAAACTATAGGCCGTACAAAACTGAAATTGGGTATTTGGAAGAATTACTCCTAAAAAGATTGACAATTGTAGGGACCCTCCGTAAGAACAAGGGGGAAATTCCAAAAAAATTTCTTCCTCATAAAGGTTATGAGGTCATAAAGGTTACAAAACAGCAGTCAGTTTGGGTTCACAGAAAATCTTACCACGGTTTCCTACGTACCAAAACAATCAAAAGCTGTCATATTGTTATCAACTATGCACCATGACAAATCAATAGATGAAGAGACTGGTGGAAAAAATAAACCCGAGATAGTTTCATTTTATAATGAAACTGAAGGGGGAGTTGATAGTAATGACCAGCTCTGTTCACATTACAGTGTTGGAAGGAAAACTAACAGATGGCCTTTAGCAATTTTTTACTATCTGATAAATATAATTGGTATTAATCGTATGTACATTGTTTATAAACATAATCTCCGATCCAAAAATATTAATCAACAATTGCCGAGAAGAATATACCTAGCCGACCTCGCACATCAGCTGCTGAAAATTCACATTGTCAAAAGATCCCAAAGCCTCGTACTACCTAAATTACTAAAACAAAAAACTAATATGTATTTAGAAGAGAATGAAATAATAATAATTAAGGAAAATGCAGAAGAAGAAGTATCAACCCGAGGAAGAAAACGGAAAAGGTGCCACATTTGTCCTAGCACAAGGGACACAAAATATTCAACATTCTGCTCCAAGTGTAAACAGTGTATTTGTAAAAACCATTCATTAATTATATGTTTGCAATGTAAAGACTGAAATTAGGCAAATATAACGTTAGATTTTCTCTATATTACACCATTAAATATTACCAATCACTACATTAATTTTTTTTAATGTCATTTTTGGAAGAATATTGTTACCTTTTCTACATTAATAAATATCTGCTTTTTGTTATTTTAATAAATAAACTAATTAAACTAATCGTTGATAATAATTGAATCTTTTTTTTTTAATTCATTAGGTACCTTTTTCATTATATCTTTTTATTGGGTTATTATGACCCTAGGTGACGACTCATGTAATTTCAAGGCAGGTGATTGCTTAAGGGTTAAGGTAAACTTAACTGGTTCCTATGTTAAGGTAACCTTTAAGCTTAAGTGTTCCTTTAGATAATTCTCATTTTATAAACCTTCCTTAACAATTCCTTTCCTTAACTAAGTATGCATTTATTAAGGTGCAAATTTAAGGCCACCTTAACTAAACAACCAATCAGAGAAGATTGATAAGAGTACTCCGCCGCTAGGTGTTGTTGAATTTAATCGGAAAAGATGGAAAAAAAGAGGTATCTTCATTTCATAATAACTTTTAATATTAACACTGAACACATATACAATAGAGAAGGATGACTAACAACATCTGTACATTTAATTAACAAAATAACAATTGCTATAGAAATCTTTCAATGAAACATATGACATATGAAATCATTCATAAATTATTTCATATTTCAACAGCCTCCCTCATTGAAAAGATTTCTATTACTTCAGTCCAACATTTTCTAATAGAGTCTTCAATCGGGGTCCTTGGAGGGGCTTGGTTAGGAAGTCCGCTAATTGGTATTGCGTCTCGATCGGCTTGATCTCCATTATTCCATCTTGAACTACTTACGAATAAAAAAGTGACGTATTCTGATGTGCTTTGTTCGTCGGTGGAATTCTTGATTCTTAGCCAGTTTAATAGCAGCCTCGTTGTCGACATAGAGGGCAGGAACCTCAGATAAATCATCTTTGGGTAGCAATTCATCCAATAAACGTTTTAACCAAACCATTTCTTTGGCAGCTTCACTTGCAGCCATTAGTTCTGCTTCGGTTGTCGATATCGCGACACAAGACTGTCTTTGACTAGTCCAAGATATAGGCCCTCCAGCAAAGATACAAATAATTCCAGTGGTAGATCTACCTGTACTGAGATCACCCCCAAGATCTGCGTCACTGTATCCTCTAACCTTATTCCGTTCATTATATTTGTACATAATTCCTATGTCGCGGGTTCCTTTCAAGTAACGAAAAATTCTCTTCACCTTAACAACGTCTTTTGCTGAAGGTTTTTCAAGAGATCTAGAAACCACACTAACAGCATAGGCTATATCTGGCCTAGTTGAGATAGCCAGATACATTAAGGCTCCGACAGCCTCCCGGTAAGGAAAATCAATGGCATCTCCTCTTGATTCACTAATTTCTGGAGTATTCAGAATCGGAGTTGAGACAGCCTTACAATACTGCATGTTGAACCTTTCTAAGACTTTTCTTATGAATCTTCTCCCTATCTCCCTTCTGGTTGATTTTGATACCATCATTTTCTTGACTTATTTCCAAACCAAGATAATATCCTAGTTCCTTACTGTGAACTTTGAATTCAGAAGCCAAATCATTAAGAAATTTCTTCAAACTGTCTTCACTAGTAGATGCAACCAACCCATCATCAACATAGAGAGCAACTATAAGTTGATCGCTATTTTCATTTTTCATAAATATACAAGGATCGGCATCACTTTGAACACATTTTAGACTAATCATAAAATCACGGAATCGCTGAAACCAACATCTGGCTGACTGTTTCAGGCCGTAGAGACTTTTTGTGAGTTTGCAAACTTTGCTACTTCCATCACTAAAGCCTTTTGGTTGCTGCATAAAAATAACTTCATTTCGATCCAGTGCACCATAGAGGAACGCAGTCGAAATGTCAAACTGTGCTAAGCTCATTTTTCTGCTGGCAGCCACACTTAAGATGGTCCTAATTGAACTCATTCTAGCAACAGGACTGAATGTCTCGGTAAAGTCTAAACCTTTCTCTTGACTAAAACCCTTAACCACTAGCCGGGCTTTGTATTTCTCTATACTTCCATCTGGATGATATTTTATCTTATACACCCACCTATATTGTAGAATTTTTCTACCTCCTGGAGGATCTACTAAAGTCCATGTATTGTTTTCACGGAGTGCTTCCATCTCTACTTCCATGGCTTTTCGCCAATTCTGAGAGTCATCAGACCTCATTGCATCTTCATAAGTCTCTGGAATATCTGAAAATTGTGTTATTGTCGCTGAAACGAATTCTTCAAACCGTGTCGGTGGTCGAAGAGCCTCCCTATTTCTGAGATCCATCCTCGATGTTTTATTTTCTTCCTGATCTGCATCGCATTCAGCAGGCAACTTATCATCGGCCTCGGGATCTTTTTCTTGATTTTCTATATCATGACCTTTATCGTGATTTTCTTCCTCTTTTTCTTCATTATTTTCATTTGTAGGTAAAATAACCTTAACACTTGATGTTTGTGGGGTCTCATTAAAAATCACATCTCTTGATCTGATGATTGTTTTTCTTTGCGGATTCCAAATGCGGTAACCACCAAAATCGTATCCGACTAAAATCCCTTTAATAGATTTCCTATCCATCTTTCTCCTTTTTTGCTTCGGGATATGAACATAACAATCAGATCCTATGATCCTTAAGTGCTTGATTGATGGTTTTTTATTGAACCATAATTCAAACGGAGTTTTATTTTCCACACCTGTTTTAGCTGACCTATTTAAAATATAAACAGCACTATTAGTGAGTTCCGCCCATAATGCTTGTGGGAGGTTATCCCTAGAATGGAGCATAGCTCTAGCAGCCTCGACAATGGTTCTATTTTCTCTTTCGATGAACCCATTCATTTCGGGGGAATACGGCATAGTTACAAGATGTGTGATCCCATTTTTATTAAGAATTTTCTTCATCGGCCTATTGTCAAATTCGCCTCCATTGTCTGACATAAAATTTTGGATTTTGTAACCAACTTTGGAAACGACTTTTAAAAGATCTAAGAATTTCTCAACAACTTCTGATTTTTCTTTTATGAAATATATGAAACGATAACGAGAGTAGTCGTCCTTAAATAATACATAGTATCGATAGCCCGAAAACGACGCTTCGAAGGGTCCACATACATCGGCATGGATAACTTCACCTGGAGCGGAAGCTCTTTTCCTTTTACCAAACTTCAATCTGTGAGCCTTCCCACATATGCAGCCCTCACAAACTTCGGAATCTAATTTAACTTTTATATTAAATTCCCTTTCTATTAAAGCTCTAACATGACTTTTATTTTGATGAGCCAGGCGCTCATGGTATAATTGCAATGTGTCCAGATCAGACAAAACAGAATTGACATTACTGTAATTATTTACAATATTCAATTTAAATAAACCACCATGACGCTGCCGTTCACCTGTTAGAACAGATTTTTTGTTAACCAACAACTTACATTTTTCTGCGGTAGAAATAAATTTGCTACATTCAATTTTATCTTGGGCAGATAAAACAGAAAAAAGATTTTTGTGCATTTGAGGCACATACCAAACATTCGAAAGAGTTATTGGAATTGTTTTATTATTAACGAGTGCTTTAATTTTAATATCTCCAAAACCAACAGCTGGTATACTATCGCCATTAGCAGTAGTAACTTGTTGCGATTCATTGAATGATTGGAGGTTATTAAACAAAGCCTTGTTATTACACACATGATTCGTAGCACCTTTATCAACGAACCAATTCATATAGTCACATTCAGATGAAAATATCTGACTATTAGAAGCAAAAAGAGTCATATTATTTATGTTAGCATTAGCTTCAGATTTAGGAGGTCGTCCGTCTTTTTTCCATTTGATACAATTTCTTATAATGTGACCTTCCTTTTTGCAATAATGACAAATAAAATTTTTCTTAAATTTAGGTGGATCTTTTCTATTATTAGAAACAGCTAAAGCTTCCTCCTCATTAGACATCGGAACTCTAAGATTTCCATGTAAAGCTCTCTCATGAGCACACAATTGACTAGTGAGGTTATCTATAGGCGGGCGCAATCGAATATAGGGTGCGCTAGTAGTTTTGCAAAATGTCGGAAAGATCGGTGTAAGACCTAGTTGATGTGATAGAGATAATTGGTAATTTTAAAAGACCATTAATTGATGGGCAGGCTATTCTTGATGCAAACCACATATTTACATGTGGAGTAATATCTAAAAATAAAAAAACAGTTATTTTACAAGCCTCGTGCCTTTAAACTAGCAATCTTAAAGGACTGCCCCATCAAATAAAAGTGGAAATCAAATTTATTAATAATAATAAGCAATTTTCTTGTCATTGTACATGTAAAACTGGTAGTTCTGGTAAATGCAAACACATCATTGTAACTTTACTCGACGTTTTTCGGTTAGTAATAACATTAATTACCTATTTACACAATCATTGTTATGACAGCTTAGATTCTTTGTCATATTATTTATTTATTTGTTAAAACTTTCAGGCTTCGCATTGAAAACATGGAACAATTAAGCACAGCGGATGTAATAGAAAAATGGGGAAAATTAAAAAAGAAAAACAAATCTATGACACTATGGTCTCAATGTTATTTGCATAAAACTAGCATTTTGGAATAATAAAATGTCAAATACTAATATTTACTAGGATAAATATAGTCTCTATCTTTAAAATAAAGACTACATATCGTCACATGTTTCGAAACAGGCTTATCTATTCTTAATTTTACAATCCACTCTTTAAGAAGCTTTTTATTTTTTGGAAATAAAAGGGAATGACACGTCTTTTGACTTTCTAATTGAACACTGAGGGACCGAGCAATACCTATTAGATATTTTTCAAATGATTTTTTGCTCAATCGGGTTTTAATTATGGAAAAATAAATTAAAAACGCCAAAAAACCCTATGAATTCCAGGTAATGGCCCGGATTTATCACCGTTTCTCTAGTTCCTGTAGCACCGTCGCAGAAGCAGCACCGTCGCTTGCGCCCGCCTATTGTTCTTTCTTGGTTACCCATTAATCGCCAACTGGCTTTAAACGAAAAATAATCGGCTGGAAGAGTATCCAGAATTTTACAAATTAAAAGAATATCCGGCAATTTATTAACTTGAATTCCTTCACACATTTCTAAGTTCAAACTGCACCATATATTCTTCAACTTACTAATATGGTTAGCCATATCGTCATTTGAATTATATTTGTACATAAAAAATTGCATACATAGGTCAAATGTTTTATCCTCTAAAGTACGTTCAAACAAGCGATGAAGCTCTAACCATATGTCCCTTGAACTATACGAATTGAATTGAATTGAACTATACGAATTGAACCATATGAATTAAATCTCATAATTTTGGTTAGAGTTTCTTCAGACATATTAGAGGATAAAACTAACATCGCCTTAGTATCTGCAGTTTTAAATAATTCATACTTGGTATTATATTCAGTTACCTCTTCCTTGTTAGCTTCTGTAGCTGGCTTTGTTGGACAGGTTAACTTACCGCTCACAACCTCCTCTCCTCCTGGAAAACTCCTAAGAAGGATCAGGATCTTGAATTTCCATGTTGCCCAATTGCTTTTTCCTTCTAGGTTTCCAATATTTACTTTTATATCCATGTTTTCCGAAAATCTTCGATAAAAAAACAGAGAAGATAAAAAAAATTATATTTACATTACCTAAGCGCAATTATAAGCTGTCTGGGCCCATAACCTGTTGAAAAAAAGAGGTATCTTCATTTCATAATAACTTTTAATATTAACACTGAACACACATACAATAGAGAAGGATGACTAATAACATCTGTACATTTAATTAACAAAATAACAATTGCTATAGAAATCTTTCAATGAAACATATAATAATAATAATTTCTTTATTTGTTTTTGGGATATTCCCCGTACAAATAGAGTTAGCCATACAGCACATATATAACAAAATAATACTTGAATTCTAATCTAATAACAAATTGAAGTTTACTTATTTATTCAAAATAATTAAAGTTTCCTTGCTTATATTAACAATATAAATAATATGTTACCTTAAGCTAAATACTAAAAAAAAAATCTGGTGCGTGCGCGCAACACACAACTTTCACTTACAAACTCACTTAGATTAGAAATTGACGTGTTTTGCTAAATATCATTTCCCAAAGTCACACATTTTTACTTTCACTTACCTATATATGAAATATATAGTAAGTGGAAGTATTGCGATCGTGAAAAATTTCGACTTCCGGTTTTCAACGGAAATACACGTTTTGGGACCCCCTGAGTCAAAATAACCAAGCCCCGCGAAATGGTCTGTGTGTGTGTGTGTGTGTGTGTGTGTGTGTGTGTGTGTGTGTGTGTGTGTGTGTGTGTGTGTGTGTGTGTGTGTGTGTGTGTGTGTGTGTGTGTGTGTGTGTGTGTGTGTGTGTGTGTGTGTGTGTGTGTGTGTGTGAACAGACTAGCTCAAAAACTATAAACCGTGGGAACCTGAAATTGCGTATTTAGTGTACGTATATGCCTGCGATGTGACAGCAAAAATTTCATCATAATTGCTCAAAGGGAGGGGGTACTTTATTTAATAACTTTTACGTTTTTTTCGATTTTCTCAAAAACGGCTCCAACGATTTTGATTAAACTGAGTATTTGATCTATTTATGTGCCCGAGATATGACTGTAAAAATTTCATCAAAATTGATTAACCGGAGGGGGGACTTTACTTAATAAATTTTGTATCATTTTCACGTGTTTTTTTTATTTACTCAAAAACGGCTTTAACGATTTTGATCAAACTAGGTATATGATTTATGTATATGCCCGAGATACGACTGTAAAAATTTCATCAAAATTGATCAGCCGGAGGGGGGACTTTACTTAAAGAATTTTATATAATGTTTACGTTTTTTTTTTTTTTTTTCTCAAAAACGGCTTAGATGATTTTGATGAAACTGGGTATTTGATGTATGTATATGCCCGCGATGCGACAACCGAAATTTCATCAATATTGATGAAACGGAGGGGGTACCTCATTTAATAAACTTTTTCTTATGTTCATGTGTTTTTTTTTATTTACTCAACAGCGGCTGTAATGATTATTATCAGACTGGATATTTGGTGTATGTATATGCTCACAATGTGACAGACAACATTTCATCAAAATTGGTCAAATGCAGGGGGCTCTTTATTTCATAACTTTTTTTTCCAATTTTTACATTTTTTTGGAATATCTCAAAAACGGCTTTAATGATTTTGATTAAATTAATCGTTTTTAATCAAAATCAAGTCATCTTTTTTATATTATTTATAAAAATGGCAATTAAAAAAACATGTCGATTTCTAATGTAAGTTGGTAAGTAAAAGTTGTGTGTTGCGCGCATCGCACCAGATTTTTCTACATTCATATCTTATTTTTGTTAATCGTTAAAGCCGTTTTTGAGTAAATAAAAAAACCCCGTGAAAATGATACAAAATTTATTAAGTAAAGTCCCCCCTCCCGTAGATCAATTTTGATGAAATTTTTACAGTCATATCTCGGGCATATAAATACATCAAATACTCAGTTTAATGAAAATCGTTAGAGCCGTTTTTGAGAAAATCGAAAAAAACTTAAAAAGTTATTAAATAAAGTCCCCCTCCCTTTGAGCAAATTTGATGAAATTTTTGCTGTCACATCGTGGGCATATACATACTCTAAATACCCAATTTCAGGTTCGCACGGTTTATAGTTTTTGAGCTAGTCTGTTCACACACAGACACACAGACACACAGACACACAGACACACACACAGACCATTTCGCGGGACTTGGTCATTTCGACTCAAGGGACCCCAAAACGTGTATTTCCGTTGAAAACCGGAAGTCGAAATTTTTCACGATCGCAATACTTCCACTTACAATATATTTCATATATAGGTAAGTGAAAGTAAAAAATAATAATAATAATAATAATATAAAAAATCTGGTGCGTGCGCGCAACACACAACTTTCACTTACCAACTTACTTAGATAAGAAATTAATGCGTTTAGTTAATGCCACTTCTCAAAGTTACACATTTTCCACATTCATTTCTTATTTTTGTTTTCATTTGCTCTATAAACCCATCAGAACATTTTAATAAACGCTTAACTGATATTAAATAACACTCAATTTTCATTAAACATGACGAATATGAAGAAAATCTTTAAAGCCGTTTTTGAGATAATCTAAAAATTAAATAAAATCTGGTGCGTGCGCGCAACACACAACTTTCACTTACCAACTTACTTAGATTAGAAATTAATGCGTTTTGTTTCAAATGAACAGAACAGTTTAATTATAACGCATTGGTTTGTCATTAAAGGCGTATGCGTGAGCTCAAGGTGTTTTATGAGTTGACGGAATATTTTTCTTTTTTTCTCCTGTATATGTTTACTTAATTTTCTTCATATATCATATTTAGCCATTTCTTATTTTTAAGCGAGATGAGAGACAGTTAATTTCTCAATATAAACTAAAACAAAGGTACTTTATAGAAAAACAAAAAAAGCCCCTTCCCCATTTAACCCCCCTCAGAACATTTTAATAATGATAAAGCTTACCTGATATTAAATAACAACTAATTTTCATTAAACATAACGAATTTGATAAAAATCGTTAAAGCCGTTTTTGAGATAATCGATCAAAAAGGTAAAAAATGGACAAAATTTATTAAGTAAAGTCACCCCTCCTGTTGATCAATTTTGATGAAATTTTTACAGTCATATCTCGGGCATATGCATACATTAAATACCAAGTTTGATCAAAATCGTTAAAACCGTTTTTGAGTAAATAAAAAAAACACGTGAAAATGATACAAAATTTAATAAGTAAAGTCCCCCCTCCGGTTGATCAATTTTGATGAAATTTTTACAGTCATATCTCAGGCATATCAATAGATCAAATACCCAGTTTAATCAAAATCGTTAGAGCCGTTTTTTAGAAAATCGAAAAAAAATTAAAAAGTTATTAAATAAAGTACCCCCTCCCTTTGAGCAAATTTGATGAAATTTTTGCTGTCACATCGTGGGCATATACATACTCTAAATACCCAATTTCAGGTTCGCACGGTTTATAGTTTTTGAGCTAGTCTGTTCACACACAGACACACAGACACACAGACACACAGACACACAGACCATTTCGCGGGACTTGGTTATTTTGACTCAGGGGACCCCAAAACGTGTATTTCCGTTGAAAACCGGAAGTCGAAATTTTTCACGATCGCAATACTTCCACTTACTATATATTTCATATATAGGTAAGTGAAAGTAAAAAATCTGGTGCGTGCGCGCAACACACAACTTTCATTTACCAACTTACTTAGATCAGAAATTGACGTGGTTTGCTAAATATCATTTCCCAAAGTCACACATTTTTCTACATTCATATCTTATTTTTGTTAATCGTTAAAGCCGTTTTTGAGTAAATAAAAAAAAACGTGAAAATGATACAAAATTTATTAAGTAAAGTCCCCCCTCCCGTAGATCAATTTTGATGAAATTTTTACAGTCATATCTCGGGCATATAAATACATCAAATACCAAGTTTGATCAAAATCGTTTTAACCGTTTTTGAGTAAATAAAAAAAAAACGTGAAAATGATACAAAATTTATTAAGTAAAGTCCCCCCTCCGGGTGATCAATTTTGATGAAATTTTTACAGTCATATCTCGGGCATATAAATACATCAAATACCAAGTTTGATCAAAATCGTTTTAACCGTTTTTGAGTAAATAAAATAAAACACGTGAAAATGATAAGAAATTTATTAAGTAAAGTCCCCCTTCCGGTTGATCAATTTTGATGAAATTTTTACAGTCATATTTCAGGCATATAAATAGATCAAATACTCAGTTTAATCAAAATCGTTAGAGCCGTTTTTGAGAAAATCGAAAAAAACTTTAAAAGTTATTAAATAAAGTACCCCCTCCCTTTAAGCAAATTTGATGAAATTTTTGCTGTCACATCGCGGGCTTATACATACTCTAAATACCCAATTTCAGGTTCGCACAGTTTATAGTTTTTGAGCTAGTCTGTTCACACACACACACACACACACACACACACACACACACACACACACACACAGACACACACACACACACACAGACCATTTCGCGGGACTTGGTTATTTTGACTCAGGGGACCCCAAAACGTGTATTTCCGTTGAAAACCGGAAGTCGAAAATTTTCACGATCGCAATACTTCCACTTACTATATATTTCATATATAGGTAAGTGAAAGTAAAAAAGTTATGAAATAAAGTGTCCACTTCGGTTGATCAATCTTGATGAAATGTTGGCTATAACATCTTTGGCATATACATACATAAATACCCAGTTTGATCAAATTCGTTAAAGCCGTTTTTGAGTAAATAAAAAAAACACGTAATATTGATACAAAATTTATTAAGTAAAGTCCCCCCTCCGGTTGATCAATTTTGATGAAATTTTTACAGTCATATCTCAGGCATATCAATAGATCAAATACCCAGTTTAATCAAAATCGTTAGAGCCGTTTTTTAGAAAATCGAAAAAAAATTAAAAAGTTATTAAATAAAGTACCCCCTCCCTTTGAGCAAATTTGATGAAATTTTTGCTGTCACATCGTGGGCATATACATACTCTAAATACCCAATTTCAGGTTCGCACGGTTTATAGTTTTTGAGCTAGTCTGTTCACACACAGACACACAGACACACAGACACACAGACACACAGACCATTTCGCGGGACTTGGTTATTTTGACTCAGGGGACCCCAAAACGTGTATTTCCGTTGAAAACCGGAAGTCGAAATTTTTCACGATCGCAATACTTCCACTTACTATATATTTCATATATAGGTAAGTGAAAGTAAAAAATCTGGTGCGTGCGCGCAACACACAACTTTCATTTACCAACTTACTTAGATCAGAAATTGACGTGGTTTGCTAAATATCATTTCCCAAAGTCACACATTTTTCTACATTCATATCTTATTTTTGTTAATCGTTAAAGCCGTTTTTGAGTAAATAAAAAAAAAACGTGAAAATGATACAAAATTTATTAAGTAAAGTCCCCCCTCCCGTAGATCAATTTTGATGAAATTTTTACAGTCATATCTCGGGCATATAAATACATCAAATACCAAGTTTGATCAAAATCGTTTTAACCGTTTTTGAGTAAATAAAAAAAAAACGTGAAAATGATACAAAATTTATTAAGTAAAGTCCCCCCTCCGGGTGATCAATTTTGATGAAATTTTTACAGTCATATCTCGGGCATATAAATACATCAAATACCAAGTTTGATCAAAATCGTTTTAACCGTTTTTGAGTAAATAAAATAAAACACGTGAAAATGATAAGAAATTTATTAAGTAAAGTCCCCCTTCCGGTTGATCAATTTTGATGAAATTTTTACAGTCATATTTCAGGCATATAAATAGATCAAATACTCAGTTTAATCAAAATCGTTAGAGCCGTTTTTGAGAAAATCGAAAAAAACTTTAAAAGTTATTAAATAAAGTACCCCCTCCCTTTAAGCAAATTTGATGAAATTTTTGCTGTCACATCGCGGGCTTATACATACTCTAAATACCCAATTTCAGGTTCGCACAGTTTATAGTTTTTGAGCTAGTCTGTTCACACACACACACACACACACACACACACACACACACACACACACACACACAGACACACACACACACACACAGACCATTTCGCGGGACTTGGTTATTTTGACTCAGGGGACCCCAAAACGTGTATTTCCGTTGAAAACCGGAAGTCGAAAATTTTCACGATCGCAATACTTCCACTTACTATATATTTCATATATAGGTAAGTGAAAGTAAAAAAGTTATGAAATAAAGTGTCCACTTCGGTTGATCAATCTTGATGAAATGTTGGCTATAACATCTTTGGCATATACATACATAAATACCCAGTTTGATCAAATTCGTTAAAGCCGTTTTTGAGTAAATAAAAAAAACACGTAATATTGATACAAAATTTATTAAGTAAAGTCCCCCCTCCGGTTGATCAATTTTGATGAAATGTTGTTTATCACATCTTTGGCATATACATACATCAAATACCCAGTATGATCAAAATCGTGAAAACTGTTTTTGACTAAATAAAAAAAACACGTGAAAATGATACAAAATTTATTAAGTAAAGTCCCCCCTCCGGTTGATCAATTTTGATGAAATGTTGGCTATCACATCTTTGGCATATACATACATCAAATATCCAGTTTGATCAAAATCGTGAAAGCCGTTTTTGATTAAATAAAAAAAAAAACACGTGAAAATGATACAAAATTTATTAAGTAAAGTCCCCCCTCCGGTTGATCAATTTTAATGAAATGTTGGCTATCACATCTTTGGAATATACATACATCAAATATCCAGTTTGATCAAAATCGTGAAAGCCGTTTTTGATTAAATAAAAAAAAAATCTGGTGCGTGCGCGCAACACACAACTTTCACTTACCAACTTACTTAGATTAGAAATTAATGCGTTTTGTTTCAAATGAACAGAACAGTTTAATTATAACGCATTGGTTTGTCATTAAAGGCGTATGCGTGAGCTCAAGGTGTTTTATGAGTTGACGGAATATTTTTCTTTTTTTCTCCTGTATATGTTTACTTAATTTTCTTCATATATCATATTTAGCCATTTCTTATTTTTAAGCGAGATGAGAGACAGTTAATTTCTCAATATAAACTAAAACAAAGGTACTTTATAGAAAAACAAAAAAAGCCCCTTCCCCATTTAACCCCCCTCAGAACATTTTAATAATGATAAAGCTTACCTGATATTAAATAACAACTAATTTTCATTAAACATAACGAATTTGATAAAAATCGTTAAAGCCGTTTTTGAGATAATCGATCAAAAAGGTAAAAAATGGACAAAATTTATTAAGTAAAGTCACCCCTCCTGTTGATCAATTTTGATGAAATTTTTACAGTCATATCTCGGGCATATGCATACATTAAATACCAAGTTTGATCAAAATCGTTAAAACCGTTTTTGAGTAAATAAAAAAAACACGTGAAAATGATACAAAATTTATTAAGTAAAGTCCCCCCTCCGGTTGATCAATTTTGATGAAATTTTTACAGTCATATCTCGGGCATATCAATAGATCAAATACCCAGTTTAATCAAAATCGTTAGAGCCGTTTTTTAGAAAATCGAAAAAAAATTAAAAAGTTATTAAATAAAGTACCCCCTCCCTTTGAGCAAATTTGATGAAATTTTTGCTGTCACATCGTGGGCATATACATACTCTAAATACCCAATTTCAGGTTCGCACGGTTTATAGTTTTTGAGCTAGTCTGTTCACACACAGACACACAGACACACAGACACACAGACACACAGACACACAGACCATTTCGCGGGACTTGGTTATTTTGACTCAGGGGACCCCAAAACGTGTATTTCCGTTGAAAATCGGAAGTCG
Organism: Aelia acuminata; assembly: GCA_911387785.2. Lineage (NCBI taxonomy): Eukaryota > Metazoa > Arthropoda > Insecta > Hemiptera > Pentatomidae > Aelia > Aelia acuminata. Next base: position 140,106,222 of record OU426979.1, on the reverse strand, counting down.
AAATTTTTCACGATCGCAATACTTCCACTTACTATATATTTCATATATAGGTAAGTGAAAGTAAAAAATCTGGTGCGTGCGCGCAACACACAACTTTCATTTACCAACTTACTTAGATCAGAAATTGACGTGGTTTGCTAAATATCATTTCCCAAAGTCACACATTTTTCTACATTCATATCTTATTTTTGTTAATCGTTAAAGCCGTTTTTGAGTAAATAAAAAAAAACGTGAAAATGATACAAAATTTATTAAGTAAAGTCCCCCCTCCCGTAGATCAATTTTGATGAAATTTTTACAGTCATATCTCGGGCATATAAATACATCAAATACCAAGTTTGATCAAAATCGTTTTAACCGTTTTTGAGTAAATAAAATAAAACACGTGAAAATGATACAAAATGTATTAAGTAAAGTCCCCCTTCCGGTTGATCAATATTGATGAAATTTTTACAGTCATATTTCAGGCATATAAATAGATCAAATACTCAGTTTAATCAAAATCGTTAGAGCCGTTTTTGAGAAAATCGAAAAAAACTTTAAAAGTTATTAAATAAAGTACCCCCTCCCTTTAAGCAAATTTGATGAAATTTTTGCTGTCACATCGCGGGCTTATACATACTCTAAATACCCAATTTCAGGTTCGCACAGTTTATAGTTTTTGAGCTAGTCTGTTCACACACACACACACACACACACACACACACACACACACACACACACAGACACACACACACACACAGACCATTTCGCGGGACTTGGTTATTTTGACTCAGGGGACCCCAAAACGTGTATTTCCGTTGAAAACCGGAAGTCGAAAATTTTCACGATCGCAATACTTCCACTTACTATATATTTCATATATAGGTAAGTGAAAGTAAAAACACGTGAAAATGATACAAAATTTATTAAGTAAAATCCCCCCTCCGGTTGATCAATTTTGATGAAATGTTGGCTATCACATCTTTAGCATATACATACATTAAATATCCAGTTTGATCAAAATCGTGAAAGCCGTTTTTGAGTAAATAAAAAAAAACACGTGAAAATGATACAAAATTTATTAAGTAAAGTCCCCCCTCCGGTTGATCAATTTTGATGAAATTTTTACAGTCATATCTCGGGCATATAAATAGATCAAATACTCAGTTTAATCAAAATCGTTAGAGCCGTTTTTGAGTAAATAAAAAAAAATAACACGTGAAAATGATACAAAATTTATTAAGTAAAGTCCCCCCTCCGGTTGATCAATTTTGATGAAATGTTGGCTATCACATCTTTAGCATATACATACATTAAATATCCAGTTTGATCAAAATCGTGAAAGCCGTTTTTGAGTAAATAAAAAAAAAACACGTGAAAATGATACGAAATTTATTAGGTAAAGTCCCCCCTCCGGTTGATCAATTTTGATGAAATTTTTACAGTCATATCTCGGGCATATAAATAGATCAAATACTCAGTTTAATCAAAATCGTTAGAGCCGTTTTTGATTAAATAAAAAAAAAATCTGGTGCGTGCGCGCAACACACAACTTTCACTTACCAACTTACTTAGATTAGAAATTAATGCGTTTTGTTTCAAATGAACAGAACAGTTTAATTATAACGCATTGGTTTGTCATTAAAGGCGTATGCGTGAGCTCAAGGTGTTTTATGAGTTGACGGAATATTTTTCTTTTTTTCTCCTGTATATGTTTACTTAATTTTCTTCATATATCATATTTAGCCATTTCTTATTTTTAAGCGAGATGAGAGACAGTTAATTTCTCAATATAAACTAAAACAAAGGTACTTTATAGAAAAACAAAAAAAGCCCCTTCCCCATTTAACCCCCCTCAGAACATTTTAATAATGATAATGCTTACCTGATATTAAATAACAACTAATTTTCATTAAACATAACGAATTTGATAAAAATCGTTAAAGCCGTTTTTGAGATAATCGATCAAAAAGGTAAAAAATGGACAAAATTTATTAAGTAAAGTCACCCCTCCTGTTGATCAATTTTGATGAAATTTTTACAGTCATATCTCGGGCATATGCATACATTAAATACCAAGTTTGATCAAAATCGTTAAAACCGTTTTTGAGTAAATAAAAAAAACACGTGAAAATGATACAAAATTTATTAAGTAAAGTCCCCCCTCCGGTTGATCAATTTTGATGAAATTTTTACAGTCATATCTCGGGCATATCAATAGATCAAATACCCAGTTTAATCAAAATCGTTAGAGCCGTTTTTTAGAAAATCGAAAAAAAATTAAAAAGTTATTAAATAAAGTACCCCCTCCCTTTGAGCAAATTTGATGAAATTTTTGCTGTCACATCGTGGGCATATACATACTCTAAATACCCAATTTCAGGTTCGCACGGTTTATAGTTTTTGAGCTAGTCTGTTCACACACAGACACACAGACACACAGACACACAGACACACAGACACACAGACCATTTCGCGGGACTTGGTTATTTTGACTCAGGGGACCCCAAAACGTGTATTTCCGTTGAAAATCGGAAGTCGAAATTTTTCACGATCGCAATACTTCCACTTACTATATATTTCATATATAGGTAAGTGAAAGTAAAAAATCTGGTGCGTGCGCGCAACACACAACTTTCATTTACCAACTTACTTAGATCAGAAATTGACGTGGTTTGCTAAATATCATTTCCCAAAGTCACACATTTTTCTACATTCATATCTTATTTTTGTTAATCGTTAAAGCCGTTTTTGAGTAAATAAAAAAAAACGTGAAAATGATACAAAATTTATTAAGTAAAGTCCCCCCTCCCGTAGATCAATTTTGATGAAATTTTTACAGTCATATCTCGGGCATATAAATACATCAAATACCAAGTTTGATCAAAATCGTTTTAACCGTTTTTGAGTAAATAAAATAAAACACGTGAAAATGATACAAAATGTATTAAGTAAAGTCCCCCTTCCGGTTGATCAATATTGATGAAATTTTTACAGTCATATTTCAGGCATATAAATAGATCAAATACTCAGTTTAATCAAAATCGTTAGAGCCGTTTTTGAGAAAATCGAAAAAAACTTTAAAAGTTATTAAATAAAGTACCCCCTCCCTTTAAGCAAATTTGATGAAATTTTTGCTGTCACATCGCGGGCTTATACATACTCTAAATACCCAATTTCAGGTTCGCACAGTTTATAGTTTTTGAGCTAGTCTGTTCACACACACACACACACACACACACACACACACACACACACACAGACACACACACACACACAGACCATTTCGCGGGACTTGGTTATTTTGACTCAGGGGACCCCAAAACGTGTATTTCCGTTGAAAACCGGAAGTCGAAAATTTTCACGATCGCAATACTTCCACTTACTATATATTTCATATATAGGTAAGTGAAAGTAAAAACACGTGAAAATGATACAAAATTTATTAAGTAAAATCCCCCCTCCGGTTGATCAATTTTGATGAAATGTTGGCTATCACATCTTTAGCATATACATACATTAAATATCCAGTTTGATCAAAATCGTGAAAGCCGTTTTTGAGTAAATAAAAAAAAACACGTGAAAATGATACAAAATTTATTAAGTAAAGTCCCCCCTCCGGTTGATCAATTTTGATGAAATTTTTACAGTCATATCTCGGGCATATAAATAGATCAAATACTCAGTTTAATCAAAATCGTTAGAGCCGTTTTTGAGTAAATAAAAAAAAATAACACGTGAAAATGATACAAAATTTATTAAGTAAAGTCCCCCCTCCGGTTGATCAATTTTGATGAAATGTTGGCTATCACATCTTTAGCATATACATACATTAAATATCCAGTTTGATCAAAATCGTGAAAGCCGTTTTTGAGTAAATAAAAAAAAAACACGTGAAAATGATACGAAATTTATTAGGTAAAGTCCCCCCTCCGGTTGATCAATTTTGATGAAATTTTTACAGTCATATCTCGGGCATATAAATAGATCAAATACTCAGTTTAATCAAAATCGTTAGAGCCGTTTTTGATTAAATAAAAAAAAAATCTGGTGCGTGCGCGCAACACACAACTTTCACTTACCAACTTACTTAGATTAGAAATTAATGCGTTTTGTTTCAAATGAACAGAACAGTTTAATTATAACGCATTGGTTTGTCATTAAAGGCGTATGCGTGAGCTCAAGGTGTTTTATGAGTTGACGGAATATTTTTCTTTTTTTCTCCTGTATATGTTTACTTAATTTTCTTCATATATCATATTTAGCCATTTCTTATTTTTAAGCGAGATGAGAGACAGTTAATTTCTCAATATAAACTAAAACAAAGGTACTTTATAGAAAAACAAAAAAAGCCCCTTCCCCATTTAACCCCCCTCAGAACATTTTAATAATGATAATGCTTACCTGATATTAAATAACAACTAATTTTCATTAAACATAACGAATTTGATAAAAATCGTTAAAGCCGTTTTTGAGATAATCGATCAAAAAGGTAAAAAATGGACAAAATTTATTAAGTAAAGTCACCCCTCCTGTTGATCAATTTTGATGAAATTTTTACAGTCATATCTCGGGCATATGCATACATTAAATACCAAGTTTGATCAAAATCGTTAAAACCGTTTTTGAGTAAATAAAAAAAAAACACGTGAAAATGATACAAAATTTATTAAGTAAAGTCCCCCCTCCGGTTGATCAATTTTGATGAAATTTTTACAGTCATATCTCGGGCATATCAATAGATCAAATACCCAGTTTAATCAAAATCGTTAGAGCCGTTTTTTAGAAAATCGAAAAAAAATTAAAAAGTTATTAAATAAAGTACCCCCTCCCTTTGAGCAAATTTGATGAAATTTTTGCTGTCACATCGTGGGCATATACATACTCTAAATACCCAATTTCAGGTTCGCACGGTTTATAGTTTTTGAGCTAGTCTGTTCACACACAGACACACAGACACACAGACACACAGACACACAGACACACAGACCATTTCGCGGGACTTGGTTATTTTGACTCAGGGGACCCCAAAACGTGTATTTCCGTTGAAAACCGGAAGTCGAAATTTTTCTCGATCGCAATACTTCCACTTACTATATATTTCATATATAGGTAAGTGAAAGTAAAAAATCTGGTGCGTGCGCGCAACACACAACTTTCATTTACCAACTTACTTAGATCAGAAATTGACGTGGTTTGCTAAATATCATTTCCCAAAGTCACACATTTTTCTACATTCATATCTTATTTTTGTTAATCGTTAAAGCCGTTTTTGAGTAAATAAAAAAAAACGTGAAAATGATACAAAATTTATTAAGTAAAGTCCCCCCTCCCGTAGATCAATTTTGATGAAATTTTTACAGTCATATCTCGGGCATATAAATACATCAAATACCAAGTTTGATCAAAATCGTTTTAACCGTTTTTGAGTAAATAAAAAAAAAACGTGAAAATGATACAAAATTTATTAAGTAAAGTCCCCCCTCCGGGTGATCAATTTTGATGAAATGTTGGCTATCACATCTTTAGCATATACATACATTAAATATCCAGTTTGATCAAAATCGTGAAAGCCGTTTTTGAGTAAATAAAAAAAAACACGTGAAAATGATACAAAATTTATTAAGTAAAGTCCCCCCTCCGGTTGATCAATTTTGATGAAATTTTTACAGTCATATCTCGGGCATATAAATAGATCAAATACTCAGTTTAATCAAAATCGTTTTAACCGTTTTTGAGTAAATAAAAAAAAAACGTGAAAATGATACAAAATTTATTAAGTAAAGTCCCCCCTCCGGGTGATCAATTTTGATGAAATTTTTACAGTCATATCTCGGGCATATAAATACATCAAATACCAAGTTTGATCAAAATCGTTTTAACCGTTTTTGAGTAAATAAAATAAAACACGTGAAAATGATACAAAATTTATTAAGTAAAGTCCCCCTTCCGGTTGATCAATTTTGATGAAATTTTTACAGTCATATAAATAGATCAAATACTCAGTTTAATCAAAATCGTTAGAGCTGTTTTTGAGAAAATCGAAAAAAAACACGTGAAAATGATACGAAATTTATTAAGTAAAGTCCCCCCTCCGGTTGATCAATTTTGATGAAATTTTTACAGTCATATCTCGGGCATATCAATAGATCAAATACCCAGTTTAATCAAAATCGTTAGAGCCGTTTTTTAGAAAATCGAAAAAAAATTAAAAAGTTATTAAATAAAGTACCCCCTCCCTTTGAGCAATTTTGATGAAATTTTTGCTGTCACATCGCGGGCATATACATACACTAAATACCCAATCTCAGGTTCGCACGGTTTATAGTTTTTGAGCTAGTCTTTTCACACACACACACACACAGACACACACACACACACACAGACCATTTCGCGGGACTTGGTTAATTGGACTCAGGGGACCCCAAAACGTGTATTTCCGTTGAAAACCGGAAGTCGAAATTTTTCACGATCGCAATACTTCCACTTACTATATATTTCATATATAGGTAAGTGAAAGTAAAAATTAAACACTAATCTGAAATAATAAATGATCTTATTTTAAAAGCTGACTGCATGTAATAGTAGAAAGACTTTAATTGAGCCAAAGACGGAAAACTTAAGGTTTGGTAGAATGATACAATATCCATGCCAATTAGTGTTGATAGGTAGTGTGTTCTGACTGGTAAATACATTGGGCATATCACAACAAAGTGATAAAGATCTTCCAACATTTTTAGGTTGCAAACAGGACAGATTACCTCAGGGTTCAATGTATATTTAATATTACCTATTGTAATCGAAATTGTATATTTGTTATTATTCAACCTCAATTGAGCCATGTTCCTAATAAAAGCTATGGAGGTATTAAAAGTCAAATAATTTTGAGGGTGTTCTGATTTAATGAACAATTGTTTGTAAAACATATTATATCTTGATGAATTCAGTAATAATAAGTCGTTATTTCGGGTAAAAGATTTATAATTTACTAGTATTTCATTGAATTTGCGTTTAATGAAAACAGCATCACTAAATAAAAGTGGATCGAACTGGCCAAAGCTTTCGAAGAAATTCCTAATTTGTGTCACCCAGTTATAATTTATTGATAATTTATTATTATTATCCATATTTAATAATTTTAAAAAACATTGTTTGGGGTATCTTGTATATTCCATATTCATAAGTTTAATTAGCCAATTGAGTAATTGTTTAACAACGTAATAGCCAATCGGGGTGGATGCGGCTTCTAGCCTTACCATGAAATTCGGGACTGTTTTTTGGATTTGGAGCAGCCGTTTATAAAAACTCGCTTGTACGGTTTCTAGTTCGTCAATATACCTTATTGACCATACTGGGGCAGCGTACAGTAAGCAACTCAAAACGATTGCTTCATTAAGTTTCCGTCTTGAATCCCAGGAGGTCATTTTTGCTTTAGAGCAAGTGTTTAGAACTGAACCTATGCAAGAAAAACTTTTAGATTTTTGTTGTTTTACTGCTTTGGTAAAAAGTCCTGATGAATTAAAAATAATTCCTAGATAATTATACTCTGAGACTTCTTCTATTATTTCATTGCCGAAGTATAAACGTTTGGACTTTTTCGGTCTACCCTTAAAAAATTTTAATAATTTAGTTTTTGCTATATTAACAGATAGCTGATTTATCCGACAGTATTTTTCCAATATAATTATTTTAGATTGAACATCAGTTATTGAGTCACCAATCAAAATCAAATCATCAGCATATAAAAGGCACATTATTTCAGTATTTGAACTGATTTTTATACCGTGGGCCCCGTTTTCTTTCAAGAACAATTCCAGATCCCCAATAAACAAAGAGAACAATAGGGGGCTAAGGACTTCGCCCTGTAATACTCCTTCTGTAATATCAATTGGGTTACTAAAAGACCTCTCGGTATTGATTCGCATATTGGCATTATCATAGAGGTACTTTAAAATCCTAATAAATTTACCACTAATTCCTAGTTTAAATAATTTATACCACAATTTACAGTGTGAAACAGAATCAAATGCTCTTCGGAAGTCGACAAACACACAATACATAGTTTTTTTATTTTTCATTAAATTGAAACGAGACAGAGCATTTAAAACAAAAATATTATCCAAACATCCACGCTGGTACCGAAATCCAGCTTGTGACTCCGGCAAACTATCATTATCATCGCACCAGATCACTAATCTTTCGTATAAAATATTTGTAAAGATTTTAAGAAGGCAATTAGTTAAAGCAATGCATCTATAATTAGATGGGTCATTTAAACTACCTTTTTTGTGAATCATAACGCCCACAATATCAGTCCATGCCTTAGGAAGCTTTTCTGCCTCTAGAATTTTGTTAAACAAAGTGTCTAAGTTTATTAGCCAGTTACTAGGCAAATTTTTAACAAATTCATTACAAATTTTATCAGAGCCGGGACACTTACCAGATTTACATTTTTTTAATGATAGTTGTATTTCTTCAGTTGAAATATTTGCGTCTAATAAGGGATGACGAACATCAATAAAGACCATTTCACTATTTACTCGTTTGGGGTATATATTATTGAAAAATAATTCCCAGGTTTCAGAATTTATTGGTGGGAGATTAGTGATTTTTTTTCTTAACTTGTTTATTATGGACCAGAAAGAAGAAGAATTTCGAATATTTGACAGAGAGGATATAAGTTGAAGTTGATAGCAATGCTTTTTTATTTTCACTGCGTTATTATATTTCTTTTTCGCTGCAATGTAATTTATTCTGTTACAATTTGTGAAACCAAACTTCTTACATATTTTTAAGTTTTTTCTTATTAATTTTTTCAATGACAACAGCTCATGATCATACCAAGGTTTTTTATAAATGTTTGGTGTAAAGCTTCTGCACTGATATTTTATTAAACCTAATGATTTTGCTGCAGTTAATATGTTTTTAACAATGACCTCATACAGTTCATTAATATTCAAACCATAAGAAGAAGATGGAATGAGGGACATAAAACGGTAATAGTCATCGGTTTTGTTTTTATCCCATTTGAGACTGAAATTAATATCTGTGTGCGTGTGTTTCATCAGTTTTTTTGTTTCTGAATGAAATTATATTAAGTAATACTTGAATTGGGAAATGATCTGAACCTGTTTCAATTTGTAAAACTTTGAAGTCGTAAATCAAACCGACACCCCTAATATTTACGCATGCAATATCAACACACGACGTACCTAAAGGTCCGCAATAAGTAACATTACCCTCGTTATCACTAGGTGATCTACCGTTGATTAAAATAAAAGAATTTAATTCTAAAAACTCAATCAAAGCTTTTCCTTTGCCGTTACAAGTTTTGTCCTTACTACTTCTATTATGACTTAAAAAACTATTTGCAAAAGCAATCTGATCAAATTGGTTTAAATTAGAGAATCTACAGTTAACATCGCCAATTAGGATAAAAGGACATTCACTGTAAGATGCAGTTAACTTATTTATAGAATTCTCTAGAGATTCTAAAATAAAGGGTAAATCTATGGAAGGTTTAAAATATATAAAACCCAATATAAACAAATAACTGTTAACATTAACCAATATAATAATCCATTGATGACATTTATCAATAATCTTAACTTTAAATGTTGATTTATCATAAATTATGGCTAGGCCACCACTGGCTCTACCACGACTCTTTTCTTTAATTGCAGACGACTCGATTAAATCACAATTAGATAATATGAGTGGAATGTCATCTCTGGATATATTCCTGGCCAAATGTGTTTCAGATAGACAGATTATGTTATTGCAGTTATAAAATTTAACAATATCTTGAATATTTTTAAAGCCATTCATATTCCATTGAATAATGCTTACATACTGATCTAAATAGTCCGCTAATCCTTGAGCTTGATTTTGTTTATGTTGATGTTGATGTTCCTTAGACAGTCCAGGTCCGGCCGACGGTTTGTTATGACAGCTCACCGAGTGCTATGTCCCATCACTCATCTGAGGCACATTAATATTTGACTCCGAAGACGATTTGAAACGAAATAGTTTTAATTTCTGGGCTATGGCAGTCCTCTCTTCTTCTTCCCTAATTCTTTTAGCATTATTTTCTAAATCAATGGCTCTGACTAAATTTACTATATCTTCAAGCGAATAACGCTTGTTCTCAAGTATTACATAACCATCTTTGATTTTTGGCTTTTTTCCATATTTTTTTAATACTAATATGTAGGGTCGGCTGATATGTATATTAAGGAAGACTTATGACTCACAGCTACGTATAGGATACGTCACATAACGTGTATAAGCAGGCGTTCTTTATCTCTTCTTCTGCTCCTTTCTCCAAATTATAATTTTAATTATAATTTTCTCACTTAGAGTTACAGTTTCTTGAAACAAATTACACAATTTTTAGTAGCACAGTTTTCACAATCACTATACACACTTTATTACAAGTTATACAAACTTTATACCAGATATTTGAATAAATTCACAGAGCTACACTTAAGCGTGGTGTACGGTACAATGGCTGAAGGCCAACTAATCAATGAAACATATGACATATGAAATCATTCATAAATTATTTCATATCTCAACAGGTGTAACCTCCCTAACCTGACATCAGTGTTAACTTCACTCTTGTTTACTGTGTTGTTTCGAGTGTTTTAAGTAGTTAATGTGGCAATTACAGCTCTAGAACTATAAGAACATGATAATTGGAGTAGAAATCACTCAAAGTTGAATAATGTGCCAACATCGTTAGTGTAAAGCCCTGTTTTCACGGTAACATTGTTGGATCCAAGCTTGGAACAAAGTGACATGTGACATAAAATGTTACCGTGTAAACGCTCTTTGATCAAACAATGTTTTCAAAATACAAGATATGTTCGAAGTCTTGGATCGAAGTACGGCAGCGCTCCACCGTTTAATAGTCGTTCTACTTCCCAAAACACTAGTCGGCCATTATTCGATAGTGATTAGCCTCTTCAGTTTGTTAGTAATATGCCTTTGTTAAACCTAAAAAAAGGTAGTTTCTGACACGGGGACAAATTTTTAAAGTTATTTGGAAAACATTTTTATTATTAAACTTATCCTTGTGATGTTATTGATGTTTCATACAAATCGATAAGTCACAACAGGAATATTCGTAAAGTCATTGTAATAACAAAGTAAGTTAAGATTTACTCTACTTTTGTGTCGTATGTTTTTATCTCACTTTAGGAACCATTAGGGAATGTTCTAGGAGCTATACTGCTTCAATAGCTTTAAAAAAAGCTATTCAGTAGTGTTATTCTTTATGTTTTAATTACAATTTGGACGTAGTTCAATACTATTTGAGGTTTAAAAAAAAAAAAAAAAAAAAAAAACTATTTGAGGTTTACCATTCAATTTTGAGTTTCTTTCCTCAAAGTAAGTGAGAGATAGTTGATTTGCGAAACCTAAATTTTCTGTCATATTCACAACATAACCTAGTGGATTAGCTGATGTAAGTTCTTAATTCTTAAAGCTTCTTTTTATACATATTTAATTCAAGCTTTAATTTAATTACTTTACAACTATACTTTATGTAAGTTTAACTGTATAAACGTTGTATTTTGTTTTTAGTGATTTAATAGAATTGGAGGAGCATTTCAGAAGAGGATTTTGGGGCAAAACAGAAATAATTGTATTTTATCAAGCTTATTTGGCTAAAGAAATTTATTACTATTTTAATATGTAAAAAATACATATATTCATTTATGTTATTTGTTGTAGTTTTTTTACTTCATAAGCTTAATGAAAATTTTAGCCTATTTACAACACAAAAATATGGATAATGGCGCCTTCAAAGCCAGGCTTGCGAGAGTAGTATGTTTTCTGGACGCCTAGGAGCGCTGATAGACTTGGATCCAACAAATCGAACATGTTCAAAATATTTGATCAAATGGATCATTGCACTAGGGATATAGATTACGTTTGGATTTTCTACGACTGACCTACTTTCATCGCTGACTATGGCTGCTCTCTTTCTCTAGTCTCCCTTCTTGGAATTGGACGCCGACTTAGACTGGGAAGCTTTTGGCGCTGTTTCCCGATCCGCGACAATAGGCCTTCTCAATGAAATTATTTTAACTGACTTCTTAATGAAATTAAAGAAAAAAAAAATCCGAATTATCCACGCCGCACAGTGGTTGAAAGTCGGAAAAAAAAACATTTTTTGAAGGTATTGGAATATTCTTTTTCTTTTCAATATTAATTAATAGAATAGTTACCTGACACATTCCATCAATTTATTCGGATATATTCTGATTTTTAAACTTGTTAGGACCCTTTGAAAATCGATCATTGAAAAGGTTTATTTTGAAAAGCGATCTCACATATAGCACTAGCATAAAAATGATGCTATTTGGTCTATGATGTGACTGTAAAAATTTTATCAAAATTGATGTACCGGAGGGGGGACTTTACTTAGTAAATTTTGCATCACTTTCAGGTTTTTTTTTATTTACTCAAAAACGGCTTTAACGATTTTGATCAAACTGGGTATTTGATGTATGTGTGTGCCAAAGATGCGATAGTCAACATTACATCAAAATTGATCAACCGGAGGGGGGATTTTACTTAATAAATTTTGTATCATTTTCACGTGTTTTTTTTATTTACTCAAAAAAGGCTTTAACGATTTTGATCAAACTGGGTATTTGATCTATGTATATGCCAAAGATGTGATAGCCAACATTTCATCAAAATTGGTTTAACGGAGGGGGCACTTTATTTCATAACTTTTTAACCAATTTTTACCTTTTTTTCGATTTCAAAAACGGCTTTAACGATTTTCATCAAATTCGTGGTGTTTAATGAAAATTAGGTGTTCTTTAATATCAGGTAAGCTTTATCATTATTAAAATGTTCTGAGGGGGCTTAAATGGGGAAGGGACCTCTTTTGTTTTCCTATAAAGTACTTTTGTATTTGTTTATATGGAGAAATTATCTGTCTCTCGTTTTGCCTAAAAATAAGAAATGGCTAAATATGAGATATGATAAAAATCAAGGAAACATATAGAGGAGAAAAAAAGAAAAATATTCAGTCAACTCATAAAACTTATTGAGCGCAAGCGGAGTACGCCTTTAATGACAGACCATCTTCATAATTAAAGCCGTTCTGTTCATTTGAGAAGTGGAAATTAACAAAACGCATTAATTTCTAATCTAAGTAAGTTGGTAAGTGAAAGTTGTGTGTTGCGCGCACGCACCCGATTTTTCTCTTACGCGGTCGGTACTTAGGATTCTTTCTAGAGTATTTCTTCTTATGGCCAAACTTTTTACACAAAAAACATTTTACTTTCTTAACTGCAGTAGCGATCTTGGCCTTGATCGCTACTGCAATTAGTTTGGGCAATTTCTGGCGAAATGGCCCGGTCTGGAGCATTTAAAACAAATAACTGTACCATCATGATTTCTAGATGTTAAATTCCTATTTGTTGATTCAGATTTAATGTAAGGTTTTTTGTAATTATTATGTTTAGTATAAAAGTTAGATCTGTTAGGCTCACCTCTTTTTACCAGCTCTCCGAGTTGGGCCCTGATTTCCTCAATGTCTCGGCTAAGGTCCGAGGTGCTGCTTCGGCTCTTCTCTTCTACCTTCCGCCTCTCCACCAGGAATGTAGCTGCTTCCGCCCTTCTGATGTTCTCTCGCAGCTCCTCCATCGTTCGGTTGGTTTTTTCGGTGACCCTTGACAGAATTTCGGATGAAAGACCGGTCATGATGTGGCGAATCTTCTCTCGTTCCGGCATTTTGGGATCTACGTCGCACAGTGGTCAATAATTGCTTTTTGGCGGACATAAATCTGCCATTTCTACAATTTTACAGATAAATTGATGGGATCTTTTTTATTACCTTTTTAATAAAATTCAAAAACCAAGAAAACAATTCCCGTTAAGATTTCTTTGGTATAAGTGTACTTTGTGCTTACCCAAAACCAGGTTTTTTGTGTGTTAATAGATAGTTTTCATTAGTATGCAAAAAAACATGGAAGAACTCAATATTTTTCAGAATTTTCTTTTTTATTTTTTTAGTCTGAGGGTGGGCTTTCATACCACCGAGTGTCCAAAAGAAAATTCAAATTGCATAGAAGTTATGGATATTTTAAAAACAACTAAAAATTCAACATTAAACTCGATTTACTCCTTTTATAAATAAGATATCAATATACCGATTTCACTGAAAGTTTACATTCAACGGCTAGTATATTACGTATGAGCAACATGAATTTGGTTTGCTTATTAGGGTACAAAAGCAATTTATATACTACTTTTTTTCAATAAAAACCGTTTTTCTCGGTTTCAAAGGGGTGCTCCCCGGAGTTATCACTGGGGTAATTTCTAGTCTTACTTGTACTACGACCACATAAAAAGATCAGTTAAATTCATTGGCGCCTTTTTTAGAAATGTATGTTTTGTATATGTTTACAGACAAATTGGCAATGTTTGGCCCTGTAGTGTGCTCTAAATGGTACAGGTACATTTACAAGCTCCTTCTAATCTATAACAAAAAACGACTGCACCTATACATAAGGTTTTCACTTATAAATGTATATTGCGGTATAAAATTCTCAGTTAATTCGTCATATCAATTTACACTCGTTAAAATGTTTGGACTATACTTTAGGGTGGACATTGCCATTTTTCTCGTCTCAAAACAAGTAGGACTGAATTAGACTTTTAGTGCTATAGATTGTCTAGAGAAAACATAGCTTTATCTTAAGTAAGGCAGACAAAGGCGATTAGCAAAACAAGAGCAGAGTCATACTGATTCTTTCCTAATTCGTTTACCCTCCACAACAAAAATGCCTGAATAACTATAGGTAGAAAATTATTATTTCTAGATAATAAGTGTTTTCAGGAAAATTCATAAAATCTTACCCTTGCGAGTGTAATTTGATATGACAAATTAACTGAGAATAAAAAAAATAAACAAAACATACATTTCTAAAAAAGGCGCAAGTGAATTTAACTGATCTTTTTATGTGGTCGTAGTACAAGTAAGACTAGAAATTACCCCAGTGATAACTCCGGGGAGCACCCCTTTGAAACCGAGAAAAACGGTTTTTATAGAAAAAAAGTTGTATATAAATTGTTTTTGTACCCTAATAAGCAAACCAAGTTCATGTTGCTCATACGTAATATACTAGCTGTTGAATGTAAACTTTCAGTGAATATCTTATATATATATATATATATATATATATATATATATATATATTATATATATATATATATATATATATATATATATATGTATACATATAAATTTGTAAAGTTATATATACAAACAGAATACTTTTTTCTATAAATATTTAACTTTATACTATATTATGTAATTATATACAGTTTACCCTCATAATTATGAAACTATAGTTTAATGTATACATAATAATAATAGCCACCACAATAAATTAAGTACACATAATGTAATAATGGAATGCACTAATATTGTATGAAGTTAAATATTTATAGAAAAAAGTATTCTGTTTGTATATAATTAACTACATCGCGATTCCATCAAGATTAATTAACTTAAAGAAAAGAAAATATCTAATTTACATAAAAATATATGTGGTTACTATCATTGAACATCCAATGCTAATCTGGCACTGCTATTTAAACTATAGGTAGAAAATTATTATTTCTAGATAATAAGTGTTTTCAGGAAAATTCATAAAATCTTACCCTTGCGAGTGTAATTTGATATGACAAATTAACTGAGAATAAAAAAAATAAACAAAACATACATTTCTAAAAAAGGCGCAAGTGAATTTAACTGATCTTTTTATGTGGTCGTAGTACAAGTAAGACTAGAAATTACCCCAGTGATAACTCCGGGGAGCACCCCTTTGAAACCGAGAAAAACGGTTTTTATTGAAAAAAAGTTGTATATAAATTGTTTTTGTACCCTAATAAGCAAACCAAGTTCATGTTGCTCATACGTAATATACTAGCTGTTGAATGTAAACTTTCAGTGAATATCTTATATATATATATATATATATATATATATATATATATATATATATATATATATATATATGTATACATATAAATTTGTAAAGTTATATATACAAACAGAATACTTTTTTCTATAAATATTTAACTTTATACTATATTATGTAATTATATACAGTTTACCCTCATAATTATGAAACTATAGTTTAATGTATACATAATAATAATAGCCACCACAATAAATTAAGTACACATAATGTAATAATGGAATGCACTAATATTGTATGAAGTTAAATATTTATAGAAAAAAGTATTCTGTTTGTATATAATTAACTACATCGCGATTCCATCAAGATTAATTAACTTAAAGAAAAGAAAATATCTAATTTACATAAAAATATATGTGGTTACTATCATTGAACATCCAATGCTAATCTGGCACTGCTATTTAAACGCTCCGTTTGATCAAATATTTTGGTATATACTTTGGTATTCAAACTCTTGGATCAAAGTATATCAGCGCCTCCTGGCGATCAGGAAACATACTTTTCTCCAAAAACTAGCGTTGAAGACGCCATTATTCCTAAATTGAATTTGGTTAGGTTCTTTACAGTTTTCTTAGTTTTAAATTGAACCCTTAGACGAGACGAATGACCAGGTATTAAAATTGATAGAGCTCGTAATGGACAGACCAGCGTTCTACGATGTGAAACATAAATCGTACAAGTCAAGAACTGGGCGATTAGAGATGTTAAAGCATTGTCAAGAAGCACTTCAATCCACAAGGTAAAGAACCATGCTTTAATGCTATTTAATTTTAAAAAATGATTTCTTTATCCTAATTTAAGAACGAAAAAAAAAGTTTAGATGTTAAAATCCATCATAAACAAAGAAAGAAATTAAAGCAATTTTATTTACTTTCCCTAACTCATTTCACCAGAAACATTATTTTTTTATAGTTTTTATTTCTGTGTTTAAATATATAAAAAATAATTGATGTACAAATTCAAGAATTATTGCCTAACTTGGGACATTAAAAATATAAAAAAATATGTAGATTTTTAATTTTTAGGTCTCATGCTCTTAAACATCAAAAATTTCCAGAGTATCTTTCAGCGATGTTTAGCTAATTTCATGTATTTAGAATTTTCTTACAAAGTTCACTTACTACGTATCTATGTGAGAGGAAAAAAATTGAGAATTCAAAAAGAAGTGGAGCAAGTGCGGATACGGTATTTAAATTAAAATTATTTGGTTTTGGTTGTCGTGCTGTAAATATTTATTTATAGCCTTGTAATTTCTTTTCAGATTTATTGTTCATCCCTGTTTTATTTTAAGTATATGGATTTCTTGCAGGATTCCGTGCAATCACGGAATTCTTGTTCTACCTTTAATCCACCGGAGGATAGCGAACTAGAGGGAAGTTTAATAGTTAGCCCTCCGAGAATTTTAGTAAGAGAGATATTAATTATTAATACTTTTATTTTGTTTTTAGGCATTGCATGATGTAAGCAGGACTGAGAAAAGTCATGAAGAGGGTGATGAATCCTTGTATTGCAAATATTTGAACCAGAGACTAATGCACTTCAACGTAGTCAGCTAAAAATTGCGGTTATATTTAATTTTCTATAAATAAAATTTTATTTTTTATATATAGACATTTATTTATTATATACATTGCATTATCTCTCTCTCTCTCTCTCTCTCTCTCTCTCTCTATATATATATATATATATATATATATATATATATATATATATATACACAACCTAAACGATTATGCCATTATTGCGATCCTACTTTTATTTTAAAAACCGTACTTTCATTTATTTATTTAACTTTAATTTATTTATTTTTTTATTTATGAGTATAAAAAAGTGTTAGCACGTAGTAAAAATACTTTCACGTTTTTATTTTCATCTCTACTCAGGAGTGAGCTATCTGTATAAGTAATTTTTTGAAAAGCTTATTTTTTGCAAAAAAGGTTTCTCATTGGACGTGAAGTTTAAGTATTTTCTGCAATTAATCGTTTTTGATCTGTAAGCAAATATTTGAATGAAGACATAAATTTCTATTAAAGGTGGCTGCAATTTGTACATGTAGACCCTTTTCTGTCATTATATGAATGACAGGCCCTGGTTTCTTGAATTTAAACACCATTAGGATTTCAAAAACGCTCTCAGAATTTCAGCTTGTGATTATGATTTTCTCTAACGGCCTCTCGGTCTATAACACCTAATTACAGCCTAATAAACGGTCAATGTTTTACATTTTTTGTATAATCAGAGAGATGATTTAATTAAAGTGTTGAGTACTTGTAATGCCCAACCCTTCATTAATTGGTTGAACATTAAGAAATTTATTTTACAGATATATTTAAATAGTTTGTCAAGCAATTTAAAATAATGTACGTATGTACATTGTATGTATGTAGTAATGTACGTAACAAGGTAGAATACGTACAATTTTTAACTAATGAATAGTTGAAATATTAGTTTTGTATTAACGAAAATCACAAAGTAAAATCTTCAATTTAACGAAAATAGGTTTGGATATTTTGAAATAATATAATTTTATGTAATAAGGTAAAATATTGGCGATGGTGAGGACTCGAACCCTGCTCACTAGTAATGCGAGTGGCCTTGGTTCCATTCCCGGCCATGGCCAACCTCTTATCTTATTACGTAAAAATATTTATAAAATATTGGTTGATATGAAAGAATTGATCCTTTCATCATAATGGGTTTAACTAGCTATTAATTACATAAGACAAAAACTAGCTATTAATTACATTACAAAATTGTACCCGCAAACAACAAACCCTGCCCACAAATACGTTTTTCATCCTAAATTCTGTTCAAGTTTTCAACAAAAAAGAAAAGCAACACTCCCACTATCAGTAAGAATGGCTTCTGCCATAAATAATCTAAAATTGATCAATCTGAACATAATTAAAAATGATACACCCCCTTGGACTTATATAGAACCGAAATTAAATCTTCAACTTTCCAAACATAGGAAAGAAACAACGTTCAAAGCAGAATATAAAGCACTTTTCGACAAAATAATTTTCTCTCTTTCTGAACACCTACTGATTTTCACCGATAGGTCGAAGACAGATTCATCAACGGCTTCTGCATTTGTCACCCCTGAAGCTACTTATGCAAGCTGCATCATCTTTGCTCCATATTCACGGCTGAAATAAATGCTATCGCAATGGCTCTACGACACGTTGCGAAGTCCCCAGTTCTTAATGTGGTGGTAGTATCCGACTCCTTGAGCACCCTAAAAGCCATGAATAACATGTACCCACATCATCCAGGAATTCTCAGTATATTAGCAATTTTAAAAGAATTATATAATGCTGGAAAATCGCTACATTTCATCTGGTCTCCCAGCCATGTAGGCATTAGGGGAAATGAAATGGCTGATAAGGCAGCGAAAGAAGCTCTTACACTTCCAGGACGCGGTAAATCCTTTCTAACAGCGACTGAATTAGCGCTACCATTGAAAGAGGCCATATCGCAGGATTGGCAAACCTTCTGGGACAACAGCCCCCCGAGCAAATTGAAGGTTATAAAGAAGAAGGTCGAAGCATGGAGCAGCTCGAGCCGCAGAGAGGAGGTGGTCCTCACGCGGCTCAGGATAGGTCATACGAGGCTCACCCACCTCCACCTGATAACCAAAGAAGCTCCGCCAATATGTCAAAAGTGCGACGAGAGACTAACTGTAGAGCATATATTCCAGGGTTGTAGTTTCTACAGTCGAATATTAAATAAAAGGAACATACCAGCAAACATCTCGACAGCCTTGGGCGATGATGGAAGTTTCGTGAATATATTCTCTTTTCTGTCCCAAGACGGTTTTTTAGAATATATCTAATACATTCTTGCTCTATATATATATATATATATATATATATATATATATATATATATATATATATTTTTTTTTTTTTACTTTGTAAATATCACAAAATAGACCTAATTTAAATATTTTTTTGTCTTGTTTTTTATTTGCCGAAAATCCCAATTATGTGATTCGACCTCTCAAAAGGATTAAAAATAATAAAAAATAAGTACATATAAGATAATTAACGGCGTTGATAACCAATAGGTTTTACGCCCCCAAATCCAAATAACCAACCAACCATAATGGGTTTAAAAAAAAAATATTGCGCCAGCTCATCCCTTACTACTTTGGCTGTTGTAGGAGTATTTTGCCCTACCTCACAATGCAATCCGGTTAGTGTTGTTGAATCTAAATTATATGAAAACGGAAAATATGCGAGTGTATCAGTTGTTATATATTTCAGCAGTATTCCAGTTAATTTATCAATCAATCATTTTTCCTTACCTGTATCTAAGTAACTCGTGCAGTTTTTCGTTATCAAGGAATTGTGCAGGGTCACGCAGGTCAAAATTATTATGTCTACTTTTTCTGGTGGCAAATTGATTGTAGTCAGAAAAATTCTAAACCTATTTCTCAAAATGCCGAAAGCATTTTCAACAATTCTTCTTGCCCGGTAAAGTCGGTAATTGAAAGCCTACTGTGGGGTTGTGTAGCATAAAGGATATGGCCTCATTAAGTGCCCTCATGAGGGAGAAGGCATCATCCTCTTCATCATTTTAATTGATGATAGAGAAAAAAAAATCTGATTTTTAAATATATAAAATGAAAGAACCTCTCCTATATTTGGTTTTATATTTTTGTACATGATGTATTACAATGATGTTAAAATCATCATGATGAATGATGTTAAAAAAGAAATTGTCAAGATACTCAGATCAAATCTATATCCCAATAATTTAATTGTTTCCACCTGGCAAAAAACCCTCCATAAATCTAAAACAGTAAATAATATTATTCATAATTGCCAAACAATTAAATTGCAAAAATATATGCCACTTACATATATAAAAGGTCTTTCTGAGGCAATTAATGCTATTTTTATTAAATTTAATATTGATGAGATCAAAGTTTCATTTAGAATCACCGATAAAATTGAAAACATTTTAACACCACTAAAGGACAAAATTGAAAATAATATGTGTTCAGACCTCATTTATAAAATTGAATGCATACATTGTCCATTAAGTTACATAGGCATGACGAAACAAAATCTTAAAAACAGGATATACCAGCATAAAAATTCATGTCTGAATGATAAAAACAAGGAAAAAAGGCAGAAGGAACCAAAGACTGCCCTTTCAAAGCATTGTTTTGAAAATGAGCATGGTTTTGATTTTGACAATACTATAATTCTACATCGCGATGTTTCGGAGCGCAGGTTGAGATGTTTGGAGGCTCTCTACATCTCAGAGAATTTAGATAGGGTAGTTAACTTTAAAACTGGCGCGGGTGATTTAAATAATTTTTTCTCGGAAACTATTGCAATTTTGAATAAATAATGTGAGGAACCTGACTCTGAAACATCGTGATTCTCTAAATATATATATTTTAGATAGATATTCTGGTTATATATTTATATTTATGTTGTTTTTTTGGACATTACTGTTTTTAATATTTTATTAAATAAAAAATAAAAAAATTGTAAAATTTAATGGTTTTTATGTGATATGACTTTTTACTTATATTTGTATTTTGAATAGTTATTTATTTATATATCTAATTTTTACAGTTTTGTTGTTCTGATATTGTCTTAAAAAGATTTTTAATTTCTTTGTTATGGTTGGTAAAATTCATGTAACCCTTGTATTTAATTTATATAATGTTGGGAGTACTGATACTAAATGTTAGACTAAGGCAACCCCAGTTGATGAAGTGTTCTTACACAGATTGTTTCAGGATAGTTGTTTTTATAAGAATTTTATCTTTTCATTTATATGTGAAATATTTTATATATATATATTCAATCTGATGGTGAGTCCCCCAACATTTATTTTACTTTATTAATACTTATTAAAACAAATTTAGAATAATTATAATTGTACCTTTATACATAATTTTACAGCCCTGATGATGCCCGAAGGGGCGAAAATTTGGCTTGTATATATATGTGAAAATATATATATGTAATTTTGAGACTATTTGAGGCCGTTTTTTTCTATATGATGTATTACTATTTTCAAGAAACAAAATAAATATTTTAAAAGAAACAATAATAAGAAGTGAAAATCACAGGATTAATATTATTTATAATTGCATTTCCAAAAATCTTTATAGTAATTACCGTTTTTTCAGACAATTCGATAAGTTTGCTTCTGCAACCTGTACAGCTCTCATACAAATGGGAATAAATGTTTTAATGGGAGGGTGTAGAACAGCTTTTTATAAGCAATCTAAGCTGGAAGATTTCATAACTTCAATAACGTATCGTTGCGCATTAAAAACTGCATATCGAAGTATGATAAACGTTATAAAATATATAAATCACCAACGACCGTCTAAATAATAATCATTTCTTATTAAGGGTGGAATAATAAATAACGCCATTTCATTAATTTTTCCTAGATAGGGTTTTTGCAGCAGTTGGATGTAAGTGAGATGTTACCCCTGATTGCATAACACTAATGCAATTAGAATAAAGAAACAATAAATATCCAGCACATGCTTGTTTTTCCGATCACTTACTCACTTCCTAAATAGTATTACGAATAATTTCTACATATCAACGAACAAACAGAACTTTTTATTTATCTTTTTTATTTGCGTTGTTTTTAAATCTGTAAATAATCAATACTTTGCAAAAATGCATTTATTTCAAATTTCACGAATGATCAGAAGCCAGTGTCAGTAACCCAACTACTACCATGAGAACATTATTATTTAATTTCAAGATAACCAGTTTATTTCAATATAAGTGAGGTTTAGATAATGTGCAATCTGCGACTAATTCATTATTATTTATCAGATATATATCCTTTATTTAACAGATTTATAAAAAAAAAAAAAAAAAAAAAAAAAAAAAAAAAATAAAGGTTATATTAATTATTTATGTAAATTAAAAACTTGCAGTTATATAGGCTTGATTATACATTCAAAATAATATCCTAAACCCGCTGTAATTATATGATGTATGAGAACTGAACGATGTGGCAGAGGACTGGATGCGCCCGAGTCACCGGCGCCTTTTCGCCTTATACGTCCATTTTCTATGAAACTAGTTGATATTTTTTGAAATTTTACCACTGATTTTTAAAGAAGAATAATTGCTACAGATGTTTTATTTCAGGGTGTTTTTCGTTAACGATGGCCGTTTAATTAAATTTAACGTTAAATTAACTTGGAATTTTAACTTTTACGCGAGAAACTTGAAAAAATTGACTTTAAATGTATTTTATGTTGTCAAGACTAATTATTTTAGAACGTTTGTTTATTTATTCTGAATCTAGAATTATCTAGCTTTAATAAAATACCAGTTATGGCGAAATTGAGCATAATGGTGAATGTCAGTAATAAAAAAACTACCTAAAATCAAAGTCGTCATTCCGCCATGTTTGAACGCCATTTTCGGTTAGTGCGGTCACTTTTTTTTCTGGGAACATTGGCTTTTTCTTAATCTTTTTTCACAAGGAACACAACGATATGCAATTTATAGGGATGTGGGGGGGGGGGGGTGCACGGTAAGGGGGTCTGGCCCACGTACTAATACACACAGACCATTTCGCGGGACTTTGTTATTTGGACTCAGGGGACCCCAAAACGTGTATTTCCGTTGAAAACCGAAAGTCGAAATTTTTCACGATCGCAATACTTTCCTTACTATATATTTCATATATAGGTAAGTGAAAGTAAAAATATAACATGACACGCACTAAGGTTCATTTGTAGATTTTTAATTATCTAAAGTAATATATGAAAAAAAGGTTAAAAAGATTAATTATAAAATATTGAATCAAGTCAAGTTAGTTAATATGATATCGATTCCGAAGTTTTTATAGTTACACTCGTTGGACATCTAGCGATTAATAATTGAACTACATTTCGATCCAACCTTTGTTCCAAAATTGTTACCGTGTAAAGGGGGTTATACATTACATTGTAATTGACCCTGGCGGCAATATAACGAACTACATTTGTTCAAACGTTGGATCCAAGCTTTGATCCAACAATGTTACCGTGTAAACAGGGCTTAAAAGAACAAACAAAGTTATACAATGTTTCATCTAACCGATTTCAAAACAGCTTAATGGATGCTTCAGGATAACAATCAAAAATATCTTTATTATAAGATTGTAACAGCTGGCTATGCCTTTAAAAAAAAAATTAATATTTATCTTATCAATTGCGCACAAGTTTATGAATTAACGTCTTCTGTTGCTGCCGAATTGCTAGCTCACAAGTATATCAGTTGGAAGCTCCGTGATCAGGAATAAGAAGGGTGACACCTTATTGTTAAGTTTTTTCTCGAAGTCCAAGTAGAAGCGGTTGCGTATTACACGTTGGAAATAAAAAAATTTATTATTTATTTTGTTAAACCAATTAAAGGAATTGTTATATTTTTTATATTATTGGTTTTATTTAAGTTAAGATCATTTAACCCTTCATCTTAACAAGATGAAGATGCAAATGAGAGTGAAAAAGTGTGATAAAACAATGTTAGGTAGTGTTAGTCTCAAACTTTATTTCTCTTGAGGTTATTTCGCTTGGGGGATGAGAGACTGCAATATTCTTCTAATTAAGATGTTTGTGATATACTATTGTATATTTATTATATATCTATATAAATAAAGTTGAAATTCTGTTTGTTTGTTTGTTTATTTGTTCTTTATAGAAATCCATACCGTTTATCCTAAATTCTCCAAATTTCGCTCAGTGATTCTTTGATACCAGGTGCGAACACATGTCCATATTAAAATTGCATAACTTCAGCCAATCTATGGGTATATTCTTTATTGTTATAAAATTCTTCATGATCTCGCTTTATAATGGTTTTTTTTACGAAATCGACCGTTTGAGTCGAAAAAACGGCCTACAAAATCATTTTATAGATTTTGAAGAGGCCAAAAAGGCCCGGTAAGACCGTCCCTTGGCAGCAGAGTTGGGCGTAATTAATTACTTTGTAATTGAATTGCGTAATTAATTACAAAGTAATTTCACAATTACTTCTCTACTTTTAATTCATTACAATATAATTCATTACTATGTAATTCACTATAATGTAATTCATTACAATGTAATTAATTACAATTAGAGTATTTTCTTCCTATATACAGTGGCTCACAGTCAAAATGATGCAAACGAATATTTATATTTCAAATGCTAATTACTTCCCCTTTGCAATGGCGGATCCAGAAATTTTCTGAGGGGGGGCGCACTTTTTTTTTTTACATTTCATGAGTAATGAAGGCCCTAATTTAAAATACATATTAGTACATAATGACGTTATAAATTACTTTAAATGTTTAAATACAATTCATTTTCAATTAGGGGACTTGAAAAATGACTAAATATAGCTCATTTCATATAGAAATAGTAATATTTTATGAGTGACCTCACCTCACCGCGCCACCCCCCCCGCGCCCCTCACCTGGATCCGCTACTGCCCCTTTGTTAAAATTTAAAAACCAATGCACATGAGGCCATAATGATTTATTGTCATACATTAAAGTTATATTATCAAATCAACTCAAGAGCAATAATAGAAAGAGAAAAAAAAATCTTTATTAAAACTCGATTGAAGGTCACAATGAAAAAGATGCAATGTTTACTTCCGTTTAGAAAAAATTGAAAGTAACAAGTATTCTTCAATTATCGGGTAAATGAGTTTATTAACCTTTCAATTCCTTCAATGAAAAAAAAAAAAAAAACCTATATGAATACAAGAAATCAGTCTAGTTCGGGCACAAAACTATTCGTGAACCAGAAATAGTGATTAACAATTTTAAAATGGGCAAAACACAACGAAAAATCGCCTCCATTATCAATAGGAGTTATGCCACCATTCAAAATATTATTGAATGTTTTAAAAACGAAAATAGAATAATAAGAAAAGCTAGAGTGAGTGGAATAAAGTTTTTTAGTGGTAATGATGAACGAAATAATAATTGGAAATAATCCAAAATTGAGTTCTCCAAAGTTGGCTACATTAGTTAAAAAACATTTAAATACAAAGGTATGTGCTGAAAACATTCGAAGGGTCTTGAGAAAATATCAATACAACAGTGAAGTTGCATGGCAAAAAACTTATATCAGTGACAAAAATAAAAAGCTTCGAATCAATTTTGCTAAGGATTATATAAAAAAATTCATGGACTTCTGGAAAAGTGTTCTGTATTCGATTGGGTCAACATTTAATTTGTTTGGCTCTGATGTTGGAGGTTTCATCCGGAGAAAGGCGTACGAAGAGCCATGAAAAAAATCTTCGCCCGATCATCAAACTTGGAGGTGGTCATGTCATGGTTTGGGAGTGTATTACTGACTTGGGGTTAGGAAATCTTCATTTTATTGAGGAAACAATTGATAAACATTTAAATTGTCACACCCTGAAAAAAAATGTAAACCAAGTGCAACCGAGCTTGGGGTAATAAATAATGTTGCTTTTTATAGGGGTAGCGATACCAATCATTCTTCTTATCTTCCAAGAGAATGGTGTTCATATAATTGCCCTAAAATAAACGTGTTCATATAACTGTGCCCAACTATATAAACAACGCCCAGATCACCAGACCTAAACTTCGTAGAGAATTCATGTAGTAAATTAGAAACAGAAGTGAGGAAACATGAGATATCAAACAGAGATCTCAAAAAGGCGCTTCAAGAAGAATGGGACAAGATAAGCCCACCTTACACAAAAAAGCTTGTCCAGTCCATGCCCAATCGTTTGTAAGAGGTAATACAATATAAAGGCTTACCTAAAAAGTACTAAAGTTTAAAATATTTTTGATTTTTTTTTTGTTTTTACCTCTTGCAGAATGCTTTTTGGTACCAGTTACTAAAAGATTTGAGCCATATTTTTCTTTTTCTACCCGTGTATCTGAAAATGCAGCTATCGCTACATTCTCACATCCGTTTTTTTAAAAACAGATGGATGGTATGTGTAGGAGATGCAAAATTCAACCTTCTTCTCATGGAATTTAGAAGAGTTGTCGCTCCGGAAATTAAAGAAATAAAATCATCGGTAAAGCAACCATGTGAATTCCCAAATAGTTCGTTCTTTGATTTTGGTACACCACAAAAAATTAAAAGCGTTGATTCTGCTTATCTTGATGCCGGGCTCATGACCCTATAGTTTTTCAAAGAAGATGACCAGAGTTTACAACTTAAACTACTTGAGAAATATCCTGAAATAAAAAACACTTTCGTCAACAGCTCCTGTAGAAAGACTATTTTCTTACGCAATAATGACGAACCTCCCAAAATGCAATATACTGGCGGACAAAACTTTTGAAAAACGAGTGATTTTAAAATCAAATATTAATTTCATATAGAAAAATCAGAAGTTAAAGTGAGAAGAGTATATATGTTATAAAATTTTGTTTAAAAGTGATAATTTAATTTAAATTTTTAATTTTACTCACTTGTTCCAAATACATTTGAATTTATCTTGTTCATAATCAAAAATTTTTGTTTAAATATATTAATACCAGATTTTTTTACAGTTAATGCTTAATAAGCTTATTGATTTTAATTTTATTGGTTTTAGTCTCAAGGTTGGCCCACAACTATCATTAGTTTTAGTTATTTTTGCGTTGAAATTGCCCCCATTTGAGCAAAAGACAGACAAGCCAAATTCCACCAGTCTCAAAAGTAGGACTACTGACATTCGTCAATTGCCTTGTAATTTCAACATAATTACTAATCAAAAAGTACAATTACATTACCAATCCAACTTAATTATAAGCTACATTCAAATTGAAAACTTAGATTACAGTTCAATTACAAATCAATTTCAATGTAATTTCCAATTACGAATTAAAATTAGATTACAATATAATTCTTAATTACGAATTACAATTAAATTAAAATTATAAATTATAATGATAATTAACAGTTTAATTACGAATTATAATTTAATTTTAATTCATATAATTACAATTACAATGTAATTGTAATTGGAAATGTAATTAATTGTAATTTTGCCCAACTCTGCTTGGCAGGCGTCGAGTTCTGTGATTTTTAAACCATATGTTTTTTTTTTTAACATTACAATACGTTTATTTACATGTATGGTGAATTTATTTTTTAAAAATGCCTCCTAAGAAGCGAGCTTCAATAGGAGCATTGAGCTCAAAAGCTAAAAAACAACGTCAAATACGAGCAGCTGAAACTCTCGACGAACATCAAAATAGGATTGAACAACAGAGGCTTAGACAGGCAGAATCGCGGTGTAATGAAAACCTTTCTAACTTAGGCTTTATTATTCACAATTACAGTGTATAACATTGTATAAAAGGTTACATAGGTATATAGAAATTAAAAGTAATTAAACATATGATGTGATAAGAGATTACGACACAACAATTATTAATGAACCTAAATAAATCATCACATTCTTCCCTCCTTCTAAAATTTCAATTCATAGTCCTTCAGATAGGAAGGCGTTCGGTGCTCCCTAGTAGAGCGTCGCAGGAAATTTTCATGAGGCTCTGGATCTGTAGTTTTCTTGCATCCTGTATCCTGGGTATCTTGATCTTCTTGAGTTTTTGAGGCTCTTGTAGGTTGAGGCTGTTGCTGCTCAATATTCTCTTGCTCCGGCTCAATGTCATCTGGTTGTGGCTCTGTCAACATCTCACCTTGAGGTGCTAGATGTTTTAAGGATACTGTCGTTTCTCGCCCGTCGTTGAGGCGTACTCTGGCATCCTGGGGGTTCACGTCAAGGATGTCTACTTCCTCCACCAATGGATCGAATTTGCTCCTCCGTACGTGTACTTTCATTAGTGCTTTCTTTGAAGGTGAAAGCCAAGTAGGGAGCGAAATCGAGTTTCTGTCTTAATTTTAATTTTGATCTTGGTCTGAGTAGCATGTATAACAGTTTGCTTCTTTGATTTAATGTCTTTCGTTTTTTCTTAATGTGGGGGCCCCAAGTTAGCCTCCTGTCAAGTGTCAGTCCTAGATAGTTAACATTGTCTGTTTGTGGAATTGGGATATTTTCGAGATAAACGCGGGGACAAGTTTCACGTCTTAATGTAAAGATGATGTGTTGGCATTTGTCATAGTTGAATCTTACTTTCCACAACTTGCACCACTCGTGTACTTTTAGTAAGTGATGTTGTAGGGTTAGTGAGGCCTGTGTATGATCTCGGTGTCTTGTTATAACAGCAGTGTCGTCAGCGTAAGTACCTGTCATGATGTCAGGATGGTCTGGTATGTCGTATGTGTATACAATGTATAATAAAGGTGATAGAATAGAACCTTGGGGTACTCCTGATAGTGCTGGTCGTATGGTTGAAATTTCGGAGCCCTGACGGACGGAGAAAAATCTATCGGATAGGAAAGATTTAATGATTAGGAAGTATGTAGGTGGTAATACATTTTTAAGTTTAAAGAGAAGTCCCTGGTGCCAGACTTTGTCAAATGCTTGAGCGACATCCAGAAATACCCCAGTTGCATATAGCTTTTGCTCTAGTGCAGTAGAAATAAAGTCTGTCACTCGGTGAAGTTGGTGCGTTGTCGAATGAAATTTTCTAAATCCAAATTGGTGATGGGGAATTATTTCTTTATCAGTTAGTATGTCAATTAGTCTTTTGTACAACAATTTTTCAAATATTTTGGAGTAAACTGAAATCAAACTGATCGGACGGTAGGATGAGGGGTTGTTCTTGTCTTTGTTGGGTTTGTTGACCATGGAGATGTACGAATACTTCCACTGTAGTGGGAATTTCGTAGTCCTGAGTATTGCATTATAGATAGTCGTAAGGAACACTAGGGCCTTTCTTGGCATTTGCTGGAGCACTAAAGCATTTATCAGATCATGGCCAGGGACTTTTCTTTTCTGTAAGAGTTTAATTTGTTCAGAGACTTGTGAGGGAGAAAAAGATGGAGGAGGGAGTGAAAGTTGTAGCGGAATGTCTAGTGATTTGAGTACGAATTCGTCGTGTTCTTGATTAGAAATATCAGTATGTGGAACGAAAACAGACGAAAGATGGTGGGCGAAGAGCTCAGATTTTTCTTCGTCCGTCACAGCCCAAGAACCGCCATCTCTCCTTAAAGGTGCCGACACCGTGCGATGCTTCAAGATATTCTTTGTGTGCCTCCAAAAGCTTCCATCGTCAGTTGTCAGATTTCCAATGAACGAATCATAGCTAGTCCTGTTAAATTTCTGAATCTGTCGTTTCAGTTCATTATTTAGTCTGTTAAATGTCCGTTTGTACGACGGTAGTCTAATGGTCTGCCAGTCTTTACGGGATCTTCTCTTTGCTCTGATTGGGTCCCTTATGTATTGAGGGTAGCAAGGTAGGTTCATGGCTTCTTTTGCTACAGGTTCAGATGAAGACCAAGCAGCATTTTGAATAGATTTAGTGAAAATTTCAACTGCTTCCTCAAGTTCGTCTTCGGATTTTATGGACATAGGTATAGAAAGGTTGGATTCCAGATGTGCTCTATATAGCTCCCAGTCCATATTTCTTATGAGCGATGGTCTACTTTTTGCTTCTGAAGGCTCGTCGTGCAAAATTAATTGAACTAAGGAGTGATCAGAGCAAAGATCAGAGCTGGATTTAACAGTGTGAGGTACCGTCTTAAGTCCTTTTGTTATAAAAAACTCTAGTAAGTCGGGAGTTTTATGTATAGAATTTGGCCAGTAAGTAGGAGTATTTGGAGAGATCGTGTCTAATGAAAGGTCATGGAGGGCACGCAACAGGTTTCTGCCTCGAGGAGTGCATAATCAGCAGCACCCAGCCGGCTATGAAACATTTTCCCAAGAGTTTAAAAAAGTCTAAAAACATTGCCGGTGTCAGATCATACCTCGGGGGGCAATATACAGCGGCTAGAGTGATGGTGAGGCGTTTAGTGTAGAGTGTGAGTCCTGTTGATTGTATGTTTGGTGTTATAGGTAGGTCTATCGGATTGTGTTTAAGTGTCTTTTTTATCAGTATAGCTGTTCCTCCGTGTGCTGTCTTATCCGGGTGATCAGTTCTGTAAATTGTGTATCCTGGGATGAAACATTTTGAGCGGGGTGTTAGATGCGTTTCAGTGATCAATGCAACGTCTGTTCGTTTTTCATGTAAATACTCTAAGTCTAGCTCGGTTTTGTGTTGGTTCAGTCCGTTAGCGTTCCAGAGGAGAATTGACAAGGTGCCTACAGTCAAGTGATTAGGGTGCATATGTGGAACACCAGGCTTGAGTTATTTGGGAAAATTGTTGGAGAAGGGTGAAAAGGGGGTGGATGAGATTATTAAGATGACTTATTATTTCAATGATGTGAGAAGAGCCATTAACCATGGAAGGTACCGGCTGGCTAATGCCACTCCCCATACCTGACAATGTCGGCTGGTGCTGAGGCACTGGATGGGAAGCTGCTGGTCTTGGCCGGGTCTGCTGCTGAGGTCTTGCGCTACTGGTTGCTGGTTGAGATGGCGAAGAGCTCTGCAATGGCTGTCTTAGTGTCGGAAAATCATCCATACTCGGAAGCCTCTGTGTTGGTTGAAACTGTGTTCGGCGTTGAAAATATTTTTTCACATTTCGGAGGTCCTTTAGAGTTTGGCAGCCTTTGTAATTTGCAGGATGATCTCCTTGACAATTTGCGCATTTTGCAGGGGTTTCTCGCGATTTAGTGCATGTGTTGCTTTCATGGTTGAGTCCACATCGAACACATCTCGGTGGATGGTTGCAGTATGATCTTGTGTGACCATATTGCTGGCATCTAAGGCACTGGGGTATAATCTTCTTTTTCCTGGGCTCCTCGATTTTTACGTGCGAATAATAAAGGTATTCAATATCAAATATTTTCTCGTTAAATGTTGACTTCTTTATGTCGACGAAAAACATTGGGAGGGGTGTTTTGAAGCGTGATATAACATTGGTGACGTCAATCACTTCGTACCCGAACTCTTTTAGTTCTTCTTTTATTATTTCCTTAGGCATAGTGTGGTGTAGGCCCTTGATAACTACTCTTGGGTTTTTATCTTCTGGAAGCTGGTATGAGTGGAAATCAGCGCCTCCCCTTCTTAATGCGGAAATAAGTTTTCTATAGGTAGTTGGTGAGTCAGGATAAACTGTTACTCCTCTAATTGTTGATTTTATTTTAAATGTTTTTTGGCCTGCCTCTTTTTCTAAAAACAGAATTAGATATGAGTAATTTTCAACTCCGTTTATATAAATTGGAGGTACTTTTTCGCATTGGGTGTCTAGTCTAACTGAATTTTGTTGAGGTTCGGAATCTTCTGTTTCAGATAATAGTTGGTATCTATTGTTGGTAGGTATGACTTGGTTAGGCCTTTTTTGGTTAGGAGTGTCATTGTGAGTAGTCATGGGTCTTTTCCTTCCTGTTACGAGCTCCCATGAAGTGTTTTCATTGACATGATCACTATTTATACGATAATCCATAGGACTTACCGAAAGCTCAGGAGCTGACTGGTCAGCCATGGAGTCGAGATTACCTTCTATTTCTCCCTAATTACTTCTTATTTAAGTCTATCAACGTTGTAGCACTAAATATTTCACTTTTTACAAATAAATAGCACTTATAAACAGTGAAAACCAACAATTTTTAAAGCTCAAAATAGAACACGTGTTACTAACGCCATCGATCATATGTTCTTCCTACAATTATTAATGAACCTAAATAAATCATCACACGAGTCTGCCCAGGAATACGAGGCCCGCCTTGCGCCACAGAGGCTTAGGCAAGCCGATTTGCGAGAAGCTGAAACTGCAGGGCAATATTTCTGTTGTTTGTTTGTTCTTTATAGAAATCCATACCGTTTATCCTAAATTCTCCAAATTTCGCTCAGTGGTTCTTTTATACCAGGTGCGAACACTTGTCCATATTAAAATTACATAACTTCAGCCGACCTTCAGCTGACATTCTTTGTCCTAATAAAAATCGTAATGATCTCGCTTTACAATTTTTTTTTTTTTTACGAAATCGACCGTTTGATCCCGAGTGAAACCGGGACATACAGCTAGTTTCTTAATATTCTTCAAAATATTCTTGGATGGTTTAGTTCCAACCTTCTTCATGAGAAGGAGTTGTAAATGTTAGATATGTGTAAATCAGTAACCAACTTATTTTAAAAAAGATGTGTGTTGGAAATGTGAAATATTAAAGCTTCAGTTTCCTTAATAAGTAAGGTGAAATTTATTTTCAACAACTTCATATTCTTATATGAATTATTAAAAACTGATTGTTTACTTTATAATGTTATTACTTTTGTATTAGCATATTAATTATTGAAAAATCTTAATTGATGTACATGTGTTTTGACATTTTATAAAGAATTGGTTTATTAGTGTGTATTATGATTCTGTTATTTATTTTTCATTTTTATCTAATAACTAGCAGACCCGGCCACGCGTTGCTGTGGCTCAGTAGTTATATCCTAATATTTTTAAACAAATACAGTAATACCAATATTCATTGATAAAGATGAAAACCTTTCAGCTAACCAAAATCCAACGTGATTGAGAATAGAGCATTACACCATTTAAAAGTATTTGGTAAAGAATATAGGAAAGTTAAAGTTTTTATTTTTTACATCTCATACTTCAATGTAGTTTGATTAAAAAGGAGCTGGCTGTGTTTACGACTCAAAGAGCTGCCAACACTATCGCCCTTTTTTATGGATCGGTATAAACTAACTCGAAACCGCTATATTTTTCAACTAATTTTAAAAAGGATGACTGAAGTAAGTTCTGATAACCTCAGCCATTGATATATTGATTATTGGCCTAACACTACTTCAACTTGGTATTGTTAGTTTAACAACAGGTTTAATTTTGCTCAGGGTCATGCCAATCTTGGTTAACGCGTCATATATGTCCTTTTGATAGGCGTTTTTCTCAATTTCTTTGAGACCTCGATTTCCCAACCCTTCGGCTAATAAGTGTTCGGTAGGAGGGTGGTGTGTTGAAGCATTTAATTTAGCAATATATTTGAGTGATAATAAATCTCTTCTTAAAGAGGTTTTTACATAATACAATTAAGAATTTTTATTTATTCAAGTACTAATTTGTTCAAAATGTTTTGGGTTAACCTGTTTTTTTTTTTTAACACAAACCAAAGATTTTATGGTGTTCAGTCTTAGATTGTTTGAATTTAAAAACAAGATTTCCCGCCATACAATGCCTCCTAAACTTATTGTAAATGCGTTGCTTAAGTTTGTCAAGTAGAAGGCTATGAAACAGCTGTCTTTTCGCGCGCTCCCCCACCACTGATGATTCCGGCCACGAGAGCTTACTCTGCTGCCAACTGCCGTCACGTCAAGACCTTCATATTTCATTCACCCTGTCACCCGTCGCCATCACGACGCAGGTGTTATATTTGGTCAGATTGTTAGCCGACCACGTAAGTAAGATCTTACTATATGCAATTGCCCCTTTTTTCAAAAGAATTGACTCAGAGCAGAAGAAAGGTCAACGTTGGAGATTGTGCAACCCAAGCATATCTCTATGAGTTTAGTTCACCGGACATTAAGTTATCTACAGAGTAACTATTTCTAGTTGGTTTGTTCGCCGTATTTAATAGCTAATTATTTTAATCATCAGGATTAGGTTAGAATACAGAGCTCTGTCAATTAGTTTTTTTTTCTTTATCTCTGTTTCTCAATGTTTTCTGATCATATATTAACATACTCTAAGGCCTTAATTCACTGTAAAATTGTTAGTTTTAAGTTTTCATTTAATTTCGAGATTTCTTTCTTTTTTTATCTTTATTAATTCATAACCTTTAAATATATTGTCATTATCAGAAGTTTCATATGTTTCAGCTTTATCTTAGTTTATGTTCGAGTTGTTTATAAATTGTGATTTCCTTAAGAATAAAAGTTTTGTTTTTCTCTCTCTTGTTATTTCACCGCTATCTTTATTATTCTCCTTCATCATTATATTTAATATTAATGCCCTCCTGAACATTTTGGTGCCGAAACCCGGGAAATTAATAAAACTGTATATAAAATTAAATAAATTTTTTAACTGCTGATAGACTTGTTTACATTTCAGAAAACTTGTTTCGCCATTGTTTAGAGTCATTCCTGGTAAAGCTGAATCATCATTGTTGTGTTCTGAGTATTAAGATATAACTTCTTATTCTTCTTAGCTCTATTATTTTCTATTATTATTATTATTATCATTTCTATTACTTTAATTATTATATCTTCTCTAACATTGTAATTCTCTTTCAGCACCCCGTTTCCTTTTGCATATTGTAAATTTAATCATGGGAAACCGCCGTAAATCAAATAATTTAGGGGTGAGTGCCCACAAAGCAATTCTGATTAAATCACTAGAACAATTTTTTACCTTTTCCGAAAAATGTAAAGAGGCATTGGATCGCCGGGATTTCCAAGTATCAAAGGTGTTTATTAAAAAATTGAATCAATTAATAGAAGAGATGCGAGTAACTTTCAACTCCCTTGTCGAGGAATGTTTCAATCTCAATCGAGGGGTTCCCGAAGATGTGGAGGAACAATTCATACAAGCGCAATTGGATATCATAGAACTAGAGTCAAAAGTGCCGGACCGATCGGCATCCGCGTCACCAGTTCCTCCCTCTGCTCACCGGTTCCCGGAAATGCGACTTCCCTTGCTTAATCTGCCCACTTTCAGCGGGGATATTTCTCAATTCCAAATTTTTAAAACTACTTACATCCCTATCGTTCACCACAATGATAGTTTAAGTGATGGAATGAAACTTACTTATTTAAAGAGTTGTCTGTCGGGCGAGGCTCTATCCGTCATAGGTCATTTAGACAATTTAGATTCAAAATATGCTATTGCCTGGGACGCATTGACCAAGCGTTATGATAACGCATCGACTCTCGCCGCCCGTATCCTGACGGATATGTTGAATTTCACGCCGATTTCGCGCCCATCTCCCGAAGCTCTTGAGAAATATTTAAAGATCTATTCTGAATTGGGGCAACAATTTAAATCAATGGCTATTCCGAATTTAAGCGATTACCTATTATATTTCATGGCGTTCCGCAGTCTAGATCCGGTAACGCAGAAGGAATTCAAATTTCACCATCCCGAAGACTTTCCTACCCTCACCGACCTGTTGGGTTACATCAACCGTCTCCAAATAGCGTCCACTTCCGTGTCCGGATCGCCTCCCCCTAGGAAACGGGAAGTTTCGCCGATCCGCCAGCCATCTCGCTCTATCAATCGCGTAGCGCGTGCCTTCGCCTCCAGTATTCAATGTCCTTACTGTCGAGAGGCCCATAATATCTATCACTGTCGTGAATTCAAGGAACTCTCCGGCCGTGACCGATTACAATTTATTCGCCGGTCAGGGTTATGTTATAACTGTTTGGGGGCCCATTCACAAAATCAATGTCAGTCTAGCCAGCGCTGTCATGACTGTCAGGAATTTCATCATACCTTACTACATAGAGGGTTTTCGGAATCCTCGCGCCCAGAGGCGGGTCCGCGCTCTCCGCCTAGTTCACCCCGGCCAGCTTCTCCCACCGTCCGAGCTTCTCAGCCGCGCCGCTATTCGGCTCAACGCCCCACGGTCCGTTCGCAAGGACCTCGTTCCTCGCCGCCTCTACCGGTGTTCCACGCGGCACCGCCATCTCCTCCCCGGGGCTCACAAAGACGTTCGCCTAACTCCCACGATCATGCCCGAAGATCCTATGAAAATTCACCGCCTTCCCCGTTCGATGCCCCCGTTTCTTATCACCATCCGGGGGGGGGTCCTTCCGCCCCTATCACAATGAATCTTCGCGGGGGCCCTCTCCACCGCATGGAACCTCACCTGCTCGCCGATCACCAACATTAGGGGCCGCCGGTCACGATAATTGACTACCTACCGCCGTCGACACTCCCGCTCTCGCTCCTACTCGCCCAGATGATCAACGCTCGCCGATAACCATTGCTAACCCTGTCCACCGCTCATCGAGTAGGAGTGACGCGCCATTCGACCACCATGCTTCTTCGCCGTCTCCCAGCCACCGTCCTATTCGCCAGTGCCGCTCGCCGTCTCCTGATGTAAGCACCAAATCTTTTCCGCCGTTAACGTTATTAGGTTCCTTTGGGAATTTTTCGCCTGCTCTCCTTCCAACTGCGCAGATTGCGGTTCGACGTCCTATTTATCCTCCCAAGCTTCTTCGCGCCCTTCTTGACTCCGGAAGCCAGGTAAGCTTCATCACCGCCGTTCCGCTTTCGCCTAGGGCTGCCTGTCACACCCTCGCCCGTCGGAGTTAATGTTCTTGGGGGCCCTTCAAACATTTCTTGCCCAGGGTATACTACCGCCTCTCTAGAAGTCCCGAACTCCTCGTCATTTAGGGTACGGCTCTTTGTAATTAAGAAAATAACCGACACTCTTCCTACTTCCCATGTAGATTTGTCTCCTTGGCCGCATATTACCCAGTTACCACTCGCCGACCCTTCCTTGTGTCAACCAGGGGAGATTGACCTCCTGTTAGGAATAGACGTCCTTCCCCTCATCATTCTGGGGATCGCTCCCGTATCTCAGGGCGGACCCATCGCCCTTGAAACTGTATTTGGCTGGTGTATCATGGGGAACTGTCGCCCCCCAGCCAACCAACGCCGTATTACATGGTCGAAAGACGTGATCGACAACGAAGGGAAGACTTATCGTCCGCCTCCTCGCCGCCGTTCTCATCATCCTCCGCCTGCACCCAAGGCTGATAGCCTGACTACTTCAATTGCCAAAGATCCCTCTCCTGTAGTTCCCAGTCCTCCAGAAGCACTAATAGCCTTTAATGCGCTCACCAACTTACAACTCAATAAAGATCTGAAAAAATTCTGGGATCTCGAAGAAGTATCCGCCATTTCCCCCAAGTTCTCTGCTGAAGAACAGTTGTGTGAGGATCTATTTCTAAGATCCGTCTCCCGGAACCCTGAGGGTCGCTACATCATTCCTCTACCACTAAAATCTGTTGATATAGGAGAATCTTATTACCGAGCTCTCAAACAATTTCACCGACTCGAAGCCCGCCTTCAACGCGAACCCATTCTTCGGGAGGCCTATGTCGCCTTTATGCGCGAATATCTTGACCTCGGCCATATGTCCTTAGTTCCGGATCCTGATGACGCCCGCGGTGCCACCTATTATCTTCCTCATCATCCTGTTCACCGACCTGATGACCCTCCGTCTAAAATCAGGGTAGTATTCAACGCTTCCTCACAATCGTCTAATGGAAAATCCCTCAATGATATTTCTTACACCGGGCCCAAGCTACAAACGGACATTGTTACCCTTATCACCCGCTCACGTACTCACCGATATATATTCACCGCGGACATTAGGCAAATGTATCGCCAAATTTTAGTTCCCCCGGAACACCAAGACCATCAAAGAATCATATGGCGTTTTTCACCCGAAGAGCCTGTGCGCTCTTACCGCCTCCGCACGGTCACTTACGGAGTTAGTTCTTCTCCATACCTAGCCATTCGGACACTTCACCAATTAGCTCAAGATGAAGGGGACCGTTTCCCTACTGCCGCCCCGGTTCTACGCGATGACACCTATGTGGACGCTATAATCACCGGAGCCTCCTCACTCGCCGAAACCATTCAGTTAAGGGATAATTTAATAGCTCTTTTGCACGCCGGGGGATTCGAACGAAGAAAATGGGCCGCCAATCATCCCGATATCCTCGCCAATTTGCCTGCCGACCATTGTCGTATCGGACCCCACGCCTTTGAGTTTGACACGACTGATGAGCCCACCATTAAAATTCTAGGTTTAATATGGTCTGCCGATACCGATGCCTTCTCATACCGGTTCTGTTCCAATAAATTACCGGCTACCAAGCG
Source organism: Aelia acuminata (assembly GCA_911387785.2). Lineage (NCBI taxonomy): Eukaryota > Metazoa > Arthropoda > Insecta > Hemiptera > Pentatomidae > Aelia > Aelia acuminata. The sequence goes on along the minus strand of OU426979.1, from coordinate 140,067,432 downwards.
GTTGATATTATCTAAACTGGCTCGCATTTATGACCCGTCTGGATGGTTAGTTCCTGTTACATTCACCGCCAAGCTATTGATCCAACGCCTGTGGATTGGACACTCCGATTGGGATGAGCCTGCCCCCGCCGATGTTACCCGCGACTGGGACGTTTTTCAAAACGAACTTGAATCTGTATCAAAGATACCCATCCCTCGCCGTTTCCCCTTTTATCAGGAATCCCGCGGCAGTCAACGATTGGTCGCCTTCTGCGACGCTTCAGAATTATGATACGCGGCCACCATTTATCTCCACTCTACCTCATCCGCCGGTGAAATCGCGGTTCATCTACTCATAGCTAAGTCCCGCGTAGCTCCCCTCAAAAGGGTATCCCTTCCTAGGTTAGAATTATGCGGAGCTCACCTTTTAGCAAAATTAGCCACTAAGATTCTCGGTATGTTCCCTCAACCATTTGAAGATATTGTTGCTTTCTCGGATTCCGCGGTTGCCCTCACCTGGATTCGCGGCGAACCGCACCGATGGAAAACTTTCGTGGCCAATCGCGTCACTGAAATACAGGAAGTTATCTCCCCTTCTCAATGGCGTCACATTGACGGTAAGGAAAATCCCGCCGATTGTGCCTCTCGGGGGCTATTCACCCGTCATCCTCTGTGGTGGACAGGTCCCTCCTGGTTATCAAAACCGCCAAGCCAATGGCCCAAATCGCACATAGATTCCCCGCCTGACGCCGTTAACAAGGAGCGTCAAATCTCCAAAGAGATCCTCACTTGTATCGCCCTAACCTCCCTCGACTTGGAAAGTCGATATTCCTCCCTGACTCAACTCGAGAGAAACACCGCCTGGTGCCTCCGCTTCGCCCACAATTGTAAGAATCCTGATCGCCGATACACCGGGTTTCTTTCCGCCGTTGAACTAAACATGGCACTTGATACCCTAGTCCGCGGCGTCCAACAAGTCGCGTTAGCAGATGAATATAAAGCCGCGTCAGAACCCGCCTCCAAGTTGCGCATTAAACGCACTTTACAATTGTTCATCGATTCCCACGGCCTTCTGCGCGTGGGCGGTCGTCTTCATCTTGCTCCTCGCCCGTGTGATGTTAAACACCCGGCATTACTTCCTAAGGATCACCCCCTCACTCACTTAATAATCGATAATGCTCATCTTACCAACCTACACGCCGGTCCATCTGCTACTCATTCATTCATTCGCCAGAGGTTTTGGATTTTAGACGGAAAGAACGTTGTTCGTCATCGCCTAGCAAAGTGTAACCGATGTTTTCAAGTTAAACCCCAACCACTCATTCCCACCATGGGTTCGCTCCCTAAAGACCGTGTTTCATCCACGTATGCTTTTCTTAAAGTAGGAGTCGATTACGCCGGTCCCTTCTCGGTTTCTTCTGCCCGCATTCGGGGATGCCGCGTTACCAAAGCCTATATCTGCGCCTTTGTCTGCTTTTCCACCAAAGCTGTGCATCTAGAACTCGCCTCCCCATCTTAATGCGGAAATAAGTTTTCTATAGGTAGTTGGTGAGTCAGGATAAACTGTTAATCCTCTAATTGTTGATTTTATTTTAAATGTTTTTTGGCCTGCCTCTTTTTCTAAAAACAGAATTAGATATGAGTAATTTTCAACTCCGTTTATATAAATTGGAGGTACTTTTTCGCATTGGGTGTCTAGTCTAACTGAATTTTGTTGAGGTTCGGAATCTTTTGTTTCAGATAATAGTTGGTATCTATTGTTGGTAGGTATGACTTGGTTAGGCCTTTTTTGGTTAGGAGTGTCATTGTGAGTAGTCATGGGTCTTTTCCTTCCTGTTACGAGCTCCCATGAAGTGTTTTCATTGACATGATCACTATTTATACGATAATCCATAGGACTTACCGAAAGCTCAGGAGCTGACTGGTCAGCCATGGAGTCGAGATTACCTTCTCCTTCTCCCTAATTACTTCTTATTTAAGTCTATCAACGTTGTAGCACTAAATATTTCACTTTTTACAAATAAATAGCACTTATAAACAGTGAAAACAAACAATTTTTAAAGCTCAAAATAGAACACGTGTTACTAACGCCATCGATCATATGTTCTTCCTACAATTATTAATGAACCTAAATAAATCATCACACGAGTCTGCCCAGGAATACGAGGCCCGCCTTGCGCCACAGAGGCTTAGGCAAGCCGATTTGCGAGAAGCTGAAACTGCAGGGCAATATTTCTGTTGTTTGTTTGTTCTTTATAGAAATCCATACCGTTTATCCTAAATTCTCCAAATTTCGCTCAGTGGTTCTTTTATACCAGGTGCGAACACTTGTCCATATTAAAATTACATAACTTCAGCCGACCTTCAGCTGACATTCTTTGTCCTAATAAAAATCGTAATGATCTCGCTTTACAATTTTTTTTTTTTTTACGAAATCGACCGTTTGATCCCGAGTGAAACCGGGACATACAGCTAGTTTCTTAATATTCTTCAAAATATTCTTGGATGGTTTAGTTCCAACCTTCTTCATGAGAAGGAGTTGTAAATGTTAGATATGTGTAAATCAGTAACCAACTTATTTTAAAAAAGATGTGTGTTGGAAATGTGAAATATTAAAGCTTCAGTTTCCTTAATAAGTAAGGTGAAATTTATTTTCAACAACTTCATATTCTTATATGAATTATTAAAAACTGATTGTTTACTTTATAATGTTATTACTTTTGTATTAGCATATTAATTATTGAAAAATCTTAATTGATGTACATGTGTTTTGACATTTTATAAAGAATTGGTTTATTAGTGTGTATTATGATTCTGTTATTTATTTTTCATTTTTATCTAATAACTAGCAGACCCGGCCACGCGTTGCTGTGGCTCAGTAGTTATATCCTAATATTTTTAAACAAATACAGTAATACCAATATTCATTGATAAAGATGAAAACCTTTCAGCTAACCAAAATCCAACGTGATTGAGAATAGAGCATTACACCATTTAAAAGTATTTGGTAAAGAATATAGGAAAGTTAAAGTTTTTATTTTTTACATCTCATACTTCAATGTAGTTTGATTAAAAAGGAGCTGGCTGTGTTTACGACTCAAAGAGCTGCCAACACTATCGCCCTTTTTTATGGATCGGTATAAACTAACTCGAAACCGCTATATTTTTCAACTAATTTTAAAAAGGATGACTGAAGTAAGTTCTGATAACCTCAGCCATTGATATATTGATTATTGGCCTAACACTACTTCAACTTGGTATTGTTAGTTTAACAACAGGTTTAATTTTGCTCAGGGTCATGCCAATCTTGGTTAACGCGTCATATATGTCCTTTTGATAGGCGTTTTTCTCAATTTCTTTGAGACCTCGATTTCCCAACCCTTCGGCTAATAAGTGTTCGGTAGGAGGGTGGTGTGTTGAAGCATTTAATTTAGCAATATATTTGAGTGATAATAAATCTCTTCTTAAAGAGGTTTTTACATAATACAATTAAGAATTTTTATTTATTCAAGTACTAATTTGTTCAAAATGTTTTGGGTTAACCTGTTTTTTTTTTTTTTAACACAAACCAAAGATTTTATGGTGTTCAGTCTTAGATTGTTTGAATTTAAAAACAAGATTTCCCGCCATACAATGCCTCCTAAACTTATTGTAAATGCGTTGCTTAAGTTTGTCAAGTAGAAGGCTATGAAACAGCTGTCTTTTCGCGCGCTCCCCCACCACTGATGATTCCGGCCACGAGAGCTTACTCTGCTGCCAACTGCCGTCACGTCAAGACCTTCATATTTCATTCACCCTGTCACCCGTCGCCATCACGACGCAGGTGTTATATTTGGTCAGATTGTTAGCCGACCACGTAAGTAAGATCTTACTATATGCAATTGCCCCTTTTTTCAAAAGAATTGACTCAGAGCAGAAGAAAGGTCAACGTTGGAGATTGTGCAACCCAAGCATATCTCTATGAGTTTAGTTCACCGGACATTAAGTTATCTACAGAGTAACTATTTCACCAATGAGGAAGTTCGCCGTCAGAAACACTAGTTGGTTTGTTCGCCGTATTTAATAGCTAATTATTTTAATCATCAGGATTAGGTTAGAATACAGAGCTCTGTCAATTAGTTTTTTTTTCTTTATCTCTGTTTGTTTCTCAATGTTTTCTGATCATATATTAACATACTCTAAGGCCTTAATTCACTGTAAAATTGTTAGTTTTAAGTTTTCATTTAATTTCGAGATTTCTTTCTTTTTTTATCTTTATTAATTCATAACCTTTAAATATATTGTCATTATCAGAAGTTTCATATGTTTCAGCTTTATCTTAGTTTATGTTCGAGTTGTTTATAAATTGTGATTTCCTTAAGAATAAAAGTTTTGTTTTTCTCTCTCTTGTAATTTCACCGCTATCTTTATTATTCTCCTTCATCATTATATTTAATATTAATGCCCTCCTGAACAGATGGTTTCCACACACGTGAGCAGGCGATACCCATTTCCCACGTGAGTTATGCCATTGCCCAAGGGAAAAACACGGATTTTCAAAGTCCAAGTGGACATTGTTTGCCCATGGGATTTGTTTATGGTCATGGCAAAAGCCAAACGAATAGGATATTGAAGCCTTTTAAATTTTATTGAAAATTCTGTCGGTTCCAGGGGAATGGGTGGCAACAGGGCGATATCTCCTGTAAACCTTCCAGGTAACATTTTTCCTTCAATAACATTTCCTGTGATCCTTTTAATCACCAAACGTGTACCGTTGCACAATTGAGGTGGATTTAAGTTACGAAGAAGAATGATAGGTGAGCCAATCTTCAACTGGAGATTGTTTGGGTGTATATCCAGGGAATTAAAAAATTCAGATGGGAAATTTACTGCTTCGTTTACATCTAGAACATTGTCAATTGATTTTGGAAGTTTATTTCATCGAAATCAACATTTTTTGCTGCCAAAATAGCACGACTACCCAGCCACTTATAGTCCAAATAATTGTTCAAAATATCAGGAAAGACACTTTATATTTCGTAGACAGTTCATTTTTCGTCTCTACAACAGTTCAGAAATTTTCTGGTAATTTGATAAATTTTGAATTTCGATGCAGCTCTATTTCACCGTTTCCAATATAGAGCAATTGTTTAAAAAATATATCTGCCGATGGATTATTTTGCAGTAGTACTCTCATATTTATGGCGGATAAATCTGAAACTTGAGGTTACCCAAATAACAATTATTCCTGTTCAGTAGAGGTGTAATAATCATTAAATGTAAAATTTAAAAATGCCGCGATTTGTAATCCTTTCTTAATCAAAAATCATTTAAAGATAAGTAAAAAATTGGATTCTGGTGAAATTAACAACGAAATATCATTCCCAATAATAGCCTACTTTAAATTAAAGAAAGGATTAAAATCTTCGCTAACATTTCTTAAATTTTACATTTAAAGATAATTACAACTCTGCTGAACAGGAAGTAACAGCCTCTATTCGATTGGGATTAAATTTTTTCAACTTTAAATTATTGGTGATAAAGGAGGAATTACACAAAAACTACACTGGTCTCCGCCCCACGTCCCCGACTACCGCGACCAACGTTGTTAATGCGATCTGTTGTTAGTTCTCGCGAACTAAAATTTTAAAAACCGTAATTAATACGGCTTTTTTTTTCGCGACTAGTTACCTCTCGCATAGGTAATTAGTCCAAAAATCTTTATTAGGTAAGACTATAGAATAGGGAGGGGGGGCGGGTTTTCCCCGACCCCACCAGGAACCACCACCGTCGCCAACTAGTTGTCCCCGCGCTCCAGTTAGCTCTCGCACTCGTTAATTTTCATTAACTAATTAATATGGGTTTTTTTTCCCCTAGCTAATTACCTCTCGCAAAGGTAAATATTCAAAAAGTCCTTATTATGTGGTGTAGCGGTGGGGGAGGGTGGGTGGGGCTTCGCCCCACTCCCCCGACTACCGCGGCCAACGTTTTCAATGCGATCTCTCGTTAGTTCTCGCGAACTAAAACTTTAAAAACCGTAATTAATACGGCTTTTTTTTCGCGACTAGTTACCTCTCGCATAGGTAATTAGTCCAAAAATCTTTATTAGGTAAGACTATAGATTGGGGAGGGGGGGCGGGTTTTCCCCGACCCCACCAGGGACCACCACCGTCGCGAGTTAGCTCTCGCACACCTAAATTGTCATTAACTAATTACTATGGATTTTTTTTCCCTAGCTAATTACCTCTCGCAAAGGTAAATATTCAAAAAGTCCTTATTATGTGGTGTAGCGGTGGGGGATGGGGGGTTGGGCTCCGTCCCACGTCCCCGAATACCGCGACCAACGTTTTCAATGCACCTACCCTGCACCTACCCCCTATTTTTGGCCTCATCCAATTTCCATCACCGATAATTAGCTTTTACCCTTAGAGCCGTGGATACGCTCGATTTTTTTTTTTTTTTTTTTTTTTTTTTTTTTATTATTAAGATTCAAGTAGTCCTTTTTACTCTTTCGATCTAATTGGCAATTTTTATACTGCCTAACACTCCGCTCTCGTTCAATTTGTATGCTTTCGAGGTATGATAACTCAAGCCATAAATTAGGGTTTAGGGGGTGGGTAAGAGCGGTTACACCGATTTTTAATATTATTCCCGCACCTACCCCCCTATTTTTGTCCTCATCCAATTTCCATCACCGATAATTAGCCTCTACCCTTGGAGCTGAGGACTACGCTCGATTTTAATTTTTTTTTTTTTATTATTAAGATTCAAGTAGTCCTTTTTACTCTTTCGATCTAATTGGCAATTTTTATACTGCCTAACACTCCGCTCTCGTTCAATTTGTATGCTTTCGAGGTATGATAACTCAAGCCATAAATTAGGGTTTAGGGGGTGGGTAAGAGCGGTTACACCGATTTTTAATATTATTCCCGCACCAACCCCCTATTTTTGGCTTCATCCAATTTCCATCACCGATAATTAGCTTCTACCCTTAGAGCCGTGGCTACAACCATGGCCGAGGACTACGCTCGATTTTAATTTATTTTTTTTTTTTATTATTAAGATTCAAGTAGTCCTTTTTACTCTTTCGATCTAATTGGCAATTTTTATACTGCCTAACACTCCGCTCTCGTTCAATTTGTATGCTTTCGAGGTATGATAACTCAAGCCATAAATTAGGGTTCAGGGGGTGGGTAAGAGCGGTTACACCGATTTTTAATATTATTCCCGCACCTACCCCCCTATTTTTGGCCTCATCCAATTTCCATCACCGATATTTAGCCTCTACCCTTGGAGCCGAGGACAGCATAGGACAGCGGCAGAAGAGAACGGAACTTAAATAAGAAGAGCAGGCTGTGTGCACAGCTCATGAAAATGATGTTATTGTTTTACAGGCAGCAGTTGGCCATGGCAACGTATGATTGAGAACCGAAAGATAGCAAGTTCAAAACCCGGAGCCAGGGGAAAATTTAATAATACTTGGCATCAATTCCCCACCTTCTCCCCTGGCCCGGGAAACCCCGTATAGCCTACAAGGCGACGAAGGGGAGGACCAATAAAAAAAAGAAAAAAAAAAGGAGGAATTACAAATCTTCACATTTTTTAAATTTTACATTTTAGATCTCGGGATAAAAATGATAAAAAGGTTTGGTAAAATAAAAAAACACTGTATTTAAATAATAATAACAAAACGAATAATGAAAATAAAGAAACTTCTGTTAAATAAATCAACTGAAAATATAATATTAAAGTCTTAATTATGCAGTTCTTTAGCAAATTATAAAGTATCCCACAACACCTAATCAAAATGCACTCTTTTTGTGAGGGAGTTTTTACTGGTTTACCCGCAGTGTAGCCAGTTTACTAATTTTCACTAATTTTTGGCAACACTGACTCCCCAAGTCAGGTTTCTATTAGGTTACACCTATGACAGTAGGTGCTGTTACAACATTTATAGAGTATTATTTCAAATAAAAGTTGATATCAGGGTAGGCCACAAAAAAGCGTTTCAGCGCTTAGCTAGTAATTTAATTTAAATACAAATAAAAAAGGAAAAGGAAGTAAAAGTACCTACACATTTGAGAATTTATTGTAACCTTTTCTTGATTTATTTATTACAATTTAAATCTAATAAAATTAATTCAACTCAGTGTGATATGTAATAAAAGTTGTCTATCAATTTATTTCTGTTCTTTTTACATTTCTCTTAGCACTCTTCCAAAAACCTGTTATACCAAACTTATCTAATTTCAACAAATTCCATGAAAGCCTTTTATGTAAAACAGGCATAGATAAATAAATAAACTATAAAAATGTTAAATTGGTACTATTAAAATTACATTTAATTTTCTCAAATTGGATTCAGTCTATATTTCATATCAAGATTTTGTTTTGTCAATGAGTAATTGAGTGAAACTATCTTTACTATCAATAATTAAGATTATATTGCTCATTACAGTACTACTTGCAGAAGAAAAAAATGAATTCACTTATATTCTTTCAGATGTTTATACACTCAGTTACAAAAAAAGTGGCGCACCTAGAAAATATGGGTTTTTAGGTTTTTTAATGAACAACATTGAACAAATTTTGCTTGATAATTGTAATAACAAAACCTTTTACTGGAGTAAGGCTTTAATTAGCTAAAGAAATTCACATCTTTTACAATGAATAGAAAGTAAATAATTGAACATTTTAAACACATGTTAAAATACAAAACACTGAATATTTAAATCATATTATGACATTCTTCCCCCCTTTATTCTAAAACATAATCCTTCAAGTATGAAGGCAGCCGCTTGGTCCTTGTCGACCTTCGTAGAGATGTGATGTCTTCTCTTGACGTAATATTATCTGCAGATTCTTGAGTCTTTGTTTGAATTAGAGGATCTTCAGAATAATTCTGCTCAGGTTGGTCTGTCGATGTCGGTCCCTCTTCAGGTTCCTGTATTTGATTTAAGGTCGGATCTCCTTCCGTTCGAACATGTTCTCCAGCTGGGGCTAGATGTCGAAGATTAACTGTTGTCTCCCTACCATCAGGAAGTTGAACTAGGGCATAGTCAGGATTGGATTCCAGCAAAGTAACTTCTTCAACAAGAGGTTCATACTTGCTCTGTCGAACATGTTTTTTCATCAGCACCTTCCCAGGAGTCGTTAGCCAAGAAGGTAGAGATACGCCAGATTCCAATCTTCTTTTGAAATTAAACATTTTTTCATGCGGCGTAGTGTTCGTTGCAGTACAGAGAAGCGAGCGTAGAGAGTTCAAAGCGTCAGGTAGTACTCTTTCCCATTGAGAAATCCCTAACCCTTTTGTCCGAAGGGCCAAAGTTATAGTCTTCCAGATGATACCATTATAACGCTCGACCTGTCCGTTTCCACAAGGGTTATTTGGTGTCGTTCTACTCGTTGCAATTCCTTTTGAGTGAAAATAAGACTGTAGTTCCTCAGACATAAACGATGAGCCTCGGTCCGTGTGAATATAAGAGGGGCATCCAAACATACTGAAAACATGGTTTAATGCTTGAATAACGGAACCAGAAGATATATTAGAACAAGGGATAGCAAATGGATATCTAGAGTATTCATCCACAACAGTCAGGATATATTTGTTTCGAGATTCTGACGGCAATGGTCCTTTAAAATCCAAACTAAGTCTTTCAAATTGTGATGTAGCCTTAATGAGACTACTTTGAGATTTATGAAATCGAGGTTTAATTTCAGCACATACTCTGCATGCTTGGGTTATGTTCCTAACTTCTTCAATTGAATAAGGAAGATTCTAACTTTTAATCCAGTGCGCCATTCTTGTAATTCCAGGTTGACACAAATTATTGTGGAGCGTGACCAGTTTGTCTAAAGAATGGGTTAAACTGCATACCCGCGAAAGTGTATCGGCGGCCACGTTTTCTTTTCCCGGTCTGTAGATGATGTCGTAATTATAAGCGGAAAGTTCCAACCTCCACCGGACTAACTTCTCATTTCTTATCTTGCCGGCGTGTCTGGTGTTGAAAACGAACGCGACTGATTTTTGATCCGTAAGCAAAGTGAACCTTTTTCGTAATAAAAAATGGCGCCATTTTCGCAAGGCTTCGACAATAGCGCAGGCTTCCTTCTCAACTGATGACTGATGCTGTTCAGATTTGGACAGGGTTCTGGAAAAAAATGCGACGGGTCTTTTATTTTGCGTGAGAATGGCAGCAATGGCATAATCAGATGCGTCAGTTTCGACGATAAATGGCATATCTTCTTCTACGTTCACAACAAATGCGTTAGCAACACACGTCTTTAATTTTTCGAAATCTTCGATTAATTCAGGACCGAGAGGGAATATTTTGCAAGAGTTCAACTGATGTATTTTTTCAGAGAAACGAGGAATCCATCTTGAATAATAAGAGAACATTCCAATTGCACGTTTTAAGGATTTATTTGTATCTGGAATGGGTAAATTCATTAACGGTTTTAACCTATCAGGATCTGGTTTCAGTGTATTGTTTTCGATACAATAACCTAACAATTTTATGGACTTCTGACGAAATTTTGATTTTTCTTCATTTATAGAGAGGTTATATAACTTAGCAACTTCCATGAACCTTTCTAAATTTTTATCGTGCTCCTCTTCATTCTCTCCCCCAACGGTCACATCGTCCAAATATGCTTTTGTTCCCCGCAACTTGTGCTTATCAATAATCTCATCCATTTTTCGCTGAAAACAAGCTACACCATTTGTCACACCGAAGGGTATTCTGCAGAATTGATAAAGTCTACCGGCTGCCTCAAATGCGGTATATTGTTTATCTTCTTTTCGAATCGGGATTTGGTGATAGGCACTTCGAAGATCAATAGTACTGAACACCTTATACTTAGCTAAGTCCGAAACTATTTTCTCAATCGATGGTAATGGATATGCGTCTAGCATAGTATATTTATTTATCGTTTGGGAATAATCGATTACCATACGCCTTTTCAGTTTGTTATTGACGACTAGGACCTGTGCTCGCCAAGGAGAATTGCTTTTCTCGATAACCCCGTCAGAGAGTAATTTAGTGATTTCTGATTTAATGAATGTTTCGTCCTCCCGAGAATGTCTTCTTGACTTTATAGAAACGGGTTTACAGTTCGGAGATAAGTATTCGAATAATGAGGCAGGTATGACGTTAGCGCAAGTCACGGAACAAACTTGAAGAGATGGCTTCTCCCCTCCGAAGGTTATGGATAAATGAGAAGGTCGACTTAAAACATCATGCCCAATTATAATATCAGCACATGAATTGGTTAGTACGTTTATCTTTATCCTATCGTAAATTGTACCGAGATTATTGAGTTTCACAATACAGTATGATATGATAGATGTTGAAAAGGATGAAGATGCCATTGAAACTTGGCCATGAGTCGGGTAGGTTTTTAATTTATGTTTTCGAACAAAATCAGAGTTTAGAAAACTTTCGGAGCTTCCGGTATCGATCAAGGCCTCGGCAGAAATGCTGTCGTTCAATGTGAGTTTGACCGTGGACTTTGCGAGACTCTTAACGGAAGTAGCACAGATAGATGCAATCGTTGATCTTTTGGTTTTTGCTGACCTACAGACTTTAGCATAGTGCCCACGCTTGCCGCAGCTCCTACACTCCGCGTCTCGTGCCGGACACTGGTTTCTGGAATGTTTGTTTTGCCCGCAGAAATAACATTTTTGGCTTACCGCAGCAACTACGTTATCCGATGAATGGGAGTCTGGGATGGGCTGAGATACGGATGAAGCGAGGTGAGATACCGAAGACTGATACGTTTCAGAATAGAGACTCGCCGACTCGAGTGACCTCGCCTTAGAGTATGTTAAGGATTACGGGGATAATTAAAGATACAAACTTTGAACATGTTTCTTCCCTAAACAATACGTTTCGTTCTATGCGTATCCTCCTTTCATTAGCATCCCATAATCTGTATCCCCCCGGAGCATATCCAACCATTTTCAATTTCACACCACGAGGGTCTAACTTCATTCGGAGTTTTTGGGGAATATGGGCATATGCAGATGACCCAAATATTCTAAAATTAGACACATTAGGACGTCTTCCTTCCCACATTTCAAATGGTGTAACATTAAGGGAAGCAGTGGGACTACGATTAGTGACATATACCGCATATCTCAGGGCCTCGCCCCAAAGCTCTTTAGGAAGCTGTGAATCTAACAATAATGCACGCGCCTTTTCAGTCAGAGTACGATTCATTCTTTCAGCTACTCCGTTCATTTCGGGATTATATGCAGCAGTATACTGCAATACTATGCCCTTTTCATCACAAAAGGATTTAAAATTTCTAGAAACGTACTCACCACCATTATCTGACTTTAACTTCAATATACCATGACCAAAATGATTACTAGCATAATTATAATAAGTCTTAAAATATTCAAAAACTTCAGACTTGTCTCTTAATAAGTAAACTGCGGTGAAGTGGGTAAAATCGTCTATGAAAGTAACAAAATGTTTATACCCGTCCCACGTAGAAGGGCTAACAGAACAAACATCGGTATGTACTAGTTCTAAGGGTTTCCTAGCCTTATACATTTTCCCATTAAAAGGAAGGCGTGTAATCTTAGCAAGTATGCATGGTTCACAATGCCTATTTTCTAATTTTTTTTCTTTCAAATCAGTTAAACCATCAACCATATTTTTATTTACTAAAGTTTTCAAACTACTATAGCTTAAGTGAGAAAATCGTTTGTGCCAAATTTCTACTGAATTATCATTGGTGTCTGATTTTGCACCATAATAACAATCATTAAATATTACTTTAAATTCTACAAAGTAAAGGGACCCTAGTCTATGCCCAACCATAAGCAATTCATTGGTTTGTGAGAAAACTTTAACTTCCCCTTTATTGAAGATGATCTTTAAACCATGCTTTTCCATTTTGGAAACAGATAATAATTTTTTTCTTAATTGTGGTACATAATACACATCATTTAATATAATATCACCTTTAAAATCACTTAAATAACATTTTATTGTCCCTGCACCAACAGCCTCTAAATCAACGCCATTTTTGGCAGCTGAAATTTTAATTGGCTTATCCAGTTTACAATAATTAAAGAATAAATTAATGTCATTTGCAAGATGAAATGAACTACCTGAGTCAACAACCCATTTAAAACTATTCTTATTCTGCTGTTCGGTGTCAGGGCTAAAGGACATAAAACTTACAAATTTGTTACCTTCAGTATTTTCAGTGCCTGTAAGAAATGACTTTCCTCTACCTCTCCCCTGGGTCTGATGACGAGTTGCCTTACTGTCGTCTCGGTCTCCGTTGTACTTCCAGTCGCCAGTCCTGTGTCGTGCCTGCTGAGTGCTCCTACACTGGGATTTTTTGTGTCCGGGGCGTCCACATCCATAACACAAGAAGATTGAAGAGTCAAGGGATTTGATCGCTCCTCTGTTCCGTTTTTCCTCTTCCCCAAGCAGTCTGTTTTTCACGAAGTCCATTTTCAATTCCTCCACAGTTTCCAAAGCCGTGATAATGCCTTCATAAGATTTCGGCATGGATAGGAGTAAATAGTTAACCTTTTCTTCCTCCGAGAGCTCACTGCCAGCATCTCCGAGTTGTGCAAATAGCTTTTCCATGTCAATAAAATGTTCCATTAAAGGTTTCCGTTCGTCGAATTTCATATCGGAATTTAGATCGTGTACCTTTTTTCTTAAAGCTGTCTTCCATGCTTTTAATCATTTGATAAGCAGATCTGTCCTTTAAATATTCGAGGTGACATTCGGCGGTTGCCGCTATTATAATAGCCTGGGCTTTAGCTTCCAAGTGCAATTGCTTGTTATCCGTAGATTTACTGAAATCCTCCTTTTCGATCGCCTCTATTGCTCCATTATCCCGCAGGATACTTTTCAATCGAAACTCCCATGCGTTGTAATTGTCCCCCGCGAAAGGGACAATTTGATATTTTTCTTTTGACATTTTCTGTCCTTTAACACTTATTAATCCACTATAAAACCGATGGCCATGCTGGGCCCAGAACCCTGTTAAGGATTACGGGGATAATTAAAGATACAAACTTTGAACATTGAAACGTGCTTTTTATTAATCACAAAACAACAACATGGAGGACGTTTGACATCATACTGAACCTTCCTTCATAACCGACACAGTGTTCACAACCAACGCAGTGTTGCCATTGTATATAAAATTTATATCTGTATATAAAATTTCTTTTATCATTAGCTGTTCAAAGGAACTATTTAATTCATCAAATGGATGTTAAAGGTGCTTTCCTTCATGGTGAAATTGATGATGTTGTATACTTAAAGCCCCCACCTGGTGTAAATATAAATAAAAATTATGTCTTGAAATTGAAAAAAATCACTTTACGGTCTTAAATAAAGAATCTGGTGCGTGCGCGCAACACACAACTTTCACTTACCAACTTACTTAGATTAGAAATTAATACGTTTTGTTAATTGCCACTTCTCAAATGAACAGAACAGTTTAATTATAACGCATTGGTTTGTCATTAAAGGCGTACGGCGCATGCGTGAGCTCAAGGTGTTTTATGAGTTGACGGAATATTTTTCCTTTTTTCTCCTGTATATGTTTACTTGATTTTCTTCAAACATCATATTTAGCCGTTTCTTATTTTTAAGCCTAATGAGAGACAGATAATTTCCCAATATAAACTAAAACAAAGGTACTATATAGAAAAACAAAAAAAGCCCCTTCCCCATTTAAGCCCCCTCAGAACATTTTAATAATGATAAAGCTTACCTGATATTAAATAACAACTAATTTTCATTAAACATAACGAATTTGATAAAATTCGTTAAAGCCGTTTTTGAGATAATCGATCAAAAAGGTAAAAAATGGACAAAATTTATTAAGTAAAGTCCCCCCTCCTGTTGATCAATTTTGATGAAATTTTTACAGTCATATCTCGGGCATATAAATACATCAAATACCAAGTTTGATCAAAATCGTTAAAACCGTTATTGAGTAAATAAAAAAAACACGTGAAAATGATACAAAATTTATTAATTAAAGTCCCCCCTCCGGTTGATCAATTTTGATGAAATTTTTACAGTAATATCTCGGACATATAAATAGATCAAATACTCAGTTTAATCAAAATCGTTAGAGCCGTTTTTGAGAAAATCGAAAAAAACGTAAAAAGTTATTAAGTAAAGTACCCCCTCCCTTTGAGCAATTTTGATGAAATTTTTTGCTGTCACATCGCGGGCATATACCTACACTAAATACCCAATTTCAGGTTCCCACGGTTAATGGTTTTTGAGCTAGTCTGTTCACATACACACACACACACACACACACACACACACACACACACACACACACACACACACACACACACACACACACACACACACACACACACACACACACACACACACACACACACACACACACACACACACACACACACACACACACACACACACACACACACACACACACACACACACACACACACACACACACACACACACACACACACACACACACACACACACACACACACACACACACACACACACACACACACACACACACACACACACACACACACACACACACACACACACACACACACACACACACACACACACACACACACACACACACACACACACATACCCACACACACACAGACCATTTCGCGGGACTTGGTTATTTCGACTCAGGGGGTCCCAAAACGTGTATTTCCGTTGAAAACCGGAAGTCGAAATTTTTCACGATCGCAATACTTCCACTTACTATATATTTCATATATAGGTAAGTGAAAGTAAAAATCTTCAAAAAATTGGTACAATAAATTTTATGATTTTATGAAAAGTAAAGGGTTTCAAAGAGCAGAAAGTGATTTAAAGGATGGTATTTACATTTTATTGTATGTGGATGATTTATTAATTTTGGGTGAGGATAATTCAAGGATAAATAATGTTAAAGAAATTTTATGTACAGAATTTAAAATGAAAGATCTAGGATCTAAAAATTTAAAATATCTGGGTATTAATATTATTCAAGATAATGACTGTTTATATATTAACCAGAAAGAGTATTTAGAATCTATATTGACAAAATTTGGTATGTCTGAAGCAAATGCTAGTGAATCACCCATGGAAGTTAATGTTAATCTTGATGATTGTACGGTTGATTACTCTTTAGAGCATAAATGCAGAGCTTGTATAGGCTCTTTAATGTATGCTGTAGTAGGCTCAAGACCTGATTTGTGTGCTTCTGTATCATATTTAGCAAGATATCAATCTAGACCATCAGAAAGGTTATGGCAATGCTTGAAAAGGATTTTAAGATATGTTAAGGGTACCAATAATTATAATTTAAAATATAATAAGAATTGTAATTCCGAACCACTAGTTGGATATGCTGATGCAAGTTTTGCTATAGATAAAGATAGGAAATCTATAACTGGTTATATATTTAAAGTATTTGATAACAGTGTTATTTGGCGTTGCAAAAAGCAGAGCACTGTAGCTTTAAGCACTACTGAGGCAGAGTTATACTCCCTCAATGAAGCCGCTCTGGAGGCTTGTTGGATTAGGAAATTATTAAATGAGTTAGACGTTAGTTGTAATACCACTACCATATATGAAGATAATAAAAGTACAATATTTTCTGTATGTAATCCTGATCAAAAAAGAATGAAACATGTGGACGTAAAATACAACTTTATTAAACATAAAATAGAATGTAAGGAAATTTGTGTTATGTATATACCTACAAAGCAACAAATAGCTGATATTTTTACGAAACCATTAAATAAAACCTCCCATAATTATTTTGTACATAAATTAGGATTGGGATAGAGTTTAGTTCGCATTGTGTATTTTTTTAGTTTGTTAGTTTTGTTAATACAAATCATTGTATTGTTAGTTCTTACTTATTCATTGTAATGTTTGAAATTATTGTAATGTTAGTTATGTTAATATAAATCATTGGGGGCAGGTGTTAATTAACAATGATTTATATAATATTGTATTTTAATGGCAACACTGCGTTGGTTGTGAACACTGTGTCGGTTATGAAGGAAGGTTCAGTATGATGTCAAACGTCCTCCATGTTGTTGTTCTGTGAATAATAAAAAGCACGTTTCAATGTTCAAAGTTTGTATCTTTAATTATCCCCGTAATCCTTAACAGAGTAGGCCTCTTCCAGATCGAGAGAAACCTGTTCCAGCAAACGCTGCCTGATACAGTTCGATGTTAGACCGCTGATAAAAGCATCGCGAATGTTTTCATCCCGATTAATCTCCGCTGAAACACTTTTAAAGTTCCAGTCCTTTGCCAAAAGACGCAACGCCTGTAGATATTGGTCTACATTTTCATCAGAACGTTGCCTACGCGTAGCAAGACAGTGCCTAGCAAATATTTCATTTTTAGGCTTGTTATAGAGAGAATCGAGTTTCTGAATAGCCTCGTTATACGTCTGACATTCATTAATCAACTGATAAACATAGTGACTTACGTGATTGTTGAGTAGTGCTAACTTGTCCACTTCGACTGCAGTTTCCACTTTGGCCGCTTTGTCTGCAAGAATACTGTCTCAGAAAGCTTCAAAGATTCGTTTTCAATGTAACCATTGGGAAGTAGCCGTGCTTGAATTAAGTTCAACTTCAAACTTGTCTGGTTTTAGATACCGTTCCATTATTTCAATGGACAGAATGAATGCAACTAAATGAAAAGATTTAATTTAGCTAATTAAATTGTAATAACAAAACCTTTTACTGGAGTAAGGCTTTAATTAGCTAAAGAAATTCACTTCTTTTACAATGAATAGAAAGTAAATAATTGAACATTTTAAACTCATGTTAAAATACAAAACACTGAATATTTAAATCATATTATGAAAATAATATTAGAATCAGTCATTTTATTTTTTCAGGTGCGATAAAGACTATTTTAATCCCTAAGGCTTATCAAGTTTTCTTCTTATCCCCTCAGAGGTATAAGTCTGGATAAGGTTGTCACAATGTTTAAGGTGTTAGTAATTCCTGATTTGTTGGCTAGTGAGTGTTGTCCTGTAATTTCTAAACTTAAAGTATGCAAATTACCGCGTGTGAAGTCGCTCGGGCAGTGGCACTTGTCGATGACGGGCGTAGTGTGCGCTATGCTGCTCGAGCTATCGGAAAACCAGAAAGTACGGTTCGGAGAGCAATAAAAAGGTATAGAGAGACAAATTCATTCTCCAGACGCGTTGGTTCAGGACGACCGAGAACTACAGGACCTCGAGATGATCGGTTTTTGCTGCTCACCTGCCTCCGAGATCGTCATTCTACTGCAGTCCAGCTGTCTCAGCGTCTCAGGAGCGTTCGTGACAGAGCTGTAAATCCACAGACAGTGAGACGACGGTTAGTAGAGTTTGGATTAAAAGCAAGAAGACCAGTTCGGGTGCCGCAGCTAACAGCACGTCACCGAGAACTCCGTTTACAGTTTGCAAGAACTCACGAGTATTGGAATGAAGGCGACTGGAGGAGGGTCTTATTTTCAGATGAGTCCAGATTTTGTCTTCGCTCACCAGACGGACGCCAGAGAGTCTGGAGGAGGTCTGCTCATTGCACGGCCACAGAACAAAGAAATTTTTGGGTGGCTCAGTTATGGTATGGGCTGGCATTTCATTAGAAGCAAAAACTGAGCTATACATTTTAGAGAGGCGATCTCTGACAGCCCATGTTTGCATAACAGAGATCCTCCAGGACTATGTTGTTCCATTTGCACCTTTTATTGGGGATAATTTCATTTTTATGCATGAAAATGCAAGACCTCATGTGGCAAGATGTGTCTATGAATATCTCCAGGAGGTCGGAATCCAAATTATGGACTGGCCCACATGGAGACCTGACATGAATCCCATAGAACATGCATGGGACGAACTTGGGAGACGAGTTAGGTCCAGAGATCCTCCCCCTGAAACCCTAAATGACCTCAAGATCGCCTTAAGAGAAGAATGGGAGAATATGGGAGATGACGTCATCCGAAACTTAATAATGAGTATGCCCAGGCGTATACGAGCTTTATTGGCTGCCAGAGGAGGAAACACACGCTTCTGACCATCTGGACGTTAAAAAAGTTAAGAAATTTGGTTGAGTTATTTGGTCAAATTATTTATTGTTGTCATTTTTGTTGATTTGTTAATACTTTTGTTGTTAAAAATTTTCTAATAAATGTTGTTTTCTTCTAAAATTAACATAATTGGTATAAAAGGTACAAATATAGTTTGTTTTATTTATTTAAGTACCTAAAAATCCAAATTTTCTAGGTGCGCCACTTTTTTTGTAACTGAGTGTATCACCACCTAATCAAATATTTACAATTACAGTTCTAATACTGGCTACTGAAACATAATTAATGTTAATGTAAGTGTAGAAATGGAAAAGATTCAAAAGCATCTGCATCAAAATGTTTGTGATTAAAGTTGTACACTTAAGTAATACTATCAATATACTAAATGCAGTATGCATTAATTGAAAATAATACATCTTTTGTTTTGATTTTACTTATATGAAGAAATTATCTGTCTATCATTGTGCCTAGTAATAAGAATGGCTAAATATAAAATTATTTGATAAATATATAAAGGAGAAAAAAAGAAAAGTAATTCACCAAGATTAAAATTTTTATTTCCCTTAAAAAGTGCAATCATATTTCACCGCCTTTGTTGTTTATACCTCATATAAAGTAAAAATTCCAAAAAGTCGCTTTGTTCTTAATAAACGGTTCTTTTTAATAAGTATTTAAGTCCTGATGTTTGTTTTCTGTTTTTATTTCTATTATTAAATAGTTACGGAGAAGCTAAAGGTAGCTAATCACATACCTTAGCACTAAGGAAGGAAAACAGATCAAATTTATAGGAACACTTTAGGATCTAAGGCTTCCTTAAGATAGGAAAGCGTAAAGGAACGTTTATAAAATGAAAATTGTGTTAAGGTTAGCTAAAGGTGTGCATTTTAAGGAAGCCTTTAGTAAGGCGTTCCTTAGTAACGTTCATAAATACGGCCCTTAGTGCTAACAGGGTGGCAATATGGAGGACGTCCAACAACCTTTAGTCAATTGGACATGGACAAGTATGAGCTGAAACATATCAATAATATAGAACATTGTATTTTAAGCATTTTAGGGTGACATAGTTTTCAAAAAATTGATTAATACTATCAATCATACGATTGAGATGTGATAATGAGGGATATATTTTGGCTGTCGCATCGCGGGCATATACATACATTAAATACTGTATTTCAAATTCGTACGGTCTGTAGTTTTTGAGTTAGTCTGTTAACATACACACACACACAACCACATTTATACCCTACCTTAAAAAAAAAAAAAAAAAAAATCGAATTTTTTCACGAGGCGAATACTTTTCCTTACTAGATATTTCATATGTAGGTAAGAGAAAGTAAAAAAGCTAGAAACCCTACAACATATTGTATTCGAATGTCCAATATAAGATTCATATAGAAAACAATATATAAATAAATATTTAACATCTATTTACATAGTACTAATAAGCTTATATCCCTGTTAAGCCTTACAGAGATCAATGATTTATTTCATTATACTATTGATGCATTAAAAATAAGATCACTCATTATAATAATTTTCATTATAATAACTGCATATTATATTATTATTCTCATTATAATATTTTTAATGAAGCAACAAAAAAACAAAAAAAAAACAATTATTCATTAATAGAAAATGAAATTTTTTATTTTATTTTATTTCAGGGTTTGAAATTAACTCTTATTTTCTCGGAAAGAGAATAAAAGTCAAATCCGGACTTTTATATTTCTAATAAATAAATAAAAATCACAGCATGACTTTTATATTTCGGGCCAGAAAATAAAAGTCCTGATATGATCTTTATCCCAATGATAGCTAATATAAAAGTCAAAGCTTGATTTTAATTATTTAAGGATAAATTTATTAGCTTTTTTTCGGATTTCTCCTTATTGGTGTACATTATTGGGTTAACCGTTTTTATGGAAATCTTATAGGCGGGCGCAATCGACTATAGGGTGCGCTAGTAGTTTTGCAAAATGTCGGAAAGAACGGTGTTAGACTTAGTTGATGTGATAGAGATAATTGGTAATTTTAAAAGACCATTAATTGAAGGGCAGGCTATTCTTGATGCAAACCACATATTTACATGTGGAATAACATCTAAAAATAAAAAAACAGTTATTTTCCAAGCCTCGTGCCTTTAAACTAGCAATCTTAAAGGACTGCCCCATCAAATAAAAGTGGAAATCAAATTTATTAATAATAATAAGCAATTTTCTTGTCATTGTACGTGTAAAGCTGGTAGTTCTGGTAAATGCAAACACATCATTGTAACTTTACTCGACGTTTTTCGGTTAGTAATAACATTAATTACCTGTTCACACAATCATTGTTATGACAGCTTAGATTCTTTGTCATATTATTTATTTATTTGTCAAAACTTTCAGGCTTCGCATTGAAAATATGAAAATACAATTAAGCACAACGGATGTAATAGAAAAATGGTGAAAATTAAAAAAGAAAAACAAATCTATGACACTGTGGTCTCAATGAAATTTGCATAAAACTAGCATTTTGGAATAATAAAATGTCAAATACTAATATTTACCTGGATAAATATAGTCTCTTTCTTTAAAATAAAGACTACATATCGTCATATGTTTCAAAACAGGCTTATCTATTCTTAATTTTACAATCCACTCCTTAAGAAGCTTTTTATTTTTTGGAAATAAAAGGGAATGACACGTCTTTTGATTTTCTAATTGAACACTGAGGGACCGAGCAATACCTATTAGATATTTTTCAAATGATTTTTTGCTCAATCGGGTTTTAATTATGGAAAAATAAATTAAAAACGCCAAAAAACCCTATGAATCCCAGGTAATGGCCCCGCTGTTATCCCCGTTTCTCTAGTTCCTGCAGCGCTGCCGCAGAAGCAGCACCGTCGCTTGCGCCCGCCTATAGGGTATAATTTTTGACCTCATATCGATCTTAAGATCGATTATTAGATTATCAAGGCTGCTGATAATGAAAATAATATCGATATAAAACCTCAGGCTCGTTCAGGTATCGATTATAACTTATCCGATATTTACAAAATTGAGGTCGGCTAGTAGATTATTTAGGGCGCTGATTGTGAATATGATATTGATTTTTCGATTACGCGCACAGGTATCGATATATTACAACTTACGCGATATAAACGATACTGGGGTCCGCTCTTAGGTTAATTGAGGCGCTGAATTCGGAAATGATATAGATTTTTCGATTACGCGCTCAAGTATCGATTTATTACAACTTACACGATAAATAAGATATTGTGGTCGGCTAATAGATTAATGAAGGTGCTGAATTCGGAAATGATATCGATTTTTCGATTACGCCCTGAGGTATTGATTTATTAAAACTTATGCTATAAATAAAATATTGCTTTCGGCTTATAGGTTATTGAAGGTGCTGAATTCGGAAATGTTATAGATTTTTCGATTACGCGCTCAGGTATTGATTTATTACAACTTATACGATGAAAACGTTATTGTGGTTATAAGTTGCATATACTTTGAATATTTTCAATATTGTAAATAATGTAAATGTAAATAAGGTAATCTGTAAATTGTTTATTGTACTCTGTATCCTTAAATTTTTAGTATTTTCTTCGACTATATCTAATTTCCAATACTCGTCATAAAGTCATCACCAATCTTTCAAATAACAATAATAACAAAACATCATTTTTTAAAATTATAATTATATTATCAGATTATTGTATTTTTATATTTTAAAATATACTTATCTGCAAGTGATATTGTTCCAATTAAACAAAATGATTAAGTTCCTAAATAAATGGTATAATTTTTACTTTCACTTACCTACATATGAAATATATAGTAAGTGGAAGAATGCGATCGTGAAAATTTTCGACTTCCGGTTTTCAACGGAAATACACGTTTTGGGGTCCCCTGAGTCAAAATAACCAAGTCCCGCGAAATGGTCTGTGTGTGTGTGTGTGTGTGTGAACAGACTAGCTCAAAAACTATAAACCGTGCGATCCTGAAATTGGGTATTTAGAGTATGTATAAGCCCGCGATGTGACAGCAAAAATTTCATCATAATTGCTCAAAGGGAGGGGGTACTTTATTTAATAACTTTTTAAGTTTTTTTCGATTTTCTCAAAAACGGCTCTAACGATTTTGATTAAACTGAGTATTTGATCTATTTATATTCCTGAAATATGACTGTAAAAATTTCATCAAAATTGATCAACCGGAGGGGGGACTTTACTTAATAAATTTTGTATCATTTTCACATGTTTTTTTACTTTCACTTACCTATATATGAAATATATAGTAAGTGGAAGTATTGCGATCGTGAAAAATTTCGACTTCCGGTTTTCAACGGAAATACACGTTTTGGGGCCCCCTGAGTCGAAATGACCAAGTCCCGCGAAATGGTCTGTGTGTGTGTGTGTGTGTGTGTGTGTGTGTCTGTGTGTGTGTGTGTGAACAGACTAGCTCAAAAACTATAAACCGTGGGAACCTGAAATTGGGTATTTAGTGTATTTATATGCCCGCGATGTGACAGCAAAAAATTCATCAAAATTGCTCAAAGGGAGGGGGTACTTTATTTAATAACTTTTTACGTTTTTTTAGATTTTCTCAAAAACGGCTCTAACGATTTTGATTAAACTGAGTATTTGACCTATTTATATGCCCGAGATATGACTGTAAAAATTTCATCAATATTGATTAACCGGAGGGGGGACTTTACTTAATAAATTTTGTATCATTTTTAAGTGTTTTTTTTGTTTACTCAAAAACGGCTTTAATGATTTTGATCAAACTTGGTATTTGATGTATTTATATGCCAAAGATGTGATATCCAACATTTCATCACAATTGATCAACCGGAGGGGGGACTTTAATTAATAAATTTTGTATCATTTTCACGTGTTTTTTTTTATTTACTCAAAAACGGTTTTAACGATTTTGATCAAACTTGGTATTTAATGTATTTATATGCCCCAGATATGACTGTAAAAATTTCATCAAAATTGATCTACGGGAGGGGGGAACTTTACTTAATAAATTTTGCATCATTTTCACGGGGTTTTTTTATTTACTCAAAAACGGCTTTAACGATTAACAAAAATAAGATATGAATGTTGAAAAATGTGTGACTTTGGGAAATGATATTTAGCAAAACACGTCAATTTCTAATCTAAGTAAGTTGGTAAGTGAAAGTTGTGTGTTGCGCGCACGCACCAGATTTTTTTATTTACTCAAAAACGGTTTTAACGATTTTGATCAAACTTGGTATTTGATGTATTTATATGCCAAAGATGTGATAACCAACATTTCATCACAATTGATCAACCGGAGGGGGGACTTTACTTAATAAATTTTGTAACATTTTCACGTGTTTTTTTTATTTACTCAAAAACGGTTTTAACGATTTTAATCAAACTTGGTATTTGATGTATTTATATGCCCGAGATATGAATGTAAAAATTTCATCAAAATTGATCTAAGGGAGGGGGGACTTTACTTAATAAATTTTGTATCATTTTCACGGTTTTTTTTTTATTTACTCAAAAACGGCTTTAACGATTAACAAAAATAAGATATGAATGTAGAAAAATGTGTGACTTTGGGAAATGATGTTTAGCAAAACACGTCAATTTCTATTCTAAGTAAGTTGGTAAGTGAAAGTTGTGTGTTGCGCGCATGCACCAGATTTTTTTATTTCATACGTTATCCAACCTTGAGTTGAAATTGATATTATTTACTAAATCTAAAGCTTCAATAAACATTAGCCGACCACAATATTGTATTTATCGTGTAAGTAGTTGTTTGGTGATCCCGGCAATTCTTTTATTAGAATATTGCCCAAAGATCTTTATTAGGGGCTGGTAAAAAAAATGAGTGGACTGTATAAAGCTTGATTTATATTGAATGAGTGGTTACATACGGTATTGCTTGTTTTCTATGAATCATTACAATTGTTGTTAATGGTGTTAGTTTGGATAATTAGCACTTTAATATACATAATTACCCGATTGGATAATTACCCGAATTTCATATAAGAGAACCAAACACATAAGGATACGCCACTTCAATGTGAGGGAGGTTGTTCAAGAAGGGATTATCAGCGTTCAGAAGATAACCACCAATGACCAACTTGCAGATATGTTGACTAAGTCACTACATAAGCCGAAACTGTCTTTTATGATTAGTGAAGTGGGGATGTCATGCCTGTCTATTCAGTGAGGGAGAGTGTTAAAGTTAATCATTTAGTTCAGTTATTCAGTTCACTGAATACAGTCATTTAATAACTATATAGATGGCATTGTTTTTTTTGTGTGCTTCTTTTTTTTACTGGTCTCACCGCCATCTTGTATTGTACTAATGTTTACCATGCTTTGGTTTGTGTTAATGCACCTTATAACTATAAAAACTGGTAGTTGCAAAATTTAACTACTTTTTACTTTCACTTACCTATATATGAAATATATAGTAAGTGGAAGTATTGCGATCGTGAAAATTTTGGACTTCCGGTTTTCAACGGAAATACACGTTTTGGGGTCCCCTGAGTCAAAATAACTAAGTCCCGCGAAATGGTCTGTGTGTGTGTGTGTGTGTGTGTGTGTGTGTGTGTGTGTGTGAACAGACTAGCTCAAAAACTATAAACCGTGCGAACCTGAAATTGGGTATTTAGAGTATGTATCAGCCCGCGATGTGACAGCAAAAATTTCATCAAATTTGCTCAAAGGGAGGGGGTACTTTATTTTATAACTTTTTAAGTTTTTTTCGATTTTCTCAAAAACGGCTCTAACGATTTTGATTAAACTGAATATTTAATCTATTTATATGCCCGAGATATGACTGTAAAAATTTCATCAATATTGATTAACCGGAGGGGGGACTTTACTTAATAAATTTTGTATCATTTTTAAGTGTTTTTTTTGTTTACTCAAAAACGGCTTTAATGATTTTGATCAAACTTGGTATTTGATGTATTTATATGCCAAAGATGTGATATCCAACATTTCATCACAATTGATCAACCGGAGGGGGGACTTTAATTAATAAATTTTGTATCATTTTCACGTGTTTTTTTTATTTACTCAAAAACGGTTTTAACGATTTTGATCAAACTTGGTATTTAATGTATTTATATGCCCCAGATATGACTGTAAAAATTTCATCAAAATTGATCTACGGGAGGGGGGGACTTTACTTAATAAATTTTGCATCATTTTCACGGGGTTTTTTTATTTACTCAAAAACGGCTTTAACGATTAACAAAAATAAGATATGAATGTTGAAAAATGTGTGACTTTGGGAAATGATATTTAGCAAAACACGTCAATTTCTAATCTAAGTAAGTTGGTAAGTGAAAGTTGTGTGTTGCGCGCACGCACCAGATTTTTTTATTTACTCAAAAACGGTTTTAACGATTTTGATCAAACTTGGTATTTGATGTATTTATATGCCAAAGATGTGATAACCAACATTTCATCACAATTGATCAACCGGAGGGGGGACTTTACTTAATAAATTTTGTAACATTTTCACGTGTTTTTTTTATTTACTCAAAAACGGTTTTAACGATTTTAATCAAACTTGGTATTTGATGTATTTATATGCCCGAGATATGAATGTAAAAATTTCATCAAAATTGATCTAAGGGAGGGGGGACTTTACTTAATAAATTTTGTATCATTTTCACGGTTTTTTTTTTTATTTACTCAAAAACGGCTTTAACGATTAACAAAAATAAGATATGAATGTAGAAAAATGTGTGACTTTGGGAAATGATGTTTAGCAAAACACGTCAATTTCTATTCTAAGTAAGTTGGTAAGTGAAAGTTGTGTGTTGCGCGCATGCACCAGATTTTTTTATTTCATACGTTATCCAACCTTGAGTTGAAATTGATATTATTTACTAAATCTAAAGCTTCAATAAACATTAGCCGACCACAATATTGTATTTATCGTGTAAGTAGTTGTTTGGTGATCCCGGCAATTCTTTTATTAGAATATTGCCCAAAGATCTTTATTAGGGGCTGGTAAAAAAAATGAGTGGACTGTATAAAGCTTGATTTATATTGAATGAGTGGTTACATACGGTATTGCTTGTTTTCTAAGAATCATTACAATTGTTGTTAATGGTGTTAGTTTGGATAATTAGCACTTTAATATACATAATTACCCGATTGGATAATTACCCAAATTTCATATAAGAGAACCAAACACATAAGGATACGCCACTTCAATGTGAGGGAGGTTGTTCAAGAAGGGATTATCAGCGTTCAGAAGACAACCACCAATGACCAACTTGCAGATATGTTGACTAAGTCACTACATAAGCCGAAACTGTCTTTTATGATTAGTGAAGTGGGGATGTCATGCCTGTCTATTCAGTGAGGGAGAGTGTTAAAGTTAATCATTTAGTTCAGTTATTCAGTTCACTGAATACAGTCATTTAATAACTATATAGATGGCATTGTTTTTTTTGTGTGCTTCTTTTTTTTACTGGTCTCACCGCCATCTTGTATTGTACTAATGTTTACCATGCTTTGGTTTGTGTTAATGCACCTTATAACTATAAAAACTGGTAGTTGCAAAATTTAACTACTTTTTACTTTCACTTACCTATATATGAAATATATAGTAAGTGGAAGTATTGCGATCGTGAAAATTTTGGACTTCCGGTTTTCAACGGAAATACACGTTTTGGGGTCCCCTGAGTCAAAATAACTAAGTCCCGCGAAATGGTCTGTGTGTGTGTGTGTGTGTGTGTGTGTGTGTGTGTGTGTGTGTGTGTGTGTGTGTGTGTGTGTGTGTGTGTGTGTGTGTGTGTGTGTGAACAGACTAGCTCAAAAACTATAAACCGTGCGAACCTGAAATTGGGTATTTAGAGTATGTATCAGCCCGCGATGTGACAGCAAAAATTTCATCAAATTTGCTCAAAGGGAGGGGGTACTTTATTTTATAACTTTTTAAGTTTTTTTCGATTTTCTCAAAAACGGCTCAACGATTTTGATTAAACTGAATATTTAATCTATTTATATGCCCGAGATATGACTGTAAAAATTTCATCAATATTGATTAACCGGAGGGGGGACTTTACTTAATAAATTTTGTATCATTTTTAAGTGTTTTTTTTGTTTACTCAAAAACGGCTTTAATGATTTTGATCAAACTTGGTATTTGATGTATTTATATGCCAAAGATGTGATATCCAACATTTCATCACAATTGATCAACCAGAGGGGGGACTTTAATTAATAAATTTTGTATCATTTTCACGTGTTTTTTTTATTTACTCAAAAACGGTTTTAACGATTTTGATCAAACTTGGTATTTAATGTATTTATATGCCCCAGATATGACTGTAAAAATTTCATCAAAATTGATCTACGGGAGGGGGGGACTTTACTTAATAAATTTTGCATCATTTTCACGGGGTTTTTTTATTTACTCAAAAACGGCTTTAACGATTAACAAAAATAAGATATGAATGTTGAAAAATGAGTGACTTTGGGAAATGATATTTAGCAAAACACGTCAATTTCTAATCTAAGTAAGTTGGTAAGTGAAAGTTGTGTGTTGCGCGCACGCACCAGATTTTTTTATTTACTCAAAAACGGTTTTAACGATTTTGATCAAACTTGGTATTTGATGTATTTATATGCCAAAGATGTGATAACCAACATTTCATCACAATTGATCAACCGGAGGGGGGACTTTACTTAATAAATTTTGTAACATTTTCACGTGTTTTTTTTATTTACTCAAAAACGGTTTTAACGATTTTAATCAAACTTGGTATTTGATGTATTTATATGCCCGAGATATGAATGTAAAAATTTCATCAAAATTGATCTAAGGGAGGGGGGACTTTACTTAATAAATTTTGTATCATTTTCACGGTTTTTTTTTATTTACTCAAAAACGGCTTTAACGATTAACAAAAATAAGATATGAATGTAGAAAAATGTGTGACTTTGGGAAATGATGTTTAGCAAAACACGTCAATTTCTATTCTAAGTAAGTTGGTAAGTGAAAGTTGTGTGTTGCGCGCATGCACCAGATTTTTACTTTCACTTACCTATATATGAAATATATAGTAAGTGGAAGTATTGCGATCGTGAAAAATTTCGACTTCCGGTTTTCAACGGAAATACACGTTTTGGGGTCCCCTGAGTCCAATTAACCAAGTCCCGCGAAATGGTCTGTGTGTGTGTGTGTGTGTCTGTGTGTGTGTGTGTGTGTGTGTGTGTGTGAACAGACTAGCTCAAAAACTATAAACCGTGCGAACCTGAAATTAGGTATTTAGTGTATGTATATGCCCGCGATGTGACAGCAAAAATTTCATCAAATTTGCTCAAAGGGAGGGGGTACTTTATTTTATAACTTTTTAAGTTTTTTTCGATTTTCTCAAAAACGGCTCTAACGATTTTGATTAAACTGAATATTTAATCTATTTATATGCCCGAGATATGACTGTAAAAATTTCATCAATATTGATTAACCGGAGGGGGGACTTTACTTAATAAATTTTGTATCATTTTTAAGTGTTTTTTTTGTTTACTCAAAAACGGCTTTAATGATTTTGATCAAACTTGGTATTTGATGTATTTATATGCCAAAGATGTGATATCCAACATTTCATCACAATTGATCAACCGGAGGGGGGACTTTAATTAATAAATTTTGTATCATTTTCACGTGTTTTTTTTATTTACTCAAAAACGGTTTTAACGATTTTGATCAAACTTGGTATTTAATGTATTTATATGCCCCAGATATGACTGTAAAAATTTCATCAAAATTGATCTACGGGAGGGGGGGACTTTACTTAATAAATTTTGCATCATTTTCACGGGGTTTTTTTATTTACTCAAAAACGGCTTTAACGATTAACAAAAATAAGATATGAATGTTGAAAAATGAGTGACTTTGGGAAATGATATTTAGCAAAACACGTCAATTTCTAATCTAAGTAAGTTGGTAAGTGAAAGTTGTGTGTTGCGCGCACGCACCAGATTTTTTTATTTACTCAAAAACGGTTTTAACGATTTTGATCAAACTTGGTATTTGATGTATTTATATGCCAAAGATGTGATAACCAACATTTCATCACAATTGATCAACCGGAGGGGGGACTTTACTTAATAAATTTTGTAACATTTTCACGTGTTTTTTTTATTTACTCAAAAACGGTTTTAACGATTTTAATCAAACTTGGTATTTGATGTATTTATATGCCCGAGATATGAATGTAAAAATTTCATCAAAATTGATCTAAGGGAGGGGGGACTTTACTTAATAAATTTTGTATCATTTTCACGGTTTTTTTTTATTTACTCAAAAACGGCTTTAACGATTAACAAAAATAAGATATGAATGTAGAAAAATGTGTGACTTTGGGAAATGATGTTTAGCAAAACACGTCAATTTCTATTCTAAGTAAGTTGGTAAGTGAAAGTTGTGTGTTGCGCGCATGCACCAGATTTTTACTTTCACTTACCTATATATGAAATATATAGTAAGTGGAAGTATTGCGATCGTGAAAAATTTCGACTTCCGGTTTTCAACGGAAATACACGTTTTGGGGTCCCCTGAGTCCAATTAACCAAGTCCCGCGAAATGGTCTGTGTGTGTGTGTGTGTGTCTGTGTGTGTGTGTGTGTGTGTGTGTGAACAGACTAGCTCAAAAACTATAAACCGTGCGAACCTGAAATTAGGTATTTAGTGTATGTATATGCCCGCGATGTGACAGCAAACATTTCATCAATGTTGCTCAAAGGGAGGGGGTACTTTATTTAATAACTTTTTACTTTTTTTTCGATTTTCTCCAAAACGGCTCTAACGATTTTGATTAAACTCAGTATTTGATTTATTTATATGCCCGAGATATGACTGTAAAAATTTCATCAAAATTGATCCACCGGAGGGGGGACTTTACTTAATAAATTTTGTATCATTTTCATGTGTTTTTTTTATTTACTCAAAAACGGCTTTAAAGATTTTGATCAAACTGGGTATTTGACAAATTTATATGCCAAAGATGTGACAGCCAACATTTCATCTAAATTGGTCAAACGGAGGGGGCACTTTATTTCATAACTTTTTTTCCAATTTTTACTTTTTTTTCGATTATCTCAAAAATGGCTTTAATGATTTTGATTAGATTTGTCATGTTTAATGAACATTAGCTGTTCAATAATATCAGGTAAGTTTTATTAGTATTCAAATTTTCGGAGAGGGCTTAAATGGGGAAGGGGCCTTTTTTGTTTTCCTATAAAGTATCTTTGTTTTAGTTTATATTGAGAAATTAACTGTCTCTCATCACGTCTAAAAATAGGAAATGGCTAAATATGATATATGAAAAAATCAAGTTAACAAATACAGGAGAAAAAAAGAAAAATATTCCGTCAACTCATACTCGTAAAACACCTTGAGCTCACGCATGCACCGTACGCCTTTAATGACAAACCAATGCGTTATAATAAAAGATGTTCTGTTTATTTAATGAGAATTATTTGTTTCATGGGAACTAAATGAAATATTCAACAAGTACATAGAGAATTATAAAATCATGCTTTCATTATTATGCTTGCATTGCCGAATTATCACAAGTAAAAACTTTTATTTAATAATAAAATAAATTAGTGTTTTTTTTTTTTTTTTGAGCAAATGGAAACAAAAATAAGAAATAAATGTGGAAAAATGTATAACTTTGAGAAGTGGCAATTAACAAAACACATTAATTTCTAATCTAAGTTGGTAAGTGAAAGTTGTGTGTTGCGCGCACGCACCAGATTTTTTTATTTCATACGTTTTCCAACCTTGAGTTGAAATTGATATTATTTACTAAATCTAAAGCTTCAATAAACATTAGCCGACCACAATATTGTATTTATCGTGTAAGTAGTTGTTTGGTGATCCCGGCAATTCTTTTATTAGAATATTGCCCAAAGATCTTTATTAGGGGCTGGTAAAAAAAATGAGTGGACTGTATAAAGCTTGATTTATATTGAATGAGTGGTTACATACGGTATTGCTTGTTTTCTATGAATCATTACAATTGTTGTTAATGGTGTTAGTTTGGATAATTAGCACTTTAATATACATAATTACCCGATTGGATAATTACCCGAATTTCATATAAGAGAACCAAACACATAAGGATACGCCACTTCAATGTGAGGGAGGTTGTTCAAGAAGGGATTATCAGCGTTCAGAAGATAACCACCAATGACCAACTTGCAGATATGTTGACTAAGTCACTACATAAGCCGAAACTGTCTTTTATGATTAGTGAAGTGGGGATGTCATGCCTGTCTATTCAGTGAGGGAGAGTGTTAAAGTTAATCATTTAGTTCAGTTATTCAGTTCACTGAATACAGTCATTTAATAACTATATAGATGGCATTGTTTTTTTTGTGTGCTTCTTTTTTTTACTGGTCTCACCGCCATCTTGTATTGTACTAATGTTTACCATGCTTTGGTTTGTGTTAATGCACCTTATAACTATAAAAACTGGTAGTTGCAAAATTTAACTACTTTTTACTTTCACTTACCTATATATGAAATATATAGTAAGTGGAAGTATTGCGATCGTGAAAATTTTGGACTTCCGGTTTTCAACGGAAATACACGTTTTGGGGTCCCCTGAGTCAAAATAACTAAGTCCCGCGAAATGGTCTGTGTGTGTGTGTGTGTGTGTGTGTGTGTGTGTGTGTGTGTGTGTGTGTGTGTGTGTGTGTGTGTGTGTGTGAACAGACTAGCTCAAAAACTATAAACCGTGCGAACCTGAAATTGGGTATTTAGAGTATGTATCAGCCCGCGATGTGACAGCAAAAATTTCATCAAATTTGCTCAAAGGGAGGGGGTACTTTATTTTATAACTTTTTAAGTTTTTTTCGATTTTCTCAAAAACGGCTCTAACGATTTTGATTAAACTGAATATTTAATCTATTTATATGCCCGAGATATGACTGTAAAAATTTCATCAATATTGATTAACCGGAGGGGGGACTTTACTTAATAAATTTTGTATCATTTTTAAGTGTTTTTTTTGTTTACTCAAAAACGGCTTTAATGATTTTGATCAAACTTGGTATTTGATGTATTTATATGCCAAAGATGTGATATCCAACATTTCATCACAATTGATCAACCGGAGGGGGGACTTTAATTAATAAATTTTGTATCATTTTCACGTGTTTTTTTTATTTACTCAAAAACGGTTTTAACGATTTTGATCAAACTTGGTATTTAATGTATTTATATGCCCCAGATATGACTGTAAAAATTTCATCAAAATTGATCAACGGGAGGGGGGGACTTTACTTAATAAATTTTGCATCATTTTCACGGGGTTTTTTTATTTACTCAAAAACGGCTTTAACGATTAACAAAAATAAGATATGAATGTTGAAAAATGTGTGACTTTGGGAAATGATATTTAGCAAAACACGTCAATTTCTAATCTAAGTAAGTTGGTAAGTGAAAGTTGTGTGTTGCGCGCACGCACCAGATTTTTTTATTTACTCAAAAACGGTTTTAACGATTTTGATCAAACTTGGTATTTGATGTATTTATATGCCAAAGATGTGATAACCAACATTTCATCACAATTGATCAACCGGAGGGGGGACTTTACTTAATAAATTTTGTAACATTTTCACGTGTTTTTTTTATTTACTCAAAAACGGTTTTAACGATTTTAATCAAACTTGGTATTTGATGTATTTATATGCCCGAGATATGAATGTAAAAATTTCATCAAAATTGATCTAAGGGAGGGGGGACTTTACTTAATAAATTTTGTATCATTTTCACGGTTTTTTTTTTATTTACTCAAAAACGGCTTTAACGATTAACAAAAATAAGATATGAATGTAGAAAAATGTGTGACTTTGGGAAATGATGTTTAGCAAAACACGTCAATTTCTATTCTAAGTAAGTTGGTAAGTGAAAGTTGTGTGTTGCGCGCATGCACCAGATTTTTTTATTTCATACGTTATCCAACCTTGAGTTGAAATTGATATTATTTACTAAATCTAAAGCTTCAATAAACATTAGCCGACCACAATATTGTATTTATCGTGTAAGTAGTTGTTTGGTGATCCCGGCAATTCTTTTATTAGAATATTGCCCAAAGATCTTTATTAGGGGCTGGTAAAAAAAATGAGTGGACTGTATAAAGCTTGATTTATATTGAATGAGTGGTTACATACGGTATTGCTTGTTTTCTAAGAATCATTACAATTGTTGTTAATGGTGTTAGTTTGGATAATTAGCACTTTAATATACATAATTACCCGATTGGATAATTACCCAAATTTCATATAAGAGAACCAAACACATAAGGATACGCCACTTCAATGTGAGGGAGGTTGTTCAAGAAGGGATTATCAGCGTTCAGAAGACAACCACCAATGACCAACTTGCAGATATGTTGACTAAGTCACTACATAAGCCGAAACTGTCTTTTATGATTAGTGAAGTGGGGATGTCATGCCTGTCTATTCAGTGAGGGAGAGTGTTAAAGTTAATCATTTAGTTCAGTTATTCAGTTCACTGAATACAGTCATTTAATAACTATATAGATGGCATTGTTTTTTTTGTGTGCTTCTTTTTTTTACTGGTCTCACCGCCATCTTGTATTGTACTAATGTTTACCATGCTTTGGTTTGTGTTAATGCACCTTATAACTATAAAAACTGGTAGTTGCAAAATTTAACTACTTTTTACTTTCACTTACCTATATATGAAATATATAGTAAGTGGAAGTATTGCGATCGTGAAAATTTTGGACTTCCGGTTTTCAACGGAAATACACGTTTTGGGGTCCCCTGAGTCAAAATAACTAAGTCCCGCGAAATGGTCTGTGTGTGTGTGTGTGTGTGTGTGTGTGTGTGTGTGTGTGTGTGTGTGTGTGTGTGTGTGTGTGTGTGTGTGTGAACAGACTAGCTCAAAAACTATAAACCGTGCGAACCTGAAATTGGGTATTTAGAGTATGTATCAGCCCGCGATGTGACAGCAAAAATTTCATCAAATTTGCTCAAAGGGAGGGGGTACTTTATTTTATAACTTTTTAAGTTTTTTTCGATTTTCTCAAAAACGGCTCTAACGATTTTGATTAAACTGAATATTTAATCTATTTATATGCCCGAGATATGACTGTAAAAATTTCATCAATATTGATTAACCGGAGGGGGGACTTTACTTAATAAATTTTGTATCATTTTTAAGTGTTTTTTTTGTTTACTCAAAAACGGCTTTAATGATTTTGATCAAACTTGGTATTTGATGTATTTATATGCCAAAGATGTGATATCCAACATTTCATCACAATTGATCAACCGGAGGGGGGACTTTAATTAATAAATTTTGTATCATTTTCACGTGTTTTTTTTATTTACTCAAAAACGGTTTTAACGATTTTGATCAAACTTGGTATTTAATGTATTTATATGCCCCAGATATGACTGTAAAAATTTCATCAAAATTGATCTACGGGAGGGGGGGACTTTACTTAATAAATTTTGCATCATTTTCACGGGGTTTTTTTATTTACTCAAAAACGGCTTTAACGATTAACAAAAATAAGATATGAATGTTGAAAAATGAGTGACTTTGGGAAATGATATTTAGCAAAACACGTCAATTTCTAATCTAAGTAAGTTGGTAAGTGAAAGTTGTGTGTTGCGCGCACGCACCAGATTTTTTTATTTACTCAAAAACGGTTTTAACGATTTTGATCAAACTTGGTATTTGATGTATTTATATGCCAAAGATGTGATAACCAACATTTCATCACAATTGATCAACCGGAGGGGGGACTTTACTTAATAAATTTTGTAACATTTTCACGTGTTTTTTTTATTTACTCAAAAACGGTTTTAACGATTTTAATCAAACTTGGTATTTGATGTATTTATATGCCCGAGATATGAATGTAAAAATTTCATCAAAATTGATCTAAGGGAGGGGGGACTTTACTTAATAAATTTTGTATCATTTTCACGGTTTTTTTTTTATTTACTCAAAAACGGCTTTAACGATTAACAAAAATAAGATATGAATGTAGAAAAATGTGTGACTTTGGGAAATGATGTTTAGCAAAACACGTCAATTTCTATTCTAAGTAAGTTGGTAAGTGAAAGTTGTGTGTTGCGCGCATGCACCAGATTTTTTTATTTCATACGTTATCCAACCTTGAGTTGAAATTGATATTATTTACTAAATCTAAAGCTTCAATAAACATTAGCCGACCACAATATTGTATTTATCGTGTAAGTAGTTGTTTGGTGATCCCGGCAATTCTTTTATTAGAATATTGCCCAAAGATCTTTATTAGGGGCTGGTAAAAAAAATGAGTGGACTGTATAAAGCTTGATTTATATTGAATGAGTGGTTACATACGGTATTGCTTGTTTTCTAAGAATCATTACAATTGTTGTTAATGGTGTTAGTTTGGATAATTAGCACTTTAATATACATAATTACCCGATTGGATAATTACCCAAATTTCATATAAGAGAACCAAACACATAAGGATACGCCACTTCAATGTGAGGGAGGTTGTTCAAGAAGGGATTATCAGCGTTCAGAAGACAACCACCAATGACCAACTTGCAGATATGTTGACTAAGTCACTACATAAGCCGAAACTGTCTTTTATGATTAGTGAAGTGGGGATGTCATGCCTGTCTATTCAGTGAGGGAGAGTGTTAAAGTTAATCATTTAGTTCAGTTATTCAGTTCACTGAATACAGTCATTTAATAACTATATAGATGGCATTGTTTTTTTTGTGTGCTTCTTTTTTTTACTGGTCTCACCGCCATCTTGTATTGTACTAATGTTTACCATGCTTTGGTTTGTGTTAATGCACCTTATAACTATAAAAACTGGTAGTTGCAAAATTTAACTACTTTTTACTTTCACTTACCTATATATGAAATATATAGTAAGTGGAAGTATTGCGATCGTGAAAATTTTGGACTTCCGGTTTTCAACGGAAATACACGTTTTGGGGTCCCCTGAGTCAAAATAACTAAGTCCCGCGAAATGGTCTGTGTGTGTGTGTGTGTGTGTGTGTGTGTGTGTGTGTGTGTGTGTGTGTGTGTGTGTGTGTGTGTGTGTGTGTGAACAGACTAGCTCAAAAACTATAAACCGTGCGAACCTGAAATTGGGTATTTAGAGTATGTATCAGCCCGCGATGTGACAGCAAAAATTTCATCAAATTTGCTCAAAGGGAGGGGGTACTTTATTTTATAACTTTTTAAGTTTTTTTCGATTTTCTCAAAAACGGCTCTAACGATTTTGATTAAACTGAATATTTAATCTATTTATATGCCCGAGATATGACTGTAAAAATTTCATCAATATTGATTAACCGGAGGGGGGACTTTACTTAATAAATTTTGTATCATTTTTAAGTGTTTTTTTTGTTTACTCAAAAACGGCTTTAATGATTTTGATCAAACTTGGTATTTGATGTATTTATATGCCAAAGATGTGATATCCAACATTTCATCACAATTGATCAACCGGAGGGGGGACTTTAATTAATAAATTTTGTATCATTTTCACGTGTTTTTTTTATTTACTCAAAAACGGTTTTAACGATTTTGATCAAACTTGGTATTTAATGTATTTATATGCCCCAGATATGACTGTAAAAATTTCATCAAAATTGATCTACGGGAGGGGGGGACTTTACTTAATAAATTTTGCATCATTTTCACGGGGTTTTTTTATTTACTCAAAAACGGCTTTAACGATTAACAAAAATAAGATATGAATGTTGAAAAATGAGTGACTTTGGGAAATGATATTTAGCAAAACACGTCAATTTCTAATCTAAGTAAGTTGGTAAGTGAAAGTTGTGTGTTGCGCGCACGCACCAGATTTTTTTATTTACTCAAAAACGGTTTTAACGATTTTGATCAAACTTGGTATTTGATGTATTTATATGCCAAAGATGTGATAACCAACATTTCATCACAATTGATCAACCGGAGGGGGGACTTTACTTAATAAATTTTGTAACATTTTCACGTGTTTTTTTTATTTACTCAAAAACGGTTTTAACGATTTTAATCAAACTTGGTATTTGATGTATTTATATGCCCGAGATATGAATGTAAAAATTTCATCAAAATTGATCTAAGGGAGGGGGGACTTTACTTAATAAATTTTGTATCATTTTCACGGTTTTTTTTTATTTACTCAAAAACGGCTTTAACGATTAACAAAAATAAGATATGAATGTAGAAAAATGTGTGACTTTGGGAAATGATGTTTAGCAAAACACGTCAATTTCTATTCTAAGTAAGTTGGTAAGTGAAAGTTGTGTGTTGCGCGCATGCACCAGATTTTTTTATTTCATACGTTATCCAACCTTGAGTTGAAATTGATATTATTTACTAAATCTAAAGCTTCAATAAACATTAGCCGACCACAATATTGTATTTATCGTGTAAGTAGTTGTTTGGTGATCCCGGCAATTCTTTTATTAGAATATTGCCCAAAGATCTTTATTAGGGGCTGGTAAAAAAAATGAGTGGACTGTATAAAGCTTGATTTATATTGAATGAGTGGTTACATACGGTATTGCTTGTTTTCTAAGAATCATTACAATTGTTGTTAATGGTGTTAGTTTGGATAATTAGCACTTTAATATACATAATTACCCGATTGGATAATTACCCAAATTTCATATAAGAGAACCAAACACATAAGGATACGCCACTTCAATGTGAGGGAGGTTGTTCAAGAAGGGATTATCAGCGTTCAGAAGATAACCACCAATGACCAACTTGCAGATATGTTGACTAAGTCACTACATAAGCCGAAACTGTCTTTTATGATTAGTGAAGTGGGGATGTCATGCCTGTCTATTCAGTGAGGGAGAGTGTTAAAGTTAATCATTTAGTTCAGTTATTCAGTTCACTGAATACAGTCATTTAATAACTATATAGATGGCATTGTTTTTTTTGTGTGCTTCTTTTTTTTACTGGTCTCACCGCCATCTTGTATTGTACTAATGTTTGCCATGCTTTGGTTTGTGTTAATGCACCTTATAACTATAAAAGCTGGTAGTTGCAAAATTTAACTACTTTTTACTTTCACTTACCTATATATGAAATATATAGTAAGTGGAAGTATTGCGATCGTGAAAATTTTGGACTTCCGGTTTTCAACGGAAATACACGTTTTGGGGTCCTCTGAGTCAAAATAACTAAGTCCCGCGAAATGGTCTGTGTGTGTGTGTGTGTGTGTGTGTGTGTGTGTGTGTGTGTGTGTGTGTGTGTGTGTGTGTGTGAACAGACTAGCTCAAAAACTATAAACCGTGCGAACCTGAAATTGGGTATTTAGAGTATGTATCAGCCCGCGATGTGACAGCAAAAATTTCATCAAATTTGCTCAAAGGGAGGGGGTAC
Source organism: Aelia acuminata (assembly GCA_911387785.2). Taxonomy (NCBI): domain Eukaryota; kingdom Metazoa; phylum Arthropoda; class Insecta; order Hemiptera; family Pentatomidae; genus Aelia; species Aelia acuminata. The sequence continues at coordinate 140,027,982 of OU426979.1, read as the reverse complement.
TTTATTTTATAACTTTTTAAGTTTTTTTCGATTTTCTCAAAAACGGCTCTAACGATTTTGATTAAACTGAATATTTAATCTATTTATATGCCTGAAACATGACTGTAAAAATTTCATCAAAATTGATCAACCGGAGGGGGGACTTTACTTAATAAATTTTGTATCATTTTCACATGTTTTTTTTATTTACTCAAAAACGGTTTTAACGATTTTGATCAAACTTGGTATTTGATGTATTTATATGCCAAAGATGTGATAACCAACATTTCATCACAATTGATCTACCGAAGGGGAGACTTGACTTAATAAATTTTGTATCATTTTCACGGGTTTTTTTACTTTCACTTACCTATATATGAAATATATAGTAAGTGGAAGTATTGCGATCGTGAAAAATTTCGACTTCCGGTTTTCAACGGAAATACACGTTTTGGGGTCCCCTGAGTCCAAATAACCAAGTCCCGCAAAATGGTCTGTGTGTTTTTTTTTTTTTTTTTTTTGTTTTTTTTCACGCGGGTAGGTGGAAATCTTTAAAAGACGCGGATAGGCCCGTGCCTGTCCGTCTGTGGGATTTCTACCCACTAAAACCACCTCCCTACACCTGTTTCCCACCCTCCACGGGACCACCGTTAGGCATTACTTCATGGAGGGGGGAGTGGCTGTGTGCCACCCCATTGTTCTAGGCTACCTCTTCTTTAGGCACGCCTCTCCTTTTCTTCCTTCCTCAGTTGCTTCATGACCTGAGCCGCAAGGCGTTGGCCCGCGAGCCAGTTTTCTTCAGAATGTAGCATTAAGCTGACTATGTTACCGACAGTTGGTTCCGATCCGCTGACCTGTCGGAATTCCTTCCTGTCCTCACTAAATCGGGGACAGCAAAAGAATACATGTTCCACACTCTCTTCACTTGTTGGACACTCTGGGCATTCCGCTGTAATGTCCAGCTTGAATCTCAATTGGTAGGCCCGAAAGCAGCCATGTCCTGTGAGCAGTTGTGTCAAATAATAATCAACTTCCCCGTGTTTCCTATCAAGCCAAGGCTGAATACAAGGAATCAACCTATGTGTCCATCTTCCGTTCTGCGTCCTGTCCCAGAGCTGTTGCCATCTCTCGATTGTTTCCTTCTTTTCCTCTGTCCTGGGAATGGGGTTGATTCTTTTATATGAGCGCTTTCTTTCTTCTGCGATCAGCTCTATTGGTGGCATCATGGCCACTACACATGCTGCTTCGTAGGAAACTCGGAATGCACTAATCACTCTAATTGCACTCCGACGATAAATTGAGACCATGGGTCTCCTGTAGGCTAGCGTAGCCAAGGCACTTTCCCATACTGCGGCAGCATAGAGCAAGATAGAAGTGACTACGGTCGATATTAACAGTCTCCGACTGTTCTTGGGTCCTCCTATGTTGGGCATAAGTCGAGCTAGCGTTGTGGCAACTCTAGCTGCCTTATCGCATACCAGCTGGATATGATCCCTGAACCGCAGCCTTTCATCAATGATAACCCCTAGGTATCTCAGGGAACGCTGGGACCGGATCTCTTGCGTACCGACTCTCAGTACGATTTCCTCCCTTCTTTTACGGCTACTAATTAGTAGGGCCTCGGTTTTATTGTCTGCTAATTGGAGCCCCACAGAAGCTAGCCAATCGCGGATCAGTGAAATGCTCTGATTAGCTTTCAAGGTCACTTCATCTATGTATTTAGCTTCAACCACTACTGCTATGTCATCCGCAAAGCCTACTATTTTAGCTCCCTCGGGTAGTCTGAGTCTGAGAACCCTATCGTACATGACGTTCCATAGCAGAGGCCCAAGGACTGAGCCTTGGGGAACGCCGCCGGTTAACTGGAACCTTCTAGGCCCGTTCTCAGTTGAACATATCAAGGTTCTGTCCTTGAAATAGTCTCTTACAATGTTTCTGAGGTACATGGGTACGCCCATTTCCTGCAGAGCGTCTAGAATGCAACTCCATCTCGCTGAGTTGAAGGCATTCCTCACATCCAGTGTGATGACGGCACAGTAGCACTTCGCGCCTCTCCTCCACCGCTTTCATGGTCTGTGTGTGTGTGTGTGTGTGTCTGTGTCTGTGTGTGTGAACAGACTAGCTCAAAAACTATAAGCCGTGCGAATCTGAAATTGGATATTTAGTGTATCTATATGTCCGCGATGTGACAGCAAAAATTTCATTAAAATTGGTCAAACAGAGGGGGTACTTTATTTAATAACTTTTTATCGATTTTCTCGAAAACGGCTCTAACGATTTTGATTAAACTGAGTATTTGATCTATTTATATGCCCGAGATGTGACATTAAAAATTTCATCAACATGGATCAAATGGAGGGGGTACTTTACTTAATAAATTTTGTATCATTTTCACGTGTGTTTTTAATTTACTCATAAACGGCAAAAATAAGAAATGAATATGGAAAAATTTGTGACTTTGTGAAGTGGCAATTAACAAAACACATCAATTTCTAATTTAAATAAGTTGGTAAGTGAAAGTTGTGTGTTGCGCGCACGCACCAGATTTTTTATTTACTCAAAAACGGTTTTAACGATTTTGATCAAACTTGGCATTTGATGTATTTATATGCCCGAGATATGACTGTAAAAATTTCATCAAAATTGATCTACGGGAGGGGGGACTTTACTTAATAAATTTTGTATCATTTTCACGGGTTTTTTTTATTTACTCAAAAACGGCTTTAATGATTAACAAAAATAAGATATGAATGTAGAAAAATGTGTGACTTTGGGAAATGATATTTAGCAAAACACGTCAATTTCTAATCAAAGTAAGTTGGTAAGTGAAAGTTGTGTGTTGCGCGCACGCACCAGATTTTTTAACTAGTAGTTAGTAGTTATGAATTCCAACTACTTCTCGGGTAGTTACAAAAAGTAGTTGTTTATTTCTAACTTCTAACTACTAGTTAGTAGTTGCTCTACGCAACTACTTGACTTGTAGTTAGTAGTTAAAAATGTAGTTAACTACTGCCCAACTCTGGTGCCAATCCTTCCACAGGTCAGCTACTTCTATATAGATAATTACGTTATGTTTATTATAACATTTAGCAATGGATTGATGATAATTGGTTTTTCTCAAATTTACTTGCCTTTGTCTCCTAACATTAGGTGTGGCCCTCCACATAATACTGTCTTTTTTTTTTTGAAGTCCTATTTGTTTTTAGTTTACAGTTATTGCTGGCTGGGATGTTTTCTGGAGCAGCATCTCAAACTATTTGATTTAAGCAACTCCATCCCTTCAGGGAAGATGAGACTACAGGGATAGGAGGAGAAACAAGACAGCAGGAATTCAAGCCACGTTTATGTTTATAGTTTATTCATAATGTCTAATTTCAGTTGTTTTGTTATTTCTCTTTTGTAACCCCCGCTGGATTTAGGCAAATCTAATAATAGATATTTGCCATCCCAGCATCTTAAGTGATAGATCCTAAGTTTCTCAGATATAGAATTACAGTTAGTTCATTTATGCAGTATATCAGTGATCAATCAGTTCAGACCTATTGTAATTAGTTATTTTTTAAAATTATTTTTATCAGTTTAAACAATTTCTGTTAATAGTAACTTTTGCCAAATAAACTTTCTTTTACAATTACTTATTACATTCTGACCTACTTAAAACGTTAGGTGCGGCGGCGTATTTTAGGGGTATCCTGAATTGAACGGTATCGGTCACAGGGGTCCGACTTTCAGCATTGGGGAGTGCATAGCCAGGAATTCCACTCCTCTCTGTCCCTTGCCAGATTCCTGGCCTGTCGGAGATCTTTGCCTCTTCCTCTGCAAAGTCTATCAATATATTCGAGATAGGACATTCTTGGGCGTCCTCTAGGTCTTCTGCCATCCGGAACATAGTCCATCGTCTTTAGTGGTTCCCTATGTTCCTCCATCCTAACTACATGGCCGAACCATTTCAATTGGCGGGTTTGCAGAACCTCTTTCAATGGGGCGATCTCGAGTTCCTGTCGTATTCTTTCATTTCGAACATGGTCCCTTTTAGTCCTACCGGCGATTCTGCGTAAAAATTTCATTTCAGCAGCAGTGACTCTGCTCTCCTGCTTGTCTGTCAATACCCAGCTTTCTGCGCCGTACAAAAGTATTGGAAGGTACACCGATTTAAATACATGGAGCTTGACGTCCTTAGTCACCTCTCGCTTTCCTACAACAGTGTTGCAGATCTGGTAGTAGACAGCATTAGCTTTACTTATTCTGTTCGATATTTCTGAGTCCACTTTCCCAGATCTTTCTATGACTGTTCCTAAGTAGTTGAAGTCCGTGACCACTTCCAGCTCTTCTCCATTGCATTGCACATGTAGGTCTTCAATCCGTCTTCCAACTTGTAGCACCTTGTAAAGCAAATATCAGTAGTTTTATTTATAATTACAGACATAGTAAGAAGTATTAAAAAAGATATTGTTTTCTTTCCCATATTTATGCAATAATAATGTTAAAGAATAGAACTACATAGTATAAAATCAAGCACATAAAATCAAAGATAACCATAAGGTAGTTGTTGCAATATTATCGGACGCGGAAGGGTGATGCCATCCAGTCTTGTTTTATTACACAGGGCCGGTATCGGACCTCGGAGTCCGATTCTAAAAAACAACAGAATTTCAGGTGTTAACAACAGTTCCTGCAATAAAATGCAATAATCTAATAAAAAATCGACTAAATTGAATGTTTGAAGTATTCGGGCTTTCTGACATTTTCATGAGACAATCGGCTGTTAAGAGGGAATGTAAGACATCAGACGCGCACCTAATGTGTTAAAATTGGTAGAGGAAGAGAAAGAGCAAATACAGAATAGAAAAAGGTAATACAAAGGAAATAAGAACCACAACTTTTTCTTAGGAATCCTTACCTACTATAATAAATGGAAGAAAATTTGAAGATAAAACATGTTGGTACACATTAAACAGCAAATGACTTTTTGAAACTGCATTGTTTTTTATTGCATAGTATTCGACTGAATACCTAATCATCATCTAATTTTAAAGCTGCTAAATAAATTATTTTACCTTTGTCCTATAAAAAAAATTCTTAAATCTAATCTGGAACACCAGCATATCATCTTCATCAAAAGTTAAGTAAATAAAATATTTTATATTTCTCTAAAATTTAAAAAATTTCTCCTCTTATAAAAATTATAATAACAACATTCATGTTATCATGACAAGAGAAATAATTAAATTTATATTGGTGCCTAGTAGCTCAAATTGCAAGAACGCCTTACCAGTGAAAAGAAAATCCAGGTTCTAATCCCGGCCATGGAAAATCATTTTTCTTCTTATGAAAAATAATTCATTACACTAATTCTTTACTCCTTGTAATTCCCGTCCAAAACCAATCTTTTCTCATCTTATAAAAAATTGTTCATTTCACTAATTTGTGTTTTCATGGAAAACATATTTCTTTACATTTTTTTTCTCTCTTTTACAATTTTATTCTCTGTGTAAAAAACAAAGAAAACTTAAAAATTATGATATTGAAATAAAATATTTCCTGAAGAGATCACTACACAAATCTGATATAAATCAGCGATCTGAAATAAAGCAGTATTTAAGGAAGAGCGAAGCTTCATAAAATGTCTATAAAAGTAAATAACAATAAATCTTAAATCTTACTCAATTTCAGTAATAAAAAATAGGATTTATATTTCAATGATTACATAACATCGTAAAACTGTAGACAAAAATTTTTAAGTTATACTATGAAAGTAATTCTTGAAATCTGTAGCAATCACTAACAATTTTCCATTTATCATCTTGAGTGGTAATCATAAACGTTTGTGTAAATGGTTTTGTTCCTCGTGCACTAAATTTGACACTTCCAGTAACTTTAATTAAGAAAGCCAACTTGTTAGATACTTGATCTGAAATACATTACAAAAAATTAAATCAACCATACTGAAATACCATGAATGGAAAATTTTTGAGAACAAGGTCTAATTTTGATGTTATTGAGGGGTAATTTTGATGTTATTGAGCAAATTATGAATGTATATATATATTCAATTTTGATATCGGACTCCCACTGTAGCATCGTACGATTAGCAATAGCAGCATAAAGTGACGCTAAATAAACCAAGAGGTTAGCTTTCTTAATATTAAAGTGCCCCTCATCAAAGTTATAAATTATTTTTTCTAAAAAGCCAGCCTCGATAACATAAGAATAGACCTTAATTAAAGAAATTTTCAATATAAGGCAACCTCATTTGAACTAAAAATAGATATTATTTTTAACATTGTCATAATATAATATGCTTAAGTAGGTTAAACCCCCCTTTAACCCCTACTTATCACAAGATAAGTGGATAAATCAGACACCATGTACTGTCACAAATAAAAATAAAAACTTTTATAAAACAATAAAAAACTTTATTGTTTTTGAAGAGAAAATGCGTAGAAGTACACATGATGTTCTATTTATTTAAAGTAGTTTATTGGAATGAAAAACATACGCTACAAGATAAACTTTAATAATTATATTTTAGTTTACAAACTTACTTGACCAAAACAAGATAGGACTATATAGCGATCATTAGGATCATATTGTGCCTACTAATGCTTTGACTCATTAAGATAATCGTAAAAGACTAAGACTGTGCATGTCCTGTTTTTTAAAGTAAGTAGTATTGTGACATACGAAATAAAAACGGTTGTTTAGACAGATCCTGAAGATTGGAAAATGAAATCAGGAACGTTGGCGAGTGTTCCTAGGCCACCAGGGACGTCTGCAGAATTTCGTCCTGGGGGGAGGCGTAGTTTGGTAAAATTTTCATCTAGGTGGGACAGATTGGTGAATTCTCGAAGGGTCGAAGTATTCAGACCTATTAATAAAGGTCGGGTTTTAATAAGCTCACTTGATAGATAAAACAAAACTTATTGATACTTAAAACCTAAAATATGTGTTTATATTATATCAATCTCAAAAATGGTCGTTACCGCAAAAAACATAAAAAGTCAAGGAAACTGGATTCAGAAAATAATATGTTTCGTAAGAATACCTCAACCTTTTTGAGAATTCTACCAGCCTGCCCCCCCTATTTTTGGTCTTTCAAATTTCTATCGCTAATAGTGAGCTTCTTCCTTTCTAGCTTTGATGCCGCTCAATTTGAATTAGTTTTTTACTATTTCGATTTCATTCCCGTTTGATGAGGAGTCAAAGCTATGATAACCATGAAAAGCAAATTTAAGACTGTTGCCTGATTGTAAAAAATCTGGCGTGCAGCACACAACTTTCACTTACCACCTTCACTTTCTTTTTTTGACTTAATAAAAAGTAGAGATTTTTTTAAAAAATGGCATACTTAAATGCTCCCTCCAGAGATGTAACATTAAACTTCCTTTCGCAGTGAAAATTGTTCTTTACTTTATTTATTATTTAAAAGTGGGGTCAGTAATTCATATAGTGGTGTATCACGCATAAAGTTGGTCCAGTTAACAGATATGGATAGGTCTATGTTCAATAATCACCAAAGCAATAAAAAATGGAAATCTCAAAAAATGAATAGTTCAATCAGAATATATTTAGGGAAACATAATAAGAAAACCTGGGTAGTATCCAAGGCCTCAGAGAGAAAACTGCTTGCGTGGGAGAGAAGGGTTCTCCGCAGGATATATGGCCCGGTAAGCGAACATGGAGAATGGAGAATTCGCTCTAACAAGGAGCTTTACCAGTTATATGATAAACCGGATCTGGCCTCAATAATAAGAGGAAGTCAAATCAGATGGCTTAATAAAATATAGCTTTAAGGCTTAAAGTGGAAATCGCACATCACTACCACTACTTTTTCTTGTCCTCCTGGTAGGTAAAGAGGAAAAATCCCTGTTAAATGGACCATGAACTCAACGCTCCCTAAAAAGGATACAGGAAGTGACCCATTGGTTTGAAATTAGACAGAGATGACCAAACAGTTCAATGCGGCCTCAATCACAACTGAAAATGGGGTTATTGATTGCCATTGATAGAAAAGGAAGAACGTACACCTGCAGTTACAGAGTGCGTGGCTAGAATAAAACCACCAACTTTTGATGGTATGTCGTCCAAATCAACCTGCCTCAAACAGTTCAATGCAGCGGCTAGTGCTAATGGGTGGTCCTCTATAGAGATAAGGCAGTTACCTTATCATTAGCTCTCCAAGGAGACGTTTTGGATGTCCTCTAAACCCTGAACGCCTATGATGGTAATATTACGAAACCTGGCAACTCCTCATTTAGAACCATTGGTAATGATTTTATATAACCGTTCACCAAAAGCGAATACCCACAAACAATACACACAGAACCTGTTGATTACCTGACTTCCTACAAAGGAAATATATACTTACAGTAGCTTAATCATTTTTTTTTAATTATCTCATAAAATGTTTCCCAAAGGATTTTTAAGGAATCGATGTATAGTTTAACTAAAATATTGGGGAGCCGGGATGGCCGAGTGGACAAAGGTAATGTGCTTGCAATAGGTAATCAAAGTTAAGCAACGTCAAGCCTGTTTAGTACTTGGATGGGTGACCACTCCATTCGGGTGACCACCCGCCAATGAACGCCACGCAGTCCAAGCCTACCCCCACCCCCGGGTATGTGAGGCCCGTCAGCCTTCTGGAGGCGGCTCACACCAACCGGGCGTAGGAGTGATGTACTTTCCCCGTGTATCCCATCAAGAATCGTGGTGTGGTTTTCCAGGATATCAGTAACTGCCCGGAGGTTGGGTACAAGGACTGTATGCTTTAGGGAAAGAAATATAGGTCCTCGGGGGCCTACTGACTCTGGGCTACCATAATCCTTGGACCCAGACCCGTTCGCCACCGTCCTTGAGCCCGAGAGAGCTGACGCCATCGGTGGGAAGGAAACTACCAAATTGGCCCCAATGGGATTGTGGAGCTATGGGCAGTCTGCCGCTGCACCATGGTGACCATGGCTTGCAGCAACGTGAGGTTTGGGCTACCCCCTCTAGGCTTTCTGTGCTCCCGCAAGCAACACAAATGTCTGTAAGAACAACACACTGCGTGGGCAAAGGTCTCATTAGGCCTAATGCGTCAACACAAAAAAAAATAAAATCTGGTGCGATGCGCGCAACACACAACTTACACTGACCAACATACTTAGATTAGAAATTGACATGTTTTTTTAATTGCCATTTCTATAAATAATATAAAAAAAAAAATGACTTGATTTTGATTAAAAATGATTAATTTAATCAAAATCATTAAAGCCGTTTGAGATATTCGAAAAAAATGTAAACATTGGGAAAAAAGTTATGAAATTAAAAAAAAAACACCTGAAAATGATACAAAATTTATTAAGTAAAGTCCCCCCCTCCGGTTGATCAATTTTGATGAAATTTTTACAGTCATATCTCGGGCATATTAATACATCAAATACACAGTTTGATCAAAATCGTAAAAGCCGTTTTTGAGTAAATAAAAAAAACACCTGAAAATGATACAAAATTTATTAAGTAAAGTCCCCCCTCCGGATGATCAATTTTGATGAAATTTTTACAGTCATATCTCGGGCATATTATTATATCAAATAAATACTCAGTTTAACACGTTGAGCGCCAAGCGGTACGATCGTACCGCTGTTGGACTATTGGCTGGGGCCGCACAGTGGGACGAATCGCCAATCTAGGCGGAAATAGTTAACATCAACGAAATGAAAAAATCTTGTCGGTCTCTTGAAAACAATAGTCTAGCTAAGGCATTTACAAATTATTAATCGCTTTAAGCAAGTATTAAGAGAATAATGGGGGTTTGAATACGGTAGTTCCCTCATAATGCTTAGTCAGCGTATTTCCAAATTATATTGTAAAATCAATAGAATCATAGAATGGATCGTGTTTTTTTGAAAAAAATTTATGCTAGGCAATAGAAGACGATTCAGAAATTAAGTTTATATAAGTTCTTGGTTCTTTAAATGTGGATATAATACAGAGTTTCCTCCTTTCTTTTCAATAGTCGATAAGCTATATTTTTTTCTTATAAAAAAAGGGGTTACTAAAAATCTACACCGAGATATTTATACAAAATATAGTCCACACTATATAGAAATAAAGCATTCATTATGAACTGCTAATAAAGGTGTGCGCTTTTTTTAAAGGTATATATCTCTCATTGTTGAGAGCCTACATTTTTAATATTTTGAGGCAATACGGAGGTGCTAATGAAATTTATAGATATATAGTAAACCAGTTTCATTGGAACACACTACGGCAATCTCCGAAGCTATGAAAAAACGAGATTCGATGACCATAAGTACAACAATTAAAAGCAAAGAGCAAGATTTTTTCCTTTCTAGGAATAAGAAAGAAATAAAGCATGAAAACAACAGTATCTACAAACCATTAATTCCTTAAAACAAATACCAACGGAATAACAAAAGAATAAACACGCCACACTCGTCACAATAAGTCAGATAACTTGAACATCATATTGATGAAGATCAGCGAATTTCATATTGTTTTGGAAAAAAATTTATACCACGGTATGGAAGACGATTCGGCAAGTAAGTTTATATTTATTTGGCTTTTTAAGTGTGATGTACCCTTCTTTATTTCCAGTAGTCAACTTATTTAGCTACTTACTCTAAACTACTACTTATTTAATTATTGTTAGTAAAAATGCGATAACTAAAAATCTATAACGACTTTGATAAATAGACAGATATTTCACAGAATACAATCAACATTATATCATGACAAATTTTTCATTACGCATTTCTTATTCCTGCTAATGTATGGTACAGTGTTTTTTTTCTAGGTATTAACGTGTCATTATTAAGATCCGATATTTTTAATATGTGGGAACAGCACGGTCGTATAGATGAAATGTATATTTCAGGTTTTTTTTTTTCTTTCCTATCTGGAAGTGATTCCTGTCTGGAATCACCCTTTTCTTCAATATTTCCCGAATATCTGGGTTAATTCCAAGGACTATGGAGCATCTGAAGGTACAAGTTTTAAGGGGTTCAATTTATTTTAGGATGGCAACGAGATTGGATGCAAGGCATTCTACCATGTCGTCAATTGATTCATAGGAATAGATGGGTCCTATACAACGGGATAGTAGATGAAGGGATAGATTTATTTCATCTGCTGTCAGGTAATCTAGGTTTTTCCAAGATATATATTTTAGAAATAAAGTAGGATTCGAAAGATCATTGGAAATACGTATTAAGTCGTCGCTCACAGATTTTATGAGTATGATACTAGTTGTTGACAAAAGTCCTCGAAAATATGATCGATATCAGTAAGGAAAGATTGGGCATGATTACTCGACTCGAAATGAACAATAAATAGGTTCAGGGAACATACCAGGTCTAAAATGAACTGTTTTTTGGGAGAATTGGATAGAATATTTGTATTGAAGTCGCCGGATGTATGCATTCAGATGGATGGATTCAGATCCATCAGATTCAGATGATTCGGAATGAAAAACAATTTTTTTTTACATTTCGATATTAGAATTTAATATATAATTTTTTAAAAATGTATTTTACGTTATTTTATAGTTAATATGTTGTTTATCTTTTTGAATAAGTGAAAATTGAATAAAGACATATAAATAGAATTACTCCATTATTTACAATTTATCTAAATAATTTTATATTGGTTTTTTTTTTTTTTTTTTTTTTTTTTTTTTTTTTTTTTTTTTTTTTTTTTTTTTTTTTTTTTTTTTTGATGACCATTGCCAAAAACCACTATTTTGACTTTTATTTATTAATTCATGCTTAAATGCAATTTTCTACAAACATTAACATAAAATAAGTCGCTTCCAGAATTATTTCCCCCTAGATTGGCGATTCGTCCCACTGTGGGCCGAGGCGGTCCCCAGGTACCGCCCGCTCCCGCCAGCTAAAAGATTGTTCTGGGCCAGGGGACCGCCTGCCGAGCGTGATTTCAAGGCATATTGGACCGCTCCGGCCCCGAACAATTCGCCAATGCAATTGGCCCAAATGTTTTTTTTTTTTTTTTTTTTTTTTTTTAATTTGGGGGGTATAAATAAATAAATAAATAAAATAAATTAATTTTATTTATTTTTTTACAAAACAAAATATCTTATTTATTAAAATAACATATTTTAAGGGGACAAGGGTTGACGTCGCGGTCATAACCGGGCAGCCCCCGTACTACTATAGGTAGCGGGCTGTACCCTGGGGCCGGGCGGTACATACGTACCGCTCACAAAATTATTGTTTAATTGCCAAAATTAAACTTTTTATTTATTTCTTTTGCAATTTTTGTATCATTCTAATCATATTAAAGTTATAAATTAGGAAAAATTGCTTTGGCCCCAGGCAAAAGTACATCATCTTTTCCCTGGCGCTCAACGTGTTAATTAAAATCGTTAGAGCCATAAAAATATAAAAAAACGTAAAAAGTTATTAAATAAAGTACCCCCTCCCTTTGAGCAATTTTGACGAAATTTTTGCTGTCACATCGCGGGCATATACTTACACTAAATACCCAATTTGAGGTTCGCACGGTTTATAGTTTTTGAGCTAGTCTGTTCACACACACACACACACACACACACACACACAGACCATTTCGCGGGACTTGGTTAATTGGACTCAGGGGACCCCAAAACGTGTATTTCTGTTGAAAACCGGAAGTCGAAATTTTTCACGATCGCAATACTTCCACTTACTATATATTTCATATATACGTAAGTGAAAGTAAAAAAATTGACCTCAAGATTAAAAAAAAAAAGAAAAAAAAGAAATCAGGGATTCAGCAAAATACATACATACAACAATAAAAATTTTTGGGAAGGTTTGTGTTATATTCCACCATCATTATTAAACATATCCTGTTACAAAACTAAAAGAAACATTTTTACAGTACAATCTTAGATCCTATGAAAGTATAATGACAAATAGACCAAATTTTACTCCTATTGATAGTGCGACCTCAATCCTGTAATTCTATAAAATTACTCTCCCTCTTTACCCAGTAAACGCAGGTTAACTGTTTGACAGTGGACTGTTATACGGAAAATCACCCATAAAAAAACAAACTTCATAAAAACAGATTTTTTATTATTATATTCATCCTAATGGGTGAATAGATACAATTTTTACACCTATCATAAAACACACTAATGGTTACCAATATTTTAATGAATTATCAATAAATTTTATTTATAAAATTAACCTAAAAATTTTATTTTATTTCAATAATTAAAAACCATTGTAAGTAAATATTTTTATAATGATTTTTGAGTCTATTTAATAATAATCGTGAATCAAAATAAAGAAGTAGGTAAGAATATGTCCAAAGGAATTCAGTTCAACCGTCAATGTTACTGAAAAGTTAATAAAATTCAATGATAAATTTCATTGAATGATTTCAGTTGCCATATAAATGACTAATTGTAAAACTGTCTTGATTGCATCAATTGTTTAGTAGTAATAATTTAGTAGTCAATGTAATGACCATTGTATCGTTTCACTTAACCCATTTCTTTATACTGAATCACAGTTCCTACCCAAATATGCATTTCTCTTTTTCAACGTATGAATATCTTCCTCATATGTCATGTTAACTCCCAATCCCTTCCAGCTCATATAGACGAATTCACAGACTATTTTCTACAGAACTTTTACCACATCATAGCAGTTTCTGAGACTTGGCTTAAACCGAGTATATCCTCATCCTTTGTAGCAGTTCCTCATTATACCTTCATCCGTCACGACCGAATCGATAGAAATGGAGGGGGTGTTGGTCTCTTCGTGTATGAGACCTTGAACGTTAAAATACTCACTAAATCTTCTTCCGAAGATACACCTCACATTGAATTTCTGTTCACAGAAATATCCTCTGCGATCTTTTCCCTTCTTTACATCGTTGTCTACCGACCTCCTCAAGCTAAATTTGATTCAACCTTTGAAATATCTCTACTCCATTATGTACCTCTGTATAACAATATAATCATAGCTAGTGATTTTAACGTGAATTTCCTTTCCTATTCCCCTGAAAAAGTATATCTCATAGACTTGGTAAGCTCCCTTGAACTATTCATTGTACCTTTTGAGCCAATCCATCATACGCAGTTTTCACATACACAAATCGATTTTATTTTCGTAGACTCCCGACGAAATTTATTATCATTCTCACAAAGCCCCGAATCTCCTATGATGTTCCCACCCCTACTTCCGTTCCTAAACAGGTATCCTGGAGGAATATGGATTCTCTCACATCAGAAAAAATCAATCCTTATTTAGAACCACTATCCCAATCCATTGAACCAATCTATTCCTCACATTCTATTGACGAGATGGTTGATTGTCTTTCATCCAACCTCCTAACTTTCCTAAACCAACTTGCACCTCTAAAAACTAGCACCTTTAGACGCACCCCGGCTCCTTGGATTAATCTAGAAATTAGGAAACTTATGAAGAAAAGAGATGCTGCTAGAAGGCGCTTTAGGCACACCCGAATTCCGGACGATTATTCGAAATTTAAAATTATCCGCAACCTCACGCAATCTACGTTACGCCGAGCCATGGAGCAGTATTTCCATAACGTCCTTTCCCAATCACCGGATCCTAAGTCTAAGTGGAAAATTCTTAGAAAATTCGCTATTGCCAGCTCCACAACCATTACTAATTATCCTATATCTCCCAACGATTTAAACACTTATTTTGTCGAACCCCTCCCGAACCTCTCTCAGTCCAACTACCAACTTCCAGAAACTCCTTTTAATGATGAAAACTTTTACTTTATGCACATCACTCCTGATGATTTAATTGCTTCCATAATGAAATCTCGAACCAATGACTACGGTCATGACCAAATTCCAGTAAAAATGATAAAACTCTGTCTCCCAACCATACTTCCAGCACTCCTACATATTTACAACTTTTCTCTACAGAACTCCATTTTTCCCTCTGCCTGGAAAAAGATTCTAGTATGCCCACTTAACAAGGTCTCACATCCCTCAACAGCTACTGATTTCAGGCCGATTGCAATCCTATCAAACCTATCAAAACCTTTAGAAAAACTGGTTCATTCTCAACTCACCACCTTCCTTGATCAAAAAAGCTTACTTAATCCTCTCCAATCCGGTTTCTGCTCTGGTTATTCTACTGAATCGGCCCTGATAAAAATAAGTCAAGATATCTAATCCTCAATAGATCAACAGAAAATAACTAACCTTGTTCTTTTTGATTTTTCAAAAGCGTTTGATTCTGTTGATCACACAGTTCTCCTCTCTAAATTACATAAATTAAATATATCCAATAGTTCTTTGGCCTGGTTTCAGTCTTTTCTCTCCTTCCGATCTCAATCAGTTATTATCCCTAACAAACCACCGTCATCATCCCTGTTTCTCTCCAGAGGTGTACCTCAGGGTTCATCCCTTTCACCTACCCTATTCTCCATCTACATAAATGATCTCACAAATGTTATCCGTTACTCCCAATATCACCTACATGCAGACGATCTACAAATCTATATATCTTTCCATCCTTCCGACCTGCTAGAGGCGTCACGTAAACTTCAGGAGGATATTGATAGAATTAACCGCTGGGCAATAGAAAACCAACTATCCCTGAACCCAGTGAAAACCAAGGCAATGCTCATAGGTTCAAAAGCTTTCCTCAATTCTCTTCCTTATTATCCATTACTG
Organism: Aelia acuminata; assembly: GCA_911387785.2. Taxonomy (NCBI): domain Eukaryota; kingdom Metazoa; phylum Arthropoda; class Insecta; order Hemiptera; family Pentatomidae; genus Aelia; species Aelia acuminata. The sequence continues at coordinate 140,012,333 of OU426979.1, read as the reverse complement.
TATATCAATAACACTCCTATCCAGTTTAAAGACTCCATAAAGAACCTTGGTATAACCTTTGATCAACACCTCACCTGGAATCATCACATATCCCAAATCACCCGAAAATCCATCTCAGTCTTCAAGCAGTTAATAAAATTCAGAGACTCATTTCCTCAAAATACCCGTCGTCTTTTAGTATCCTCCCTTATCCTTCCACACTTCGTTTACGGGTGCCTGGTGTATGGTGGTCTGTCTGGTGAGCTCGAGATAAGGCTTAAAAGATTGATGAATCGTTTCATGAGATTTATCCTTGGTCTCCCAAGACACTCTCACATCTCTGAATATTATTCCCAACAAAGTTTCCTTTTTCCGAATTTTCGAAGACAGTACCCTAAGAGCAAAAAACTCCACATACGAGCTGTGGCTATTAAATAACGAGACTGACTGTTGATTGTTTTTTTCGATATTCATGGGATTGTGTACCTTCACTGGGTTCCTGAAGGTCAAACGATTAATCAACATTACTACCTTCACGTTCTTGCTGAACTCCGCGAAAGAATAAGGAAAAAACGACCTGAATTGTGGAAGGACAACCGCCACCAAGACAATGCGCCGGCTCATTCCACATTGTCTGTTAAGAGGTTTCTAGCCACATTCAGCATCCCAGTGTTAGACCATCCGCCTTATTCGCCGGATCTTGCGCCATGCGACTTCTATCTGTTTCCTAAGGTGAAATCTGCATTAAAAGGAACAAGATTTGAGTCTGTTGAAGCTGTGAAAGAGAAAGCGGCACGCGTACTGAAGGAGCTGACAGAAAAAGACTTCCAGCACTGTTTCGAACAATGGAAGATTCGCATGGAGTGTTGTAGGGATAGAGGAGGGGTGTATATTGAAGGTGATTATAAGTAAAAATGTATGAAATAAAAATAAAATGTTTTACAGCGTCAAGTCTCGTTATTTAATAGCCACACCTCGTACATTCTTGACCTCCTTACCCCACGTTCGTCCATCCATCAGCTAAATACAAGATCCCAACCTACAGACTTGTATATCCCCGCTCATAGAACCGCCAGTTTCGATAAATCCTTCGTTGTTCGTGCCACCAAGTTTTGGAATTCCTTACCCGGATCCGTTCATCAAGCTTCCTCCCTAGCCTCGTTCAAACACCTTTTTTTCTCCATCTCCTGGAACATCAATCTTCCCTGCAGATGTAAAAATTATTATTTTCTTTGATATAGTCTTGAAGGTTTGTACAAATACTTTAGTTATTTATTTATTTATTTTAATAATGGCACTCTTCTTTTTGTTATTTATATTTTTTACAAAGCACGTGAATACTGAAGTTACGATTTATTTTCATTTATTATTAAAGTGTATATTTTTAGTTTTTAATTTCAACAATTGTATATAGTACAGCCAGATAAATGCTGCCTGAACAAATTGTTAACAATGTTATTCTTAGGGGACTAAATGTCCCAGAATAAAGTAAAAATTTTTCATTTCATTTCACATTTAATGCAGAATCAGATGATACCATAAAAATTACAACATAAAATCATATTTTTTCCAGAAATAAAAAAGGCATAGAAAAAAAATTTAAGCAATAATCTGTCCCCAATTTTGCTGGAAGGAGAATGAAATTCTCTATATAATGGAGAAATAATATTAGTGAAGTTTGGCATATTTTCGTATCTATTACACAAAAATCTGGTGCGTGAGCGCAACACACAACTTTCACTTACCAACTTACTTAAATTAGAAATTGATGTGTTTTGTTAATTGCCACGTCTCAAAGACACATTTTTCCAAATTCATTTCTTATTTTTGGTTTTATTTGCTCTATAAAAAACACTATTTTTTTAATTATTAAGTAAAAGTTTTTACTTGTGGTAATTCGGCAATGCAAGCATAATACTCCAAGTCGTCTGATTTTATAATTCTCTATGTAGTTGTTGAAAACTTCATTTACCATGAAACAAATAATTTCCATTAAATGAACAGATCGGATTTAAATATGAACAATAGTCTGTCATCAAAGGCGTCTTCCGCATGCGTGGGCTCAACGTGTTTTATGAGTTGACTGAATATTTTTCTGTTTTTCTCCTCTATATATTTACTTTGTTTTTATCATATCTCATATTTAGCCATTTTTTATTTTTAGGCGAAACGAGTGACAGATAATTTCTCCATATAAACAAATACAAAGGTACTTTATAGGAAAAAAAAAAGGCCCCTTCCCCATTTAAGCCCCCTCAGAACATTTTAATAATGATAAAGCTTACCTGATATTAAATAACAACTAATTTTCATTAATCATAACGAATTTGATAAAAATCGTTAAAGCCGTTTTTGAGATAATCGATCAAAAAGGTAAAAATTGGACAAAATTTATTAAGTAAAGTCCCTCCACCTGTTGATCAATTTTGATGAAATTTTTAGTCATATCTCGGGATTATAAATACATCAAATACCAAGTTTGATCAAAATCGTTAAAGCCATTTTTGAGTAAATAAAAAAACACGTGAAAATGATAAAAATTTATTAAGTAAAGTCCCCCCTCCGTTTGACCAATTTTGATGAAATGTTGGCTTTTACATATTTGATATATACATACATCAAATACCCAGTTTCTTCAAAATATTTACAGGCGTTTTTGATAAAATAAAAAATATGTACACGTGAAAATGATACAAAATTTATTAAGTAAATTCCCCCTCCGTTTGACCAATTTTGATGAAATGTTGGCTTTTACATATTTGGTATATACATACATCAAATACCCAGTTTCTTCAAAATCTTTACAGGCGTTTTTGAGTAAATAAAAAATATGTACACGTGAAAATGATACAAAATTTATTATGTAAGGTCCCCCCTCCGGCTGATCAATTGTGATGAAATATTGTTTATCACATCTTTGGCATATAAATACATCAAATACCAAGTTTGATCAAAATCGTTAAAACCGTTTTTGAGTAAATAAAAAAAACACGTGAAAATGATACCAAATTTATCAAGTAAAGTCCCCCCTCCGGTTGATCAATTTTGATGAAATTTTTACAGTCATATCTCTGGCATATAAATACATCAAATACCAAGTTTGATCAAAATCGTTAAAACCGTTTTTGAGTAAATAAAAAAAACACGTGAAAATGGTACAAAATTTTATAAGTAAAGTCCCCCCTCCGGTTGATCAATTTTGATGAATTTTTTACAGTCATATCTGGGGCATATAAATAGATCAAATACTAAGTTTAATCAAAATCGTTAGAGCCGTTTTTGAGAAAATCGAAAAAAACTTAAAAAGTTATTAAATAAAGTACCCCCTCCCTTTGAGCAAATTTGATGAAATTTTTGCTGTCACATCGCGGGCATATACATACTCTAAATACCCAATTTCAGGTTCGCACGGTTTATAGTTTTTGAGCTAGTCTGTTCACACACACACACACACACACACACACACACACACACACACAGACACACACACACAGACCATTTCGCGGGACTTGGTCATTTGGACTCAGGGGACCCCAAAACGTGTATTTCCGTTGAAAACCGGAAGTCGAAAATTTTCACGATCGCAATACTTCCACTTACTATATATTTCATATATAGGTAAGTGAAAGTAAAAAGGTATCCCTTCTTTTTTAAATTAGCACTATATTGAAAGGTAGAATAGCTCAGTTTTTTTAGTCGAAGAGACAAATTTTGTAAATATTTTTCATCCGAATATGAATTTTTTTTATTTATTTATCATTTACACCAAATGTTTGAACAGCGTGTTATTTTCATTCTTCTTCCTTAATTTCACAATCGAGGAAACAGATTTTGTCTAATAAATGAATAGGGGAGAGTTGGCTAAAGTCGGGTATCCAGTATAGTTGGGTTCCGAACTAAGCACAGTGTCGTTTGGCGCTACTTATAAACTGAATGGTATATTTGTTTTCTTTGGTTGTGGTGTTAGTTTAGCAAGAAGTTCTATAGTGAAAAGTTGTGCTGTTAGAATTTGAGAGTTAAATATATACTTTGAGTGCATTTTCTCTTATTTTAGTATTAACTTCAAAATGGTATAACTCAACCACATAGTCCTTGATTGCTACGTTTATAATTTCATTGGGTTTTGCCATTCTATTCATGCGTATTCTACGTTTCTATCCATCCACCGCTTTACGATTTTTATTTCCAGTAAACTTCCCGTTTTGGGGACGTTAAGCGTGGGTATAATGGGGAAGTCCACGCTTTGGCCGACGAAGATTAATTTAACCTAACTTTTACATTTACTAAATCATTTACCTAATTGTTGTTACGCTGTATGCTTCATATATTTCCCTATTTTATTTTTATAATATCAGTGCATAAATAGAAAAACAATAACCGCCTACAAGACGGATCATGCCATGCCTTCCAGTTCCAATAGCAAAACGCACGATGTGTTTCCTTTCTCACCATCCACCATTCCATTAAATCTTTAGTTCTACCTGTCGTCAAATTGCAATTTACTTATTATCAAAGAAAAATAAATGATGGAAAGCTTGGGGCAGAGGCCATTTGAACTTGTTCAGCTTGCGAACAAAAACTGGAAAAAATAAATGGTCTGGTGCGTGCGCGCAACACACAACTTTCACTTACCAACTTTTTTTTTTTTTTTTGGAACTTTAAGGAAGCCCTATACTGCCCATACTAACACCCATGGCACTGGGCGATACTTCTCCTATGAAAGAAAAGCACCACCCAGGGCGGGACTCGAACCCGCAGCTCCGGCATGGGAGTACGGCGCTTTACCGCACAGCCACACCGGGCCCCTTACCAACTTACCAACTTACTATGATTAAAAATTAATGTGTTTTGTTAATTGCCACTTCTCAAAGTTACACATTTTTCCACATTCATTTCTTATTTTTGTTTTGCTCTCTAAATTAAACTAATTTTTTTTTTTATTAAATAAACGTTTTTACTTGCGATAATTCGGCAATGCAAGCATGATACTCCAAGTCGTCTGATTTTATAATTCTCTACTTAGTTGTTGAAAACTTCATTTAGTTACCATTTAACAAATAATTTCCATTAAATGAACAGAACGGCTTTAATTTCTGTTAAGACAATGGCCAGTCATTAAAGGCGTACTTCGCATGTGTGGGCTCAACATGTGTGAGTTGACTGAATATTTTTCTTTTTTTCTCCTCTATATGTTTACTTGATTTTTATCATATCGCATATTTAGCTATTTCTTATTTTTAGGCGTAACGAGAGACAGTTAATTTCTCCATATAAACAAAAACAAAGGTACTTTATATGAAACAAAAAAACTAACAAACAAAAGAGGCCCCTTCCCCATTTAAGCCCCATCAGAACATTTTAATAATGATAAAGCTTACCTGATTTTATAAGAACACCTAATTTTCATTAAACATGACGAATTTTGATGAATTTGATGAAAATCGTTAAAGCCGTTTTTGAGATAATCGAAAAAAGGTAAAAATTGGAAAAAAAGTTATGAAATAAAGTGCCCCTTCCGTTTGACCTATTTTGATGAAATTTTGGCTATCATATATTTGACATATACATACATCAAATACCCAGTTTGATCATAATCGTTGAAGCCATTTTTGATTAAATAGAAAAAACACCGGAAAATGATACAAAATTTATCAAGTAAAGTCCCCCCTTCGGTTGATCAATTTTGATGAAATTTTTACAGTCATTTCTCGGGCATATGAATATATCAAATACTCAGTTTAATCAAAATTGTTAGAGCCGTTTTTGAGAAAATCGAAAAAAACGTAAAAAGTTATTAAATAAAGTACCTCCTTCCTTTGACCAATTTTGATGAAATTTTTGCTGTCACATCGCGGGCATATACATACACTAAATACCCAATTTCAGGTTCGCGCGGTTTATAGTTTTTGAGCTAGCCTGTTCACACAAACACACACAGACCATTTGTCCACATCGTTGGGAACGAGCTAGCCGACCGTGCTGCAAAAGAGGCACTTACCCTACCCGGTCCAGGCAAAACTTTCCTAACTCCATCAGACCTTACCAAGCCCCTCGCAACGGAAATAAAAGATGGGTGGCAGTCGATGTGGGATGAGAGCCCTCCTAGCAAATTAAAAGTTATTAAGAAAGATGTAAAGCCATAAGGTACATCCGTTCGAAAATGCCGTAGAGAATAAGTCGTGTTGACTCGGTTGAGGATTGGTCATACGAGGCTTACCCACTTCTACCTTATCTCTAGGGAAGCACCACCGATATGTAAATACTGCAACGGCGCCGTCTCCAAACAACATATCTTCCAGGATTGCCCATATTACTCAACCAAACTTAATAGCTATGGACTAAAACCAGAACTAGCAATTCTTAGAAATGATAATAAGAAAATAGAATTAGTCTTCAAATTTTTAAAAGCAACCAACCTACTCTCTGAAATTTGACGTATCCGATCACTAGGGGGAAAATTGGTAATGATAAAATAATAATATTTTAAGAAAATGATATAAATAAGATAAAGCAGGGAAAAAAAAAACACTTGGCGTTGATGACCACTTTTGGTTTTACGCCAATAAGCACAAACAAACACAGACCAATTCACGGGACTTGGTTATTTGGACTCAGGGGACCCCAAAACGTGTATTTCCGTTGAAAACCGGAAGTCCAAATTTTTCACGATCGCAATACTTTCCTTACTATATATTTCATATGTGTTTTTGCCGCGGACGAAGGTCTACTGTTCACTGTCGAAACGGATGCCTCAAAGGAGCTATAGCTGCCACGCTTTCTCAATCAGGACGACCTTTTGCTTTTTTCTCTAAAACTAATAGGAATAACTAAAATAGGACTGAATAGAATTTTCCCCCTATTGAGAAGGAAACTTATGCTATTGTTGAAGCTCTACAAAAGTGGAGGCATTTCCTCATTGGTCGTCATTTTAAACTCATTACAGATCAAAGATCAGTATCTTACATATTTAATCAGAACCACAATGGGAAAATCAAAAATAATAAAATGCTGAGATGGAGGTTGGAGCTTGCACCATATTCCTATGACATCGTTTATCGATATATTATATACTAGCTAGGGTGCCCGGCTTCGCTCCGGTAGTTGTGTGGTAGTTTTAATAACAGAAAAACTTCAAAATTAAAGGAAATATAGAACAAAATTAGCACTTTCTTGAAACTTGGTATCAATATTAAGATTCGAGATCTGCAGAGTCCGCCCAAAAAAAGGAACCCTATATACTTTATAGGGGGTTGAAAATAGTGAATGAACAATTAATTTTGCTGCGACTTTGTCGAGTTACGCTTCGTTTTTTAAAGGTTTCTGTGATTCTGAATCCTATAAGCCCATTCCAAGCAGTCAGGAGATAATAAGTTATTAGATAATAGTTGAAAAATCTATTAGTTAAACAAATTATATTTCAAGTACAACTTATGCGCCGACTACTGTGATGGTCCTATTATATCCAGAAGTATAGAAACTATCGAAGATTCATAGAAACTTTTTTTAAGACCTTTCTTCCAGTTCAACCTCCCTTAAGATATGCTCATCATACATAGTAATAAAACCATTTTTCATAATTACATACAATAAGAACACTTCAAACATTTTATTTTCGATTTATAATCAGTCAATTCAGCTCTCCTTTTTTGTTTTATGTCTGTTTTTATTCGTTCACTGTACTACTAAAAAAAGTTCACTCATATTGCATTAAATTTACTTAAGTATATATTATATATTGATTAAATATAATGTGTTAATCAATTAACCTTCTTATGAGAAAATTAATTTTGCAAGGTATCCAGTCGGTTTTTTAATTGATATGTAAAATCATTATTTTATTTTGAAAGGAAAGGTGAAACTAATTATTATCGCTTGATTTTTTAGTAATTTAAAAGGAACAGCTGAAAAAATACTTAACCTTTACAAATTGAACGGAATGAATGAACAATGAACATCGAGTAAAACGCACCCTAGCGCTTCCTGGTAGCCTGGAGCTCGAACTAAATTTTTCATTCATAAACTCGTATCTCAATCTCAGAGAGGCTAATTAAATGGTGCGAGAGGCTTAAAATTCCCGCCTATTTCTCTTCAATTTTACACCCTTAAGAGAAAAACAGAAACCTTCTTCTCCGTTAGGGGTTATATAGCAATACGCTGAGATAACTTCCTTAATCCTACGTGGAGTCGTTTTTGAGCCTTTTCGGCACGCACATTGTACACTTTGCTTTATAATATATATTGATTATATTCGATATATTATTATATATTATCGATATATTATAAATTATATTATTATCGATATATTATAGTGTATAACCAGAATGTTCCATCTGGTAAAATGTAAGAACCTACCATATTCACTGGAGGATGTAAAGAGAACAATAGCCTCATGTTCGATTTGTGTCAAGGTCAAACGTTTCTATCAAAAACCACCGTCTAATCTGATCCGTGCTATGGCACCATTCGAAAGACTAAACATCGATTTTAAAGGACCAATTCCGTCTATTAAAAGGAATAAATACATATTGACAGTTATTGATGAATATTCAAGGTTCCCTTTTGCGGTGACATGCCCGGACATGTCAGCTGCTACTGTGATAAGAAGTCTTACCCTTATATTCTCAATTTTTGGCATGCCCGTATTCAGACATTCGGACCAAGCTTTGAGCTTCATGTCAGCTGAACTACATAACTATTTAGTTTCTCAAGGGATCGCTACAAGTCGCACATCATCGCATAACCCATGAGGCATTTCACAGGTGGAAATGTACAACAGTGTTATATGGAGGACAATATAGCTTATTTTTAACCGACTTCGAACGAAAGAGGAGGTTACTCAATTCGATACGTATGTGACTTGTAGAGTATTTTCCCAAGGTGGTCCCATTTAAATTTTTTTGGGGTTCCTAATTTATTTAAGAAGTTATCGGGAAAAAACATGAAAATAATTATTTAATTATTGCTCAAATTGTTTACTTATTGGAAAAACATATGGCATATATAACATAAGGTATGCTCCAACAAGCTATTAAAACTAATTGATAACTAACAAATCCAAATATTGTATTACCGCTGGATGAATCAAATGGGAAAACCAACCAATCAAATTCAGAATCAAAAGAGTGGGGTGAGAACATGAGCAGTCTGTTAGTTATCGATGTGTTTTACGTGCTTGTTGGAACAAACCTATACATAACCTTAACTAATTTTTCAACATTAGATTTAAATGAAGATATAAATATCAGCAGAATATAATATCGCTATCGTTTTCTGTAGAGATATTAGCATAAATATTAGATAGATATATATTCACCGATAACAGTAAACCTTTTTAATTTAGATCTAATCGACGGTTGGACACCATAATCATAAGACAACAAAATTCGTGGAATTCCAAGAAAGACTGAGCATTGGTAATCGTTTTAAAGCAGAATTTAAGACTTCTTCAAGTTCCCGAAGGATCGTTTAAATTTAAAATCGTAGCTATAATTGATTTAAATTAGATTTTGATTTCTATCTTTTATTGATTATGCACATTAAAAAAGAATACAATAATTCCTGGAAAAGCTCATTTTCAGTTGACTTAACAAAGGATTCAGATACCTCTGTCTTCTTCCGGATACACTTGGTCACTGTTGAATATCTTGCCGGGAGTCTTGTGCCGATCCTCTATGGGTGACACTTCTGTTATGTTATCCGGATTACTATTATCGGTTTTTAAATTTTTTTCTACAACTATCGAGGCTTTTGCTGGTGTTCATCCATCAATAAAAACTACAAAATAAAACTTGATAACTAACCGAAAACAACCTCATTGTATGAAAGTCCACTCAGCAAAAAATGGCAGTCATGGAAATGATTATTAAAAATGATGATAAATGCTACGCCACTAGAATTGAAGCAACAGTGTTTAGCAATTTATTTTCTGAATAATGTTTTATTACGAAGGATATAATTCATAGTACTTTGGTAATAAATTTAGTCAAAAATTCATCGAAAGGAATTACGAACATAATTGACTCCACCTTTGAAATTAAGTCAGTACTCTAATACGGAGAATAATAATATCCTTCGTAATATTAAATTAACCATATGTGAGTCCCAAACCCTGTTGATTCTTTCCTAGCGGGGCAGTCTTTTTGATATCGATAAATTTTATGGTTGCCCCTTTTTTGCTGGGACATCTATCCAATGATGTTTAATCTAATTTTCCAACGATCGATTTAAATAAAGCAATATTAACGGTCCCTACCGGAGTCGTGTATAATATCGCCCTAGTTTTCAGAAGGATATTCAAGCAATCAAAATTTAAAAATTACTTTCAAATTTACTATAGTCATATTACCATCCTCATCGATTCTCCATTAACGATATCTTGTCTAACCCGGCCAAAATCTCGACTGTTCAGTGACGTATCTACTTCATCTTGGAATGGCCGGATTTATGTATTTATGTATATTTAACTCAACACATCTCGGATCACTGATGCTGTACGTAAATGACAAGTACTGACGACATTTAGCAAAGGAAAAATATTGAAATTGTGGAAAAACATTTTATGTGTTTATGAGTTCCCTCAAGGGAACACATTATTTTACAAAATTTGGCGGTAATTTGCCAATTTATACTAGTTAGCTGTGCTGCCATCGACATTATTGTGATTAAAACTCAAGCTTATTTGCAAGAGGTTGTAATGGCGAATTTTCTAGTGGCCTGATAACTTGGTTTCTGCTACCCTGTTTCATTAAGGTGGAAGTCAAGTTAAATAAGTTTTTTAGTCGGTTTATTTGTGTTAAATTATTTTTTAACTACTTTCATGATATTCATTAAGTTCATGGGAATCATTTGATATCCTTTTCAATTTATTTATACAATGTTTTAAGGCTTAAATGTGGGTGTCAACTATTAGAACAAAAATTAATCCTTAATTTCAATAGTTGACATCGATGTCAACTATTGGTTATTACTCTGATGAAACTGATGATTTAAAATAATTTGCATGATTTGAAAAATATCTGAGTTTAATATCGGTAGTGGAATTACTGATCTAGCTCCATCCTAACCAATGTTCGTCAGGGGTGTCAACTACCCATTCAAACGTGTCAACTAGTGGAATATTGTTTGTAAAGTTGACATCCTGTGTGTTTATAGTTGACATCCTGTGTGTTTATAGTTGACATCCATGCATAGCCTCAGCTTTATTTGGCATAATCTTGTTTTGTTTATTTTTTAAATTAAGTAACAATTGTAACAGTCAGAAATTATAACAATTTTATTTTATTAGGGAATAAAATATATCGTAAAGTTAAATAGTTGAATGGATTGAATAATTCAACTTATTATAAACTTATAATAATTATAGATGTTGTAAATAGTTGTAAATAGAATTCAATAAGAAACCTAAGGAAAATTCAGTTAATCAGGAGATACCTGAAAATGCTGCAGCACTGGAAGTAGATGAAACCATACTATCCCAACCAGAAATTTGGGACGAGGAAGAAAATCAGAAAAGCTTAGATCCCCAAGAGCAGGAGCAGAGAATTAATGTTGATCAAGGAATATTTCTTCAAGAGGACGAGCAAGGTAGTTTAAGTGTTGATAAAGGAAAATTTATAATAGTTGGGTTCTCAAATAAGAGATTTAAGTGTAAAAAATGTCTGGCTCAAGTTACTAAAGTTGCCAGTAAATTAGAGATTCTGGTTTTAATTTTACAACCATGAAATCGGATGAAAACAAGTTTTATTAACATCGATACATGTTGCACAGTCCCATGATGTGATATTATCTGCGATACATATGCCCAAAGTTTTTACCTCTAATGGACAGAAAAGGTACCATTTTAGTTTCCCACTTGAGGTAGATTAATTTAAAATTATATAATTCTTAATTTGAAGATCTTATTTTTCAGTTTAATATTTTTTCTTTTGTCTATTAAGTTTTTGAGTATAAATTAATTTAATTCTGGAAAGTTGGAAAATATGTTTCGTTTCAATTTTGAATAGTTTATAAATAAAAATGATTAACTTATATTGCAGTCCTTATCACCTATTATTCTCCTTGGGAAATTAAAAAAATAATATAAGTGTCAACTATTGACACAATAAATGTCAACATTCCAAACCTTTCCATTTTGATATGTCAACTATTGGGACATTTTAGAAGGTTCAAAGAAATCATTTTTTATAAAAACCGTAAATGTAGACGATAGGATATTGTATTCCCAGTTTTCTAGAGGGATTGGCCTAACTAAATTCATAACAAAGATTAACCTAACATCAATATTTTAGTAAACAGTGTCAATAATCTAATATTTTTTTCTTAACCTGTCAACTATTAGTACAGTTACCCTAGTAAGGGAAACATTTGGGATCGTGAAAAATTTAGACTTTCAGTTTTCAATGGAAATACACGTTTAGGGGTCCCCTCAGTCCAAATAACCTAGTTCCGCTAAATGGTGTGTGAGAATGTGTTTGTTTGTGTGTAAAAAGACAAGCTCAAAAACTATAAACCGTATGAACCTGAAATTGGGTATTTGATATATGTATATGTCCGTGATGTGGCAGCAAAAATTTCATCAAAATTGGTCAAGCAGAGGGGGGCAGTTTATTTAACAAATTTTGTCTCATTTTTTGTATTTGTATAAATAAAAATAAAATTATTCGTCTTACTGTAGTTCCTAGG